>CM055113.1:32491362-32976362 GCA_029204225.1 Diphasiastrum complanatum | reverse complement strand
GGAGACAGTCCACCTTGGATGTCTTGAGACCTGCCCCCACCAGGTATGCAAGTTGCAACTCAAATTTAAGTGCACAGTTATTGGTAAGTATTTACTATTTAGTAATGGCCCATGGGCTACTGTAGTTTGTAACTAATGGCTATTCAGTATTGTAGTTTGTAACTTTGTGAGCATTGAATGTACCTACTCTTGAATGTTCAATGCAATGCATCATGCATATACTATGTTGTCACTTGTGCACTGTGCAGGTTTGCATTTATGTTCCTGGTCATGGAACAAACCTAAAAGTTCATCAGGGTTTGAGGCAGATGGTTGTTGCCATTGAGTGGGCGCAATGGGGGCCATCACAGGAGCCCAGGGGTAAGAGATTCGAGCGGATCATTATGTCGATTGCATTTTGGGATGAGGCACGATCCATTATCGTGGGGCCTACAGCCTATCTACATTGTCCAGCGCCTTACAAATCGAGAGGGCTGCACATTGGGCCTCTTGTATGAGTTCATGGACAGGCTGGGCGAGCAGCTACGTCTTTGCACGACCATTAGCCCTGAGAGGTATATCGCCGACGCTTAATACTTAAGCCTTACTAGTTACTGGTTGGTACTAAGTTGGTACTAAGTTGTAACTAATGTTTGAACTTTGAAATCCGAAATTTGAATTTTCAATTGAATCATTGATGAATCATCATTAAATCATTCGACATTCATGTCACATGATTCAAGATTCAAGATTCAAATTTCAAATGTAGTATGTACTATAATTATTAATGTGTCTTGCAGGCTTGAGGAGGTCCAGCACCTTTGGCAGAGCAGGTGGGAGTGGTTTCATAAGCCCCTGCATGCCATGGCCCCAATGTTTCTTCGAAACGCGTTTCGAACGCTGAAACGCATTCGAAACGGGACGTACGAAACGACCCCATTTCGAAATGTCGTTTCAGTGTTCGAAACGACTAAAAAAAAAACCAATTTTTTTTTTCTGAAACCGCGCCTTAAGCTTTGTAGTATGTACTGGCAATGGGCATGAACAGATAGGTCCCAAGCTAGCTATAACTTGCAACTACTAACTCTCCCTTGAATTGTGATTCAAGCCAACTGCGTCCCGTGTCATGGTGGTCGAAGTTTGCGATTGATGTCCCCAAATTGCGTCGCCTTGCCATCAGGATCCTCTCGCAAGACTGCACTGCAGTCGCTTGTGAGAGAAACCGGAGTGTTCATTCCCCGATTCACACGAAGAAGAGGAATCGACTCTCCTCTGCATAGTTCAAGAGGTTGGTGTATGTACACGCCAACCTAAGACTTTTGGGTAGACTACAGACCACCGCAGAGCCTATCCAGTTAAGCCATAAATTATATTTCTAACATGTGATCCCAGATAGTAGATACTAGATAGATCATAGTAGACTCTAGCTAAATTTTAACTTTTGTTGGCCCTCCAAATTTTGTCTTGATTTCAATGTGCATTGTGACATGTGCGTAGGTTAATCTAGATGAGATCGAAGGTTCCAGATTTGCCACCGAGAGACCAAGCAGAGGAGGTGTACGCATTCCTCCATGAGAAGGCCATGCAGAGTGCAGGTGAGAAATTAGGATTTAGCTCTTACTACTCGGTTGACAACTTGATGTGCTGCTTCAGGCTTGTCAGTGTGTCACTTGTCTAAGGTCTTGAAATAAATTTTCGAAATTCGAACTAATTGTTGTAATTTACTAATTTGTGGGCAATAATACGTCTGTCCCTCCTTGTGTGCAGGACCTGTCACTCGAGCAGAGTGCAGGAGGGGGGCAGGAGAGGGTACGAGCTCTCGTGCTCACAGCCCTAACGACGAGTCTGAGTCTGAGGCATCGTCAGGGTCAGAGTCCTCAGAGAAGGAGGAGTATGTGGATGAGGAGTCCGAGGAGAGCGGGGATGAGGATGAGGGGCATCGTACCTCTACCTCTGATGAGGATTTCATTGCTGCCACTCGAGAGAGCACAGCATGTTGCACAGCACCAGCGAGCAGGAGGAGACTCGGGCCTAGGAGAGCTTAAAGAAAGATTCCAATGGCATAATGGTTGTGGCACTTAAGGAAGAATTTAGTGAGGAATCTTTGATGAACTAGAAAATTAAAAATTAAATGCATTTCACACAAATGAGCAGATGAAATTGGTGAAATAGTAAATAAACTCAAATTAAAAGTTCAATGAACTAGTAAATAAACATCATTTTACATTATTTGCTTCTCTTATGTCGAAAGATCGAACTCTAGTTGTGAAGTCCAGCATACCTTCACTTGAATCTAGACTTTTTGCATAGCGTTGTGTTGTCAAGGAGCACACCAACTGCAGTCAAACCAAAAACTATTCACAATTGTCGAATCAAAAGAAATCTTCCAGCAAAAGCCAGCAATAGTAATGCATGCCAATCATAGAAATAAGCTATAATAGAAACATGATTCTAAAAGCTTTACAAGAACAAAGAAGAAAAGAAAACTCACCAAAACATTGCATTAACAGTTTGGCATTGCCTTGGGCATCCTAGCTATAGACAAGAAAAAAGAACTTCATAGAAAAAGATCAAACTAGAATTTAAGGCGAATCTAGAGTTTTGCACAAATTTGCAAATAAAAGAAGTCACAAGTGGAAATGATGGCCTTTATTGGCTGCTTCATAACTTCATGCCAGCGTGATACAATAAAACACAACTAATCCAAGAAAGCTTCTTAATGGTGTCAAGTCTCTAGGAATAGGCCAAGCAAGAAGAACAACAACTTTCTCAGGATCTGGTTTTATCCCATCTGTTGACACTATAAAATCCGAATATGCAATTTCTTTTTTAACTTCTAATCATTAACACATCATATGTTTTCCCTCAAAGTTAACAACATAGTTCTAAGGTGACTCTCACATGCGCAACATCACCACAACTATAAACAAGTATGTCATCAACAAAATCAACCACAAACTTGCCCAAAAATGGTCTAAGCACATCGTTCATTAATATCACAAATTTAACAGTTTGGCATTGCCCTTGGGTTATAGAAAAGGAAAAAAAAACTTCATAGAAAAAGATCAAACTAAAATTTAAGGCGAATCCAAAGTTTTGCACAAACTTGCATATAAAAGAAGTCACAAGTGGAACTGTTGATCTTTATTGGCTGCTTCATAACTTCATGCCAACGTGATAAGAAGAGACAAATCTCAAATTTATGCAAGTATTGAAATCCAATCATTGTGTACAATCCATCAACCAAAAAAGTAAAGGAACAAGATAAATTCTCCTGGTCTTTGGGCAGCCTTTGAGCATCTCCTGCTATCTAGCTTGCTTTTCTCTTTGCTTTTGTAAAAATCAGCCTTCTTCAGATTTGCAAAAGTGTTTGAAACTTTTTCAATTCTCAATATTTTTCAAATCTCACAACTACAATGGGTTTCTAGTGGTAGGTCGTTGGTGGAGTGGAGCCTATTATTTTCCTTATCAGTGATTTCCTCTTTATTTGTCAATTCCAAACCCTTGTTTGCTGGTTTTTGAAGGAAAAGAGCGGTAGGTTGCTAGAATTTGGCTGGCTGTAAAAGATCTATTCTATCCAGTTCTCTTAGAAATTCAGGGTAGTCCTTCGTGCAACTAGTTTGGAGTGAAAAACTGCATTCTACTAGTACATTATCATGACAAACAGTAGACTACAGTTGACTCATGAGTCATGACTCTGGATTCAGCATTTGCCAATAACTGGTCAGCTCATTTTGATATCAACAAGTGTACAGTTTGATACCAGTTATTCGGTTTTCACTATATAGTTCATAACTTCATTGTTTGCTCGAATGCTATTTGATTTTGCTTTTCAATGTAAGTTGTAAGTTTTAAATTTCGATTCAAAGTTCAAACGTTTATCCAATGTACTTAGCTTAGTAGACTCTAGTAACTGATCGCTACTTACAACTTAGAAATGGCTACTGATGTGTGATTCATTGATGGGAGTATCATGATTTTAATTTTAATTTTCTATGAACAGTGAACATAGCTCAAAATAGAGTCTCACTACTCAATTCACAATTTCAATTCATATCCAAGTAATGCCCTACGCAAGAACTTTCATGGCACTTGTGAAGAGAAGTCCATTCATGTGTGGCACTTACTAAAAATCATTTTATCTAAGCATACACTTGGTGTGCACTTATCAAGGGTGTCCCTCCACTGAATAAGCTTACTCTTCCCCATAAGTTGTTTAAATCTTGTGTGTTAAATAAACTCCTGACGATGTAAAATTGATCTCTAGCTACTCTCTAGTCTAAAAACTACTCTACTTCATGTTGCATTTCTAGTCCACTTATATTGGATGGTGATTCACAATCAGACTATTTGTTGATAGTCATAGAATCGTGTGAACATTTCTATGGCTTCTAAAGTACATACAATAACTGGTACTAGATACTTGTTTTTCAACATCCTCTTCGGCATATACATTTTCAACATCTTCAATCTTGCAATTTTGTAGTAATCTATATTATCTTGCATTATCATTTTATTTGAATTGATAGTGAGGACATTGTCTTTTTGAGGAGGGACAGTTATAGGCGATACATATGCAAAAGGTCCATTTTCTAGAATTTAGAGACATCTTGATTCAAATGGTAATTATGGATGATGGGTCTTCATGGTTGCTATTCTTTGAACAGACTGTGTAGTTTGGGGCCTTGGGTCCATCTTTATTCAGGACATCTATGAGTTACAAGGTCATTATTGAGCTTCCAGCCCTGCATTGCAGACTTGAGGACAGCATTGTAAATATGCAGGTGACCAATGACCAAGAGGTTAGTTGCTCATTTTAGAGATTAGCTTGATATTTAGTTTATCATCCTTCAATTTGCAATCAGCTTAGATATTATTGTGATTCATCATTCTCAAGCATATTGTTATTCTGTTACTATTATACATTTAATTTGCTCCTTACATTTAGAGTATCGCCTTTATTTGCATTCTATTATGATGTTTAGCTTATAACTCATACTACAATAAATGATGTGAGAAAAATTCAACCTTGTTGAAAGCAGGTCGACAAGCACGCCATGACATCATTGGCTGTACTGCATTAAACAAAAACACGAGCATTAGCTATTCGATCTTCACATACAACAACAACACATAAAGGTCTATCAACAATATACAATTGGAAAACAAAATAAAATATATATTCTTCAAAATATATTGTCTTCAAACCAGCTATACAACATGAACAAAATAATATTTGAATTCAAAATATTGTTTTTAATTTATAAAAAGAAAAATCATCACAAAATCTAAATTAAAAAAACAAATTCCAAATTATGTTTTTAAAAAATGTCTCTTGTGAAACATATCACTTTACTCTTACAAAGGACACAAAAACCACTAGTTTGAAGCATCATAATTTCACCAAATTTTGAATGAAAACATCTTGTACCAATCAAAACAGTAGAAAACCCAGTAATGATCATATCTGGTGGAAATCATTATAGTAGAGCTTTTTCAATATATGAGTTCAAGCTATTTAGAATAAGGATGACCCACAAAGCCCTAACCGATTTATGGTGATTTAGAATAGAAGCTTGAAAAATTCATATGCTCTAGCTTCTATATTCAAATTGTCATGTGACTATTAAGCGCTCGAGACATTTTTTACTCTCCTCCCATAGTAGAAAACATAAATGCTAAGTTCTTCACAAAAGTAGTATGAGCGTATTCAAACCTTAACCTCAATAATATAAGACAGCAATCTACAAAATAAAGATAATTAGTTAGTCAAAATGGTTAATATGGGTTGAATGTAACTTGGTAATTGCATGGATGCTTGATTCAGAGAAAGACAAATCCATCCAAAGTTATCAATGTAGGTGAATAAAAAGAATTCCCAAAAACAGCAAAATAGATTTGATTGCATAAATCAACATGGGCAACCTAAAGCTTGATGGTTTCTATTCAAAATACATAAAAGCTGCAAAACACACATTATGCATTTTTTTCCTTTGGGAGAGTTGGGTGAATAATAATTCGTAAATTTGATCAAAGTCCAAGGAAAGGGAATTGCACTCCCAAAAACATCCCTAAAAAACTAGGAATAGAAATGTCACATCATCATAATACATATGATAACACACATACATATAAGAACTTTGATTTTTAGAAATGTGAACTTTCAAATTACACATCATATAAACAAAATAAAGTATGAGTAATCTATTTATATATGTGTCACCTCTTACTATACCAAAACTATGTAAGGTACCAAAGATTATTTTTATTTCTCCCTCATTTTCAGGGTTTTTGGTCAATGCAAGGAACGCTACATTTGAGAATATAAGATCATGAGCCCCAAGGATATGAGGATGTGTTTGCACGTTCCCAATTTTCACATTTGCAACATAATGTTCCCATGACCATTCCTAAACTCTAGAACTTGGGAACACGTGAATCGTTTAATGAACCACAATCCCACATTCTCCTTTGATACGTTTGCTCATATGTCAGTAAACTACTAAAAAAAGAGACAAAAAAATGTGGAAGGAACTTTCAACTATTTATGGAGCTTATTTATAAGCAACCACAATTTGAAAGAACTAATAATAGTCGTGAGACAGAAAATAATAATGGATTTTAACATGCTTCACTGAAAACAAGTATTCCAAATTGTAAAAAACCTTATCCTCACAATGAAGGAAAGAAATTTCTAAGACAATAAGCCTCAAGCACCTATAGTCGGATCAGCTTTGTTGCATAGTTGCACAGAGACGCGTTTCTGGGCAAACACGTTTCTGAAACCGTGTTTCTGATGTAGAAACGTTTAAAAAAACAAAAATTGGAAAAATAGCTTATGGCTGAAATTTTTTTAGGGGATCAATGGTCAAACCAGCGTTTTGCCTCTCAAAAGTGCAGTAGATAGGGCACAAACAGATCTTATTTTTAGGAGCTATTTGGTTGTTATTTGCTCTAGTTCTCAGCAAATGTTAATGCTACAGTTTTGGCTATCAACTCTATGGATGATGATCACTTTTGCAATCATTTCACTGGAGATGTGAGTACAATGTGCATACAATTGGGGGCATAAATATTGGGCCCTCATCGGCGCGCATTTGAACCCCCAGTGCCCCCCCTGCTACTGTCATCGGGGGGGGGGGGTGGTCCAGTGGGCAGAGCCCCCCCGAAGCAAAAAGCGAGGTACAATTGCTCTACAGTTCTCTGTCTCTGTCCCACTAAAACCATATGTGATCGTAACGAACAGGCTAGAGGTTAGTTTTGGACAAAATCCAACATGGATTAATGCACCTGAACTGGACCATCCTGTACCCGAAACATTGGCAAACTATACAGATGTAATGCTCTTAATTAGAGATTTCATCTAATACCCATATTGACCACAAAAAAATCAAAAAAAAAAAAAAAAAAAACGCGTTTCTGAGAAATGCTGCAGCATAATCCAGAAACGCGTTTCTAAACCGCGTTTCAGAAACGCAGTGCAACTATGATTTGTTGTGTTACGTTATTGTGGAAACAAGCTTCGGAAAAAAGTCTCGCAATCAGTTAAAAAGATTTAAAGAAATTTCTAAGACAATAAACCTCAAGCACCTACAATTGGATCACCTTCTATGTTTTGTTGCATTACATTATTGTGGAAACAAGCTTTGGAAAAAAAAGTCTCGCAATCAGTTAAAGAGTGAATCATTTTAAAACAAAAGCACGAGCAATGGAAACTATTTCAAACAGTTTGGATGAAAAGAGGCACATCTTGTAGAGTGAAAACATTCACCAGTTAGAAGAACATAGTTGTCAAGGGATCATAAAAAGTCCAACTATTGATAAATCCACTAGACATCCTAGAACTCAATAATTCCAACTAATACAACCATATGAGCATATGGTTGCGTGTTCTAAGACTAGTCGATGTCTTCACATATCCTCTGTATTCATTTGAGGCTTGAATTTTGACCTAAATGGTAATCGTTGAACTCTAATTGCACAATTGTCTTGAGCATAATATGGTGGTCCAAGATAATACGAGAAGACTGGATTTGATTCCACCCATAAACGCGCAACATTCCAAAACACTGTGTTTTGATCGCGTTCAAGAACACTACAGCGTTCCAAATCAGAACAAAGTGCTGTTTTTTTCATTTTTGGTTTCCTTTTTGTAATGGATGTGTTATGGTAAAAAAAACACCACCTGAAGGCTGTAAAAAAAATTAAAGTATATTACAAAAGTTTGTGAACTGCGAATCAAACTATCAGTGATCATTGATGCATGGTGTTTGGATTTCAAACAATCCAGATTCCAATTTATTGGCATAGGTTACAATCATATACATTAAGCTGCCATGTACAGTAATGAGTTATTCAAGAGCCTTCTAGAAGTTGTGTAGCAACCTTTTCGTAAATATCACAATTATTGTAGAACCCAGATTTCTAGTCTGATTGAGAATGACGAAAGAGAAAAAGGACACACAAACTACCATCCAAAAATTGACTAGTTAAGTTATAAACTTGAAATAAGCAGTGCCTGAAGAAGTTTTGTTTATAAGTCTTAGACACAAATATATTCACATTGAGGTGAGACATGACTCGAGTCTAAACATACAAAGTATCCATACATAAATCTTACCTAATTCTAGATTCGTGGTAATATCAGCAAATGTGCGAGACGACAAGAACCAGTTATTCTGTTCATAGTATGGGATTTAACAGGTAATAATCGAGTAACAGAAACAACACAGTAAGCTGTTACTCGAGCATATATTAAGTGCTTACCATCATAGACAACAAATTACATAAAATATTCACCCATTCATCTATGTTTTCTGACAACAAAAAAGCAGGTTTCTGAGCAGTAATCTGCTAGAAAGAGACATAGGTAGCAGAAAGCAAAAATATTAAAGCAATAAAGTCCAAAAGGTCTTCAATGGAACAATAGCAACCAAACAAAATCATTGAATGTAAACAATCCCTTTTCCTAATACTCAAAACATGTCATTATGAGTAAAATGAAGGATGAAGTCAACAAATGTGTTTCTTAAATCCTAAAAAATGCAGAAAAATGTCTAACAAACATCGTAAAAAGTGTTTATGTCAGACGTATATTAAAAAACAGCTTATAGTAATTTTGCCAACTATCCACTACCATATTTGCCAAAACCAATAAAAGAAGTAAAATTTGATAAAAATACAGCATAAGCGTAAGTTTCTTTGACTAGAAGTGGTATATGGGTTGAAACATTCACTCTTTCATCTATAATTTTTAACACCGTTAACACAGGTTTCTATTTAGAAATATGTTGGTAAGAGTCACGAGTGGTAGGCCTCGAAATCATAGTTATACATATTACATAGTAGCAACTGCGGTATATTAGTAAACATCTATATTTTAGTAATTGTAGTCTTTTAGCAAGAGCAAGAAGAAGTTACACCATCGTTGAGTAGAGCAAGAAAACACCGTAGCACCACCAACAAAAACAATGCAGTAGGAAAAAGTGAGAGGCAGTAGCACCGAGAGGTAGATAAGAAGCCCACGCATAGCATGAGAGCGCACGCATGCGCTAGCGGCCGCCACCCTTCCTAAACACCATCCTGAATGCGCTTCCACCCAGTAGCAACAAGGGAAACCTTCACGCGGAGGAGCACGCATCAAAAACGGCCAAAGCAAGGCAAGCAAAGGCAACAAGGCAGAGGAAAGAGGGCAAGGGGCACTTGGCCATCATCTCTTACAATAGATACTAGCAATGTGAGCCCGCAAGTCTGCGGGCGGGTAGGCGTTTCGGGCGGGCAGGGCAGGGTGGGATATGGCTCTTTGATTGGACCAAAGATGCAGTACGCGTTCCGGATCTCACGATATTCCCGTTAGGGTTTCCCGGATCGCAAATTTTTTTGATTATTTTTTTTCAAAGTTTGCCAATATGGGAGGATTTTTAAAAAGCAGTTCTTATGCAGTTCTGTTGCTTGGTTTCAGATGGTTAGGCCCACAAATTAGAAAACTTTTCAAAAACTTGCTGGTTGTCAGAACTTTCTGGTTGTTTGGGGTTGGCTGCATTCATTGGCTTCAGTATATTTACATTCACTGTACAGATCTACAGCAATAATCTGCTCTTCATAAAGATATATCTCCATCCACTGTCCATATCTGCAGCAGTAAGCTGCTATACATTTGCAGATCGGGATTAGAAAAAAATTTGAAATTTTTTTTGCGATCCAGGTCAATGTGCATTGCACGATCCAGAACGTTTTTGCAGCGGATTGTGATCCGCTGCAACGCTGGATTGGACAGTAAGTAGTGATTAGCATGTCACATATAGGTGTAGGGTAAACTTTTTTTAAGGAGATACTCATCACTAACTATATTGGATTGAACATTTATGCTACTTCTTATTGAAAATACTAATCTGTTTTTTCAGCCCCAACTTAGTATCTAAATTGCTGTTAGGGTGACCTTAGGCCTACCAAATTGATGCTTCAGCCTTGAGACAGAAAGCAAGAATTCCTAATCCCAAAACATATTCTGGAAAATCAACTCTTCCAAAGAACTTCATATACGTGCCCGTCTCTGTTGATGTTGATAAGGTTATGATTTTTATTGATGAAAGTAATCGCCTTACATTGATAAGGATTACCCATAAAATAGTTTCGTTTTTGCACAGATGGATAAAGAAGAGAGAGAGAAATAGATAATGGGTTCCGAGAAAAACTACTTTAGAACATCCAAAATACTCAAGAACCTGACAATGTCGTAGGAAACTCCTATTGACACATTGATGTGTACTAAATCGCAGCTATCCAGAGGTTGAAGCGGCAGTGGCTGTTGAAGCTTCCGCTGCTGTTGTCGCTGTATCACTATTCAATGGTAGAGAACGCTTATGGGCAGGCAGAGGCCTCAAAGTTGTGCCACCGCCACCTCTTACTCTTGCATCTGGGGTCCTGTCAAAGTTTCTCCTCGCAATGCTGTGTCAAAGTTTCTCCTGGCAACGCTGCAGCATATTGATCTTCTATACTATCCTTACGCTCGATCTCGCGAAGCAACTGCTCGAGCCTCTCCTTATTAACCCTAGCGATAGCCCAGCAATTGTCCGAGCAACAAAGGAAAAAAATACGCCGATAACAATAAACAAACTCTTGATACGTAGCAAAATTCGCACACACAAATTAGCTGAGCAATAATACCAAGGAGTCTTCACGGCCAAGGTCACTGGGAAAGAGGTCACGCTGTAGGGTTCATTCTTCTTCTTCTCCACTGTTCCGCCATAGGTGTAGACTGATCATTAATAAGTTATTGCAATTACAACTTGTGTAAGAGCAAAATTTATAGAAGAATTAACTGTGCTGTTATTATAATGCAATCAGAGTAGACATCGGATGTATTTTTCATCATTCAACAATACATACTGCTTCGTCACATGACTTGTCTTGTTCTATTGTTTCTGTTATTCATGCTATTATGATCTGAGTTCTGATAATTGGCAAGGAAGCGATCATTCATTTTTCGCACTTGTGAATGATAATAATTTGTGTTTATGGTAGTATCAAATTAGTTTTTGTGATTACATTAACTATTGTTTTTTCACAATCTAACTATTATTTCGAATAGTTATGCGACTCATATGCACCTTATTTTCCAACATGGTATCAAAGCTAGATCCCGGCGGCCATTACTAAATGGAAGTAGAAGGATGGAAAGGCCTTCACCCTTATCCCTCTCAATACAAGAGATAATCATATCAGTCATGTTCGAAGCGCTTAAACTTCGTTAGAAGCTTGGAATGTTCTAAGCACTCTTTGTGATATTAGAGACGTGACTAGCAAACTTCATCTGAGGAAAAAGTTTGTCTCAATTAAAATGGTTGATTCATGATTACGAATAATTTGAACAACTTCAAGCAGATGTTTGCAAACCGCATAGAAATCAACGATGCAGATGCCATCATGACTCTCCTATCAAGCCTTCTTGACACCTACGAAATTGAGTAATCATTATTTCTACTCAGCAAGGTCTTGCATTGGCACGAATTTCATCTATGCTATTGCAGAAAGAGATCCGGAAAAATGGATTTTCATTCTCTCATTCGACACCAGAATCGGAAGCTCTTTGCTACTCAGCACATGACAAGCTAGTGAAATTGGTTTAATGAGTACAATGAAACCATAATTCAGAAGTATGTCTCATTGGAAAATAGCAAAACTCCCAGTGTCGATAGTTCGGCACCTTCAAATTGCAATTTCAGAATGGTACTACTTTCATTCCGAATGTTTTTCATACTCCAAATCTTATCAAAAATCTATTTTCTATTAGTAAAATCATTGAGGGCCATAAAGTCATATTTAATTCTAATACTTGTTTGATATTAGACAAAAGCAGAAAGGTACTTGCGCTTGGAAAGAAGCAAGGCAATTTTTATAAGCTTAGTCATTGCAATGCTTCGACTGTTCAAGCTCTATATACTTCTACTTTAGAAGATAGAGATTTACTATGGCACTATAGAATGGGTCATGTCAATTTTGATTGTCTTCGAAATATGTCAGCGAAAGAATTTGTTCGAGATCTCAACTGCAGCAACATTTCAGACCATACAATTTGTCGAAGCTATGTTCTAGCCAAGCATGCTAGAACTCCTTTCAAGTCTGATTTTAACATGTCTCCAAATTTGTGTTAGATATTGTACACAACGACATATGTGGACCCATGCAGACTCTCTCGATAGGGGGAGCAAAATACTTTCTGACCTTCATCGGCGATTACTCGAGAAAAAAAATTGTCTATTTTTTGAAGAAACAATCAAAAGCCTTCAAGTATTTTCAGCTATTTATTCAAGTAGGAAGCTGAGAATCAAACTTTCAAAAAAATCAAGGCAATTCGGAGTGATGGTGGAGACGAATTCATTTCGATTGAATTCAACGATTACTGCAAATCTCATTACATTATTATTCCATATGCCACCAATTATTCTCCATAGTCGAATGGAGTAATTAAACACAAAAATCATACACTTGTCAAAAGTGCGAAAAGTATGATTCTACATGCAGGATTATTAAAGATTGTTTGGGCAAAGGCTGTATCGACATCTACATATCTTCAAAATTGACTTACAACCAAAGCCTTACTCAACAAAATACCCGAAGAGGTGTTGGAAAATTATGTGGGTTATCAGGAATATCGAATGATATCGGATCAAAGGAGCTCTGTTTAAAAAAGATCCTCTAATATCGTATCCATAATGGTAGGATAGCAACGAAAGTAGAACAACGTACGGTTGTAGATCGGAAGTGCAACAGTTACCAGCGATAATCAAGATGAATAAACAATAGTAATGCTCAATAGAACAAACCAGTAGTGAGGACAAAAATGTACTCTTGATAAAAATCAGAAAGGGAGTATATGGGCGTGAAGCTGAGCGATTGTTCAGCTTCCGTTATCTAGATAGTTAATCAGCTATCTCTTATAGATAACTAACTGAAAGATATTATTTACAAGTCTTTCAAGTCAGTACTTTCGACCTACTTAATTGATTACAACCACATTGTAGTTGGTAACCGCTTTGGTAGTAATAAAGACTATGTACAAATAGGTGAACTCTCAGACCTAACCAAATATTGCCATAACATATCCCATTGGCCTTGTAGAACTCCTTGAATTCAGTGGAGATAAATTTTCCTCCTCCATATGTGTGTAGAGCTTTGGTCTTTCTCTGGGTAGGCAGATTGAGTTGGTTTATTTCCTTGAATATATTTGTGGATTTTTTTTTCAAGTGTCAATGTACACAAAACCCCAACGATATTTGTATGCAAAAATTTATCAGATAGTTTATTATCTGAACTTATGGATGAAGTCTGGGACAAAAGATCAGATGGAGAAAGAGAATGCAGAATTTAAATGTCTTTCATGTGCTTCCATATTTATCAAATTGAAAAACAAATGTTGAGCTTATGCTTCCATTATCAAAGATGGAAAAAAAATAAAGGTAAATGGGTGCCACTCGATCAAGACTTGGAAGCTAGTGGACATTCAAAATGAAAAAATATTGAAATTATATACAATGATGCCATTTTGACGTGTGTTGAGGTGAAAGAAGATTGGAGTCTAAATTACATCAAGCAAAACTTTCTAATACAATCTTTGTACTAATTGTAACCCACTTTGTATTAGTTTTATGCAGGTACGTAAAAGACATGAGCTCGAGATCAAATGTAGAGATATTGGCAAAACAATCCAGCTTATGGAAGAACATTGAGATTCACTATCAACAAATACATGCCAATCATCATGTCTTTTTATCAATATAGAAAATCGCATTCCAGTATTACACTATGAACACAAACTGATTGTAAGAATCTCTATTGATATCAATAAAAAAAAACCCATAAACGGGTTGTTTACATGTAAAATGATTGTATCTTTTTTTTTTTTATGTATCTCTATTTACAAATAGATCTCTATTCAGTCATTTTTTCTATATTTTCTTTATCAGTATTAGGAACTGATAAGGGAACAACTCTTTCTATAATCTCACCTTCCTCTGTTTCGGGACGGGCCTCTATGCCTTTTAAGACAAGAGGACTCTCTGCTATAATATCGCCTTCCTTTGTATTAGGAAAGACTTCTATTCCTTTTTTATCATATATAATAAGATCTACATCCTGAGCAACCTGAAAGGCTGTTAAGGCAGGAGCAGCTTGTTTTTGAGGGCCCTTAATCTCAAGTGCAACACTTACACCGTTCTGTGCATAGGTTCTGATCAACTCTTGCCGAAATCTATATACATCATCAGGAGTATACGGCTCAAGAGTGAACTGTCATCACAAAACACGAGAATCAGCAAATTACAAACAATGATAGTAAAGAAATATGAATCAGAATGAAAAGAACTGCAAATGAACAAAATATTAACTTTTCAATATCTACATCCACTTGTAAATTATACCACTCAAAAAATAGCTTCGTATTGTACAGGACGAACCATGCACAACTAAAAGCGTCCTTTTATTGTACACACTGCATATATTGAATGAAAATTAGTAATATTATGACAAAAAAATTATTTATGCTATGAAGATAGATTTAAACTAAAAAAAGAATACATGCATATCAGAGATAAATTGAATATACCCTGAGAGATCTAATGGTTATCTCTCCAATTGAGGTTGTCGTTGTCGGTATTTCTCGAACGACAACATGAAGTAGAGAATCAAATTCTCTATGTGTAATTGCAGCTGAGTTTAATTTTACACATAGAAAATTTGATACTCCCTCCTTATTTATCTTTATAGAAATAAAGTTCAGGGTCCAATGCCGACTGCATTGGACAAAGGATTGTCATAAGAAAAATGTGGACATCAAGAAAGACAAAGTGAAGCAGTGGGAGAGCATGAGGGTGGCGGTGATGACTCCAAGTTGTATTACAACTAAAGGGCAACACAACACAATGTAAAATTGATATCGGTTCAAGAATCTCACTCCTATCAACAATGGTATTAGAGTAGCCCAAGGAAATGGCAAGGAAAGTCAAATTCACAAAAATGGTATTGTACCAATTTTGCCAGATGGGAAAATGAAGCATGTTGGTATGTGCTACATGTTCCAAGACTCAAGAAGAGCTTCCTATCAATTGGCATGATTATTGATCAACAATTGAAGGTCGAGTTTAACAAAGATAAATGATTTGTTAAGGACTAGGATCATAATCATAAAGTTGGCACTAATGGATATCATGGTTAGAGTTATATTTTATAAGATGAATGTCGTCATTCCAAGCTTGTGTGGTATTGCATTGTCAATCATTTTACCAAGTGATTTGTGGCGTAGGCATTTGGTCACTTGAACTTTGAGAGTTTGTAGCTTATGAGGAAGTTGGGGATCGTGATAGGCTTACAAATAATGAAAATTGAGATGAACCTATTTGTCAAAGATGCATGTATGCTAAGCAACATTTTCTTCTATTACCAACTCCAAATAATAATTAATTAATCAAACATGAAACACACCAAAATTTTTCATCTTTTTGCTCATGAATCAATGTCACGAGAGATTTTATTGACCTATACTTACGAACAAGCTCTTAGCGGAAACTCTCCATATCCATATCTTTTTTGGGATCTTTGCTACGCATATATTATACCAATAAAGATCCATCCATTTAATTGATATTCAAATAATAATACATCTAGATACCAACACTATGAGCATGTCAAAGATCACGTCCACCTTAAGTCACACAACAAAAGAATTGTGGCATTTAGTAATGCAGGATTCATGCTTATTAATTTTTTTGACAATTTATGTCACATGGCACCACCACGCTAATTTTGTTTTGGCCAATTCCACTTAAGAAAATATGACTAGGGACTACACCAGCCATACTTTTTACAATGTGACATTTTATGCACCATTTTAGATTGTTCTATTTCAATATTATTTCAAATAAAAAAAATGGTGAAAGAAAGATGTGACTATCACACGTGGAAGAGGGACAAGTGTCATCATTAACTACCATTCAAGTGTCAAATTGTTTGTGTGAATTTACCTTTTATGATAGTACCACACATGGCTATATTACATATAGCTCTCCAAAGATCTCCTCTTTGTGACCAAAAAGAGTTCTTTCCATGGTTCTGTTTTAGATAAATGTATAAAAAATGATAGAGACAGTACAATCAATCAATCAATAGTTGAATAGAATTATAGACACATGATTTGTGTAGGATAGATGGTGTTGCATCCATTTGTGTCTAGAATCCTCAAAAAGTATGGATCTAGAAAATGTTCATTATGTACCATCAATCACCAAAAATATGCTAAGTGTTGGTCAACTTGTGGAAAGTGGTTTGGATTTCCACTTCAAAGCATGGTGTTTGTTCGATTTTTTTTTCAAAAGGATTTAAACATGGAAGCTTGTTGAAATAGGGTGCTTGTGTTGATGTTGAGAATGCAACTAACAATCTTGCTGACTGTGAAGATTATTAAAATATTATCTTCCTATCTCGAGTTTGGGGCCATGTCCATGGTGATTTCCACTAAAATTCATGTTGTGCATAAAAGGAGTGTGAATTGAGCACATATCCTTCTAGTGTAGCTCGGATTTGAGTTAGATAGGTTCAATTATGATGACATGCAGATGTTTAGATAGCATGCAAATTCTTATTGTATGCATGCAAGCCACATTCAATCGGTGCATGCAACATGCAAAGTAGTTTCAGTGATCTACACATGTCTAGGCAGTCTCATGAGTTGACATGCAGTACATGCAACATACATGCATGCAGTTACACATGTGGATCTCTGATAGGTGAATTAGTTCAGTTAAGTGGACTTTCCATGCAACTCCACTGTAGGAATTCGAGTCTCTCTCATGTAGGGAAAGCTGGGCATGTTTTGCCACATTGTGAATATTGAGATTTTGGTGTTTTGAACTCATTCAATCTCTACTCGAGTTTTCTATGCTTGATTTTCTCTCTCTACCCAAGATTAGCCTTTTTTTTCCATACTGAACACTTAGAATTATTTCTGACATTCAGTTCTCATAGTGAAGAGTTAGAATTTTTCATCTGATGTATGCCATTGTGCTCTTGCCTTAGATTTTTCAAGCATAATGTTCTCAGTAAGATCCTGTAGGGTGTGTGGTGAAGTTCACACGTGCTAAAAACTTCACATGGTATCAGAGCTCCATGCTTTGAAGAGGTGAGGGTGTATACATCAGATCATCAGTGTTTTTGCTTGTAGGAACTCAGATTTGGGAGAGGGATTCAAACTCGCTGAGAAACAAGCAATCCGTGGATCATAAGTGGATCAAATCAAGGCTGATCTGATCCAGCGGAGCTCTGTACGGATAGAGAGCTCACACGTGTGAAATCAACCCTCATTAATGAGTGCTACTTCTCAAGGAATGATCCAAATTTGATGTTCTATAGCTTGTTGGATAGATATTGAAGAGTAGAATGTGTTGCTCTTGTTTCTAAATCAATCTGATTTGTTTTTAGAAGAGTTTTAGGCAATCAGAGAGTTTGAGAGGGTACTCAACTCGTGGGATATGCCAAAGTGAACACACATTTGTCTTTTTCACCATTTTCATCAATTTTCACTGTCAATCAAGTAGAATTGGATAGAATGAGTGTTCTGAGGTCTTAGACTTTTCATTTCACACATATTACTGTGTTTGAGTTGAAAGTAAGATCCTAGAGAGTTTATCAGTACTTTGAAACTCGTGGGAGAGATAGACTTCTTGCTTGCATGTGCTTCTTCTTTTGTGACTGAAGCAAGATCCAAATTCAAGATAGATTTATTTTCTGTGTTTAGAATTTGTTCTCATATCTGTTGCTAGATTTCATAGGGTGGATCAACATCTGTGTTAGATCCTAGATTGAGATAGCAAGCAACATCCTTTCAACTCCATTTTTTATTATTACTAGAATTTCTCACCAAGAAGATGTCTTCATCTGGTTCACATTTCTTAGAGCATAGTGAGAGATTAACATCTTCCAATTATGCAATGTGGAAGATCAGAATGGGATCATTGTTGATTCTACAGGATGTAATGGATATTGTGAGTGGAGCTGAAGAAGAATCTGCTGCACCTAATGAAGCTGCAACATTTCACAAAAGAGCCAGAATTGCCCTTCATTTTATAAAAATGAATGCTACTAATGAAGTGTTAAGAGAGATCAGTACATGCACCATTGACAAGGAAGCTTGGGATATTCTAAAACAATCTATGAAATAAAAAATACTTCTAGATTGCTTACACTTAGAAACCAAATATTTCTAAGTTGTCATAGAGTAGATGAGAGTGCTTCATTATATGTCATGAGAGTTAAGGATCTTCATCAAGAGTTAGTCGGTATTGGTGATGCTCTTAAGAACACTGAACTTGTTCAAGTAGTCCTAAATGGACTTAGAGATGAGTCCTTGGAGACACTGCAAGGTGTTCTCATTGCTGAAGAAAGCAGACAAGAGAACAAGATGCTGAGGATCAACAGACTTTCATTGAAAGATGGTGGAGATGACAAAGCACTCTTCATCAGAGACAAGTCAAGAGGCAAGGACAAAGGACAACAACACTTCAAGAAGGATAAAGCCAAAGAAGGTGGTGAGGATCAGTCCTCACAAGCTGCAACATCCAGTGGCAAGAAGAAGTTGTCAAAGGTCAAGTGTTTTCTCTGTGGCAAGAAAGGACACTATGCATCAAACTGTTTCAAGAAGAAGAACTAATCTAAGCAAGCTAACCTTACCAATGAGGATGAGTGTGAGGGTGTAGAGAGGATTCATTAATGATGTCTACTTTTTTATCTTTTTCTTTTAAGAATGAAGAAGTCTGGTGGATAGATAGTGGGGCTAGTTTCCATATGTCTAGTTCTAGGAACTCTTTCACTAATCTCATGCCATATCTAGGTGCAAAAAGATCAATCTATACTGCTAATGATGTTGAGTGTAGGATTGAAGGAATAGGAAGTATTCCATTGCATGCATCATCATCAAAATCTTTTTGCTTACATGATGTACTGTATGTACCTAGATTGACCAAAAATCTCATTAGTGTAGGACAGTTGTTTGATAGTGGATTGGATGTCAAGTTTCAAGTTGACAAGTGTATAATCTCAAGAGAAAATGAAGTTATTGCTAGAGGATCTAGAATTGGTAAGTTGTACAAACTAGATTCTAGGGAGAGTGCTAACATTTCAGATATTGCTTTTGAGACCAAGGTTCTATAGGAGAATCTGTGGCACAAGAGATTGGGTCATCCCAATTTCAAGCCCTGCAATCTATGGTCAAAGAAGAAAAAGTTGTTGGTCTACCAAAGACAATGTCAAAGGAGCTTCTACCTTGTGAAGCTTGTGTGCTGGCAAAGTCACACAAAAGACCTTTTTCTAGATCAAGTATCAAGACAAAGCAACCATTTGAACTTCTACACTCTGATGCTCATTTCTCATCAACTAAGAGCAAAGGAGGAGCCAACTGTTTTGTCTCTTTTGTAGATGATTATACAAGATATTCTTGGATCTATATGTTGTCTTCAAAAGCCATGGTCTATGATGTTTTTCTTACTTTCAAAGCTTATGTAGAGAAGCAATTTCCTTTCAAGTTGAAAGCTTTGAGAAGCTATAGTGGAGGAGAGTACACTTCCAATAAGTTTAAAGACTTTTGTGAGAGAGAGAGTGTATTCAAAGAGAGTTTTCTTGTTCATATACTCCTCAACAAAATGGAGTTGCTGTGAGAAAAAATAGAACTTTGTGTGAATGTGCAAAAGCCATTAGGCCAGAAGCTTCTCTTCCTAAAGAATTCTGGGGAGAGGTAGTTGCATGTGCAAACTATCTTTGTAATAGGCTTCCAAATCTTGCAATAGGAGGAAAGACACCATTTGAGATGTTGTATAAAAAAAAGCCTAAGGTAGATCGTCTTAGGATTTTTGGCTGTGTATGCTTTGTGCATGTGCCTCTAGAAACTAGGAAGAAGGAAGATCCTAGCGTAGTAAAAGGAATTTTTGTAGGATATGCATCCACTAAAAAAGCATACAAGATTTATTTGCCCTCTACTGACAAGAATGTTGTTAGAGATGTGATCTTCCATGAAGATCAAAAGTTTAACTTGGATGATGCACATGTCAAGGAGTCTCATGCAAGATCAATCATCAATCTTGATGCTGTTTAAGAAGAGGTGAGGCCGAGGCTTGAGGAAGAGCGAATTCAAGCTACCACACCCATAAGATCTACAAGAGCAAGATCTGAGCCAAGGAGGCTCACATATGATGAAGAAGGAAGACAAGTGGAAGGTGAAACCTCCTATTATGCACTTTTTATATCAGATAAAGAGCCTAAGGATGTCCAAGAAGCTTTTCAATCCAAAGAGTGGGTTGAAGCAATGACCCAAGAATTTGAAGCCTTGATATCAAATAATACATGGGAGCTTGTGGAGCCACCAAACAACGTGTCAGTTAAGTGGGCTTTCCATGCAACTCCACTGTAGGAATTCGAGCCTCTCTCATGTAGGGAAAGCTGGGCATGTTTTGCCACATTGTGAATATTGAGATTTTGGTGTTTTGGACTCATTCTCTCTCTACTCGAGTTTTCTATGCTTGATTTTCTCTCTCTACCCGAGAGCAGCCTTTTTTTCCCATACTGAACACTTACAATTATTTCTGACATTCATTTCTCATAGTGAAGAGTTAGATTTTTTCATCTGATGTATGCCATTGTGCTCTTGCCTTAGATTTTTCAAGCATAGTGTTCTTTGATCAATATTGTGCAATCACAACACCTCAGTAAGATCATGTAGGGTGTGTGGTGAAGTTCACACGAAAGAGAAGAAGATTTGAAGATCAACCTCAAAATTGAAGAGCTCCAAGGAGTACCTCAAAAACAAAGGACAAGTCACCAAATTCCGTGCAAATTTTCCATTCAAGTGTGCATCTTGCAAGGGTGAAGAGCATTGGAGAGTCTACTATCTTTGAATCCTTACTGGATAGTATTAGTAGATATGAAGTGGCTTGTTTCTTATCTTTACGATTGATGATGTTTCGTATTTTATGTAGATATGACAAGACAATGAAGAATGCTTTCCAATCTACATTTGTTGTTGATAAAGCAATTTCATTGGATAACTATTTGTGTAATAGTTTGGTGTCATAAAAAAGGAGAAACATCATTCAACCAAATGTACTTGAGATTCTTTGATTCCAGATGCTTTGTACATGATCATTTCAATGTAAGGACCAAAGATTATCCTACTGGCTAAAAGCATGGTTTGGTGGTACAAAAAAAAAAAACCCCATTTTTCATTGTACCTTTTGGTAGTACATTTCACTTTTTGGAGATATTATTATTTATAATTGTTTTGAGTCCACATTAAAAATGACATAACTTTTAAGTGGTAAGTCCAATTTCAACAGAGTTTGGTGCGTTAGAAAGCACTTGATGACGAGCGCTTTCCAATGATATGACATGACATACTTTCGAGCTACGATTAAAAAGTTATGGCAAGTCAAAAGTATGGGGATTTTCTTCATAATTTTTTGAGTCCACATTAAAAACACCATAACTTTTTAGTGGTAAGTCCAATTTCAGCAAAGTTTGGTGCGTTAGAAAGCGCTCAATGAGTGCTTTCCAATGATATGTTACATGACATACTTTTGAGGTACGGTTAAAAAGTTATGGCAAGTCAAATGTATTAGTTGAAAATAGTGTATAATAATACAAAAGTGCATTTTTATCCAAAAAATGTAGTGTCCTTGAAAATCCATGTTGTACCACCAAACCATGATTTTAGCCTGTTTCAATGATAAGAATAATGGAGTGTTTTGCTCTCCAAGTAGAGATTGTAGAATCTACATGCTTTCTACCAAAGAAATTGTCAATGGTGGAAATGTGATCTTTCATGAGTTGAAGACTTCCAAAATTGAAGAAGCATATATGGATCATCACCTTATTCAACTCATGATGGAGAGGAGCCGAGTCAAGTGCAAGGAAAAGTTGAAGGGCTGAGAACTCCAAAGAGACCCTTAAAATCCAAGATGGAGATATCAAGGCTCAAATTCTTTGGCAAAGGAAGGAAAGCACTTGTGATGGACACTGAAGAACAAGTGTGCTCAAGACGCTGGCAATTTAGGGCCTTCCTTTTGACCCATCTTGAAATGATGACCAATCCAGCATGCTTGCACTATCTCTCGCACTTGTTTTGGATTGTTCTACACTACATAGATGTGCCAACAAACAAATAGCTACACTGAACATGCCTTCATTATCTCTCATTGCTTTTTCTTATTAGCTTGTACAATGGTTGGGATGAAGCGATGTCTTCGATAACAAGATTAGATTTTTGTCCATTGCGTCTTTGTGTAATGGTTTAAAAAGTTGCACTATAGAAGTGGGGTATGTTGTAGGCTCTAGTAGTCATCTCAATTTAAGCAATGATTGCACGTTGTCATGTAGAAACCTTGTGATTTGAAGGAATAAAAAATATAATCAATGCTCAGGCCCTTTTAGTGATGCCTCTCACAACCAGGATTTTCTCTAACTTTTTTAGTTGGCCCATATGAACATGAATCTAGGGTGTTTTCACACATAGTCCAAAGGTATGTCTAGTTGTCTGAAAGCTAGCATTTTATTGGTTTATGAGGCAAAAAAAGCCCTAGCCATTTTCATACACAGCCCAACTTATCTCCAAGTAGCAGCTTGAGTTGGCACATGAATGTGATTGAACTTGATCAATCTAAAGTTTGGGAAAATCAATTTTGGCCCCTTGTAGATGGAATTGTCTCAGTATCACTCAAGGTAGCTCAAATTTGAATTCAATCACCCGTGACAGGCTAAGGAGTCCAGATATTTTGCGAGTAAATGAAAAGCAAGTTTTGCGAGTCTTTTTACATACAAATTGTGACTCATGGTTAGCTAAAGAAAGATGCATTTCTATAACGTCAAAACTACGATATGAGTATTACCGTATTGAGCACATTGATGGGGGTGTCTTCGATTTACGGTACCAACACTTTGACATACATGTCTATGAGCAAGTGCCATTGAACTTCCATCTACATATAATGTAAAACATTGAACTCCATGCAAACTTGAGATTGAATTCAACTTAGGAACATCTACCTCACCCAAAATTATAAAACAAACCTAACCACATTCAGACGAGAAAGGTTCAAGTTGTGTGGAATGACCTGAGTAGGGCTCGAAGAAAATAACTAAGCTGTTTTTCCCTTGCGATTGCATTTTTTGTGCCAAAATTCTGTAAGAAAATAATCATGTCTTTTATCTTTCGTACGAATGTGTTCAGGTCTTTATCGTCCCACTGTAGGTAAGTTAATTGGTCTTCCAAGAACATGATCTGATTACGAGATCAAGTCTCATTCTTGGTTTGCAATTCTTCTCATAAATCTTTTGCGTTCGAAATTGATGTAAGATCTAGCATTATATTGTCATGCACTGAAGGCGCAATAATTGCTATAGCTTTGTCATTTCTTAAACTGCATTCTCGAAGTTCTTTGCCAGGAGTAGCTACTGGCTTCTCCTCTATAGATTCTACCCATTGCCATAGACCTTCGCCCTTCAATATGAGTGTAGTCTTTGATTTCCAAATCAAGTGGTTTGAACATTCTGGATCCAAGATTGTAGTGATCTTAGCCTGAATATTGCTGCAATATTCAAAACTGGTGTTCAACTAATGAATACCAAACCTACATAAATCAAGACAACAAAATTGAACTTTCATGTCCATTCCTCACAGTTTGTGTCCCATTTAAAAATGTAAGCTATATTCAAGCTTCGTATATAGATTAAGAACACAATAGTCATTCAACATCAACTAAACTAGTAAGATACTTAAGTTTATGCAAAAAACATAGAGTCATAGTTACTTCCTAATAGAGTCATGTCCAAACAACCAAAATTCGTGTAGGATGTATCCAAGATGTATCTTCTTGGCATTCATCACATAAATACAAGAACAACATGGATGTCTGCTGGAATGCATCTTTGTGTCACACTGCCTCTCCAATGTTTTGGCCATTCCCTCTGCATAAGATGGCAAATGACTAAGGTTAAGGAAGTAAAATGACATACTATGAAAAAAATCACATGTAATTGAACATTGTTTATTTTTCAACTAACCATCTCTGGAAGTCATGAAAATCTCATTGCTCCACCTCCTCGACGTCATCGTCATAGTCCACTTCGACAACTTGGGTATTCCCAATGGATGACACGACAAATGTTAAATTGTCAAACAATGTATTACTGCCAAATATACAAATATAACAAAAATTGGCCTCAATTGCCAAATATACAAATGTTTTCAAAAAGAAATCACAAAGATATGGAACCTCTCAAGTATCTTCTAGCACTTATATCTAGCAAATCAACACATAGAATGTAGAAATCTTGATCAACCTATGATCTATCCTCAATCTAATGACTCTTGCCACTTCCTAAGATTGAAACACACTCTAATGAAGTTCAGTAACCTCCCAAAATAGAGATCCAATCAAAATTAGGATTTTGACAAAATCACAAAAAAAAATTCAAATATATGCATTTGTCAAAAACTTGATATAGAATCTTGTAGCCTCAAGTGAGACCTTCCTAATGCATCAAAATCAGCTATTTTTAGTAAGTATGGTATGAAATCGGACATCCTCAAGTTCATTGACCTAAATTTTATTTTGACCTACAAAAGATCCAATCTACATATGCAACAAACTCAATTTTTGAGTCAAAGTCAATCTAGCATGCTCTAGCATTGATATTTCCTCCAAATCCTTGATGAATGTGGTTGATCCTTTCATAACTTGCAACACAAGCTCTGATATCATGTGAATGATTTCAGACCATTTAAGATCCAAATCCATGACCTGATGTTTGATTACAAAGAGATCAATCTTACCAATGTTGCCAATGTAGAAAAATCAACATCTACTTAATGAAAGAGATGCAAACTCAGTAGAAACATGATCAAACATCAAACATATGATATAATTAAGTTGTTGTCTATACAAAATATCACAAATATAGTGCACCAATAGATCAATGAATCCAAGAGAACTCATGTATAAGCATGAAGTGAGTAGTTTTTTGCTCTACAAGTAAAGATTGTAGAATCTATAATTTTTCTACCAAAGAAGTTGTCAATGGTGGGAATATGATCTTTCATGACTGGAAGACCTAAAATTTGAAGGAGCACTTTCAGATCAACACCTTATGCAACTCATTAATGGAGAGGAGCCAAGTCAAGTGCAAGGAAAAGGTGAAGGTCCGAGAACTCCAAGAAGACCTTTAAAGTCCAAGATGAAGATATCAAGGCTAAAGTTCATTGGCAAAGGAAGGAAAGGTGAGGAGAGTGACATCTCTAATACATTCATCATCTCATTTGATGCTACTTTATGTTTGAAAAAATTTCTTGAAGGCATGCGCAAGGAATTGGCATAATCATGGATAGATCATGAAGACCAAGATGTGAGAATTTTAACCAGTTTTGCTATTTTGGTCATATTTATATATTTGGCAATTGAGGCCAATTTGCATATTAGACTTTGACTTTTCAAAATTATACTACTCTAAAAGCATTTGAATAAATAGAAAGTGTACAAAGTGTAGTACGAGTTTGATGGATTCAAAGTTGAATGTTGGAGACATTGAATCTAGTTCATATTAATGCTAGGGTCTCTGTTATGGAGGAAAACCAAACTCATTAATGAGTCATGGATATGTTATATATAGTTGTACTCTTGTGGGAAGAGACACATTCTCTCTCTCTGGTGTTTTGACTTTTATGTCACCATTTTTTAAACTATTACAGAGATAGTTATCCAATGAAATTGCTTTATCAAACAACAAATGCAGATTGGAAAGCATTCAATTTCATTGTCTCAAAATCATGAATGTTGAAGATAAGAAATAGGTCACTTCAAGTATTCTAAAACTATCTATGAAAAAATAAAAAATAATAGAATCTCCATAGCCTCTCATCCTTGCAAAGTAAAGTGAAGAGATTGTTTAGGAGTAATGCCTATTTTACCCCTTTGGCTAAGCAATAATTATGTTGTAAGCATAAATCATGGGGCATGGTATTAATTAAATACATGAGACCCCCCTTTTGAAGTTAAGTTAATTAGTGCAAGTGGACCACTTGGCCAAGTAGCTCACTCATATGGTTGACACCTAGACTTTCCATGCATGTATTTGAGGTGCTTTCCTCATAAGGGATTTGGAGGACCCACACACTCCTCTCTCTCTCTCTCTCTCTCTCTCTCTCTCTCTCTCTCTCTCTCTCTCTCTCTCTCTCTCTCTCTCTCTCTCTCTCTCTCTCTCTCTCTCTCTCTCTCTCTCTCTCTCTCTCTCTCTCTCTCTCTCTCTCTCTCTCTCTCTCTCTAGCAATTCATTTTCTCGTCTAACTTTTGGTGTTTTGAGGTGCTTATGCAATTCTCTTGTATGTGATGTTTCCATAGCTAAGTTTTTCAAGCTTTTTTGGTTGATCTTGTATTGAAGTTAAGATACTCCATAGCTAGGTCATGCAATTTGTCATGGTACCTGAGCAGGTTGTTCAGCTTATGAGTTTGTGAATGAGAGAAACTTCAGTGCTCAGATTTTTGTGAAGATTCTCATCAGTCTTGTAGGAGGGCACTTTTGATCTACAGGAGTTAGATCAGGTTGAGTCTTGCACTGTTGGAGAGCTGTTGGCAAGGAGAGTGGGATGATCCAAAACCTCTCTAACTTTGGCTTAGTTTTGGAGAGTCTTTTTGGAGGAGCTTACACAAAAGTAGGGCGTACTTTCTGTAAGGGCTTATGGTTTATAATCCAGTGGGGTCTAATGCTTGTGCTAGCAAGGCCATACCAAGTGGCAAAGTCAAAAGCAGGAGCTGAAGGGTTGTCTTGAAGTGGCTACATACCCTAGTTTGGGGTCAAACCCTAGTTGCTGGAAGTTGTTCCTTTTTTTATTTATTTTAGGTTGAGCTTATGTTTGAGCACAAATTATAGCATGGCTAGTTTTGGAGAGAGTGTGCTAGATGAATCAAGAAGACTTGATGGCACAAACTATAGAGTGTGGAAGTTAAAGATGGCTAACATATTGATGGACATGAATTGTTGGGAGTTAATGGTAGGTAGAGAGCCTGTACCAACATCTGAACCTGAATTGAAGGACTACATAAATAGGAGACAGAAGGCTCATAAGATGATCAATCTTTCTGTCAAAGACAACATTATTCCTGACATTTGCAATGCAAAGGATGCAGTGGAAGCTTGGACTATTCTGAAGTCTATGTTTGAAATAGTGGATTCAGCCAGACTTGTTTACTAGGAGAAAAATCAAAATAAATAAAAACAACATTGTCTATTTGCTTGCCCCCACCACTCTGGAGGACTCCCCAACTCCCAATGATCTAATCATAGTTTCTACTGTCACAATTAAGAACTCTAAATTGTTCACAGTCTAACTTGTCTAAACTTGAAAATACATTTTCTCCATTGGATCCAGAATATGACCACCATTGCCAAATTCAAATCAGGAAAAAAATGTACAAATATGCATTCATGAAAATTTGAGTGCTATCTCCAAATATGAACGCCATCTTCAGATTGGAATAAAAATATGAGCATCATCTCCAAATATGAGTGCCATCTTCCCACTAGAATGAAAATATGAGCGCCATCTCTAAATTTGAATCAAATAGAAAAGAATGGAGATTGGATTCATAGTACAAAGTACATAATATAAAAAAAATTATGAGTTTTTTTGTTTTGTTTTAAAAATTTTGTTCTTAGTACTTTGATGCATATGATTACTTTATTGTTTTTTCTGATGACGACATTGTATCATCTAGATTTGGCACCTTTACAAAGAAGAGGAGGCAAAGGAATTCAAATATTTGCTGAAGATCGTTCTCGTTATAGGGCAGAAGGAAAGAAGAACTTGGATTTGTGGATAGATGGCTCATTATATCCTCAAGATCCTAGCACTTTCACTCATCATTCTCTTCAATAACTAATCTAGTTACATGGATATTCAATGGGCATACTGGATTACTAGGATATTGTGAGAGATTGAAGAATCATGGAAATCAGTTTTATATAGAAAGAATTCACTTTTTAAAATGTGAGTTGATACGGGTATCCTCTTATGGTCAAAATAGAGATTGTCTTCTCCAAAAGACCTTAAAGAAAAATGAACAACTTAAAAGGAATAATGAATCATTAAAAAAGATATCAATCGATATCAAATCAAAACTAGATCAAATGCGATCAATCTTACAATCTATTCAAATTAATAACTTAAAATTATTGAAGGATGTGGAATTGGCTAAGAAGAAGGCTGGTAATAAGAAGCGAAAGCGACAAAGTTGCAAGGATATTCAAACTTTTTCAAAATGAGGTTATCAAAATAGAAGGATTCGTGCATTCAAATAAGCATATCAAAAAATTTGTAACTTGATTAATAACATATGGATTTATTTCAGCTACGGTGATATTTTGCTAACTATCTGTTTTTTTGCAGATCTACATTAGTAGCTCCTCGGAATATTAAGGACAATGCTTCACTTGGAATGTCGTTGGGCTCAATATTAACTGGCAAATTCACTGAGTGTATCATGATGAACAATAGGAGTTCAAATATAAAGTGCAAAATAACAGAGTCTTTGATGGTGAACATTCAAAAAATTTTAGATAAGACTATAGTTCAGGGTGCTTGTGATTTTGCGAGTATCAGTAGGGAAGCATATGGAACAATATTTAAACCTTTTAGAGAAGCTTTTAAGCAAGTTCGAATTAGAAAAGCTCCATTCCCAAGGTTATATCACTTGAAGAAAGAGAGCAATACATTAAACATAGGTATGCATAAGATCATCGGTACCCCATTTCATATTGAGAAGGTGTATGAAATTGATGGAAGATCAATATATTATAATTCATCCAACAACTTATTTGTTGATCTAAACTGCTTTCTAAGATACATCGTCACATTCTATGATATAACCTTAAAAAAAGGTGAACGACAAATAATCATATTACTTAAGTTAGATGAGTCAGAAATTGTGAATGGAGAGGGTTAGTATAACTCTCATGAATGGTGCACTATCACAAACAATGGATCAAAGAGATTTCAGATTCATTATCTAGTCCGAGAATGATATATGGTGGTTGGCAGCGTTTTAGGTAATTTTTCTGATTATTACATTAGATTCAATGAATAATATTAATTCATATTATACTAAGTTTGATTAATTCATTGGACAGGTACTGAAGGAGGATCATGATATATTATCATGGATATTTTCTAGGACATCTTACCCTAGGATCATCAAGGACCATATGGATGGAAGATTTCTCAATGTTCCAGAAGTGGGAGACTTCAATGTTGAATGGCACTTAGTAGGAATTATTCTATGGGCTAATAGAGTCTTGTATTGTGGAAGCTTATCAGGCTACAAAAATAGCTCTGATACCATGCCGGAAGAAGGAGAGAGAGTGTGTGTGAGAGACAAAAATAAATAAACAGCTCGAAAAGAAAACGAACACGAAAAAGAAGCGAAACTCGAACGAGAAACGAACTCGAATGGATAGTGTTCGTGCACAGCGGAATGAGCTATATTACTTCTTCCCTAAGCATGACTACGCCTATCAGAACGAACAGAACGTTAGTGATGGAAATTATGGCCGTTCTGATTATGTAGCCATACCTTAATAAATAAAACACCAGAAGAATAATTCTTCGTGAACAGCTAGACAAATTATATGCCGCAAATGATTCGCGAAGAGCTAGACTGAGCTTGACTGATAATCAATCGTGAATGGTTCGCGAAAGGCAAAACTAAAAATTAGCGCGAATGGCTAGACTAATAATAACTCGCTAAAAACAGATTACCAAATTGCGCAACTAGAAAGTCAGACAGAATGAAGAATAAGCATAGCAATATTGACACAGATCTGAATGCAGAAAAAAGAGCTGTTATTAGATTAAGTATATCAAATATACATGTCAATAATGTGGTAGAGCACAAGACAATAACAGACGAAACCGCGTGCTCTACGAAACTAATTCAATCTGTAAGAGGAATGAACTAGTTACTGACAATTAAAGAATCAATGCACAGAGCATCTACTTTGTCTATCTCTGATAAGCTTTTGATGCTATATTCACAAACTTGTTCTCTTGATCTCTCAATCGTCAATCTGAATATGCAAATGATATTCAGTATATATACACAATGTTACAGGTGTGCAGATGAATAAAGTACAAAGTGGATGTGCTGTTTGTAGGAGATCATGAGTGGCTGTAGTCGCTGTCAAGTCTGTTAGCGCAGTTGCATGGGGTGAGCGTGAAGAGGCCGCGACGTCAGCCTTCGCTGAAATGAACGTTGGTGAAGATGCAAAAAATGCGACACTCTGACGAAATGCCTTAGGATTTGATTTACAGGGTGCTTTCACTTTTCCTAGGGCACCTTTGACATTTTGTAAGGCAGTGTCATCTTTTTCGCCTGTCACAAAACACATGTAAAACATAGTGTCACGATTCTTTCATAGTGTCTATTTGTGTAAGTGTTTTAACTTAATTGCTTATGAATATTGTTATCTCTTGAATATGAATTGTTTTTTTTAACTCTTATTTTATATTGTAGGATGCACTCATAATTGATGACTTTGTTGCAAGACGAGGTGGCTTCAAACAACATGCTTCTTCATTCCAGAGGGATAGTGGACTTGGCCACTATTTGAGACATTTTCTAAAGAATGAGACCTGTATTGCTCATTCAAAGTTCAGTCCAGTTGGAGAGACATTGATAATGGTTGTTAAAGCTTTATCATATTATTTAGGAGGACATAAATTTGTTAAAACAAATAAAATCATTTTCGTCAAGAGATCTTATGTTTTGAACATTCTAGGTTTTACTAATGAGAATGTTCCTTTAAGGAGCTCTCATTATTCATTGTACTCTATATATATTGAACTTAGTGGAAACAAGGATAATGCACATCTATTAGATGCATACTCAATCAGAAAAAATTTCTTCATGACAGCCATAGAATGAGATACAAAATCGATGATGAAGAGTAAACACTTTTTTTTTTTGTTATTATACAATCAATACGTTTACATTGAGTACATATCATTTGATTATAATGCTCTTCTCTCATGCCTCGCTGAACTTGTAATCTGCTATGATACTCATGAAGAATGTAATCTGCTATTAAGCAATATTCTAATTTCTCTCTTCCTGTATAAACTTGCATGCTTTTCTAAACTTGCTGTATTCTGTGGATTTTGTTATTTGTCGAATCTGAGCTCTACGGTAGAACCACTGAAATAATTGACAAATGTAGTTTCATTTTTCATTGGTTCTTCCATGTTGTGTATTTTGATGAAATGTTGCCCGCGCTTGCCAATGTGACTTCTCTATCCCTTGTGATGACCAGACACTCAAGCTTCCATATGTGTTTGCAAAAAATGTTGTATGATCTCTTAGTATGTGTTGCACGTGAAAATCGTAATGTTAGTCATATGCTTGGATCAAAATATATAGGGGAAATAAAAAGCATGTAGAAAGCATTCATACTAACCATGTAATGAGTGATGTGATCTTCTCCCCATGCTTTCAATACTGCATCAACAAACTCAACACAAGTCTTTTGTACAACTTTCTTATTACTATAAAAAAGTTTATCTTTTCTTAAAATTTCAATCTTACTATCAAGCTTCTTCCATACATTAACTATTAGTACTCTAGTTTTGCCACTCTTCTCGAAAACCTGAGTGGCAGCAATGATATCTGTCCAGATTGAGTGTTGAATATTAGAAGCCTTACTAGTATGGTTTAATAGGAATCGATGTGCTTTTGCTACTCCTATCATTGTCTTAGTAGGCATATTTTCTTGTTTTCCTGAAAGCTTTTCATTTTTTTGTATTTTGACATGTCCCTTATGAAGTCCTACTTTTGATATAACATCTTCTAATCTCAAGATAGCTTCCTTCGAGGATGATGCTGGATTTGTATTCCAAGCAAAAACTCTATGAAGATAAATGAGCTTTTCTATTAATCTAACTTTTGCATGAAGAATGCAAACATGCACATTTTTCAAGGGAATAGACAGCACAGGCCTCCAGTTTGGATCTGCATATTCTCTAGTGATTCATGTACTCCTAATTGCATCCTTTGCCTTTTTCATGCAGTACAAACAAGGGCGTTTAGATGTAGCACCATTAGAGACATTATACATGCATTTCAATGTTTTCAAATCATTCTTGTTCTGTATTTTTTATTCAGATTTTCATACTTATGTCACTGATAGATTTTTCTATCACTTAGACTAATTCTTCCACATGGATTCCCAAGGGAAAGCCAGTCCTATCATGGACAAGCTTGATAGAGCCAATTACCATCTGTGAAAATTTAAGATGAAAACTATGCTAATGGCTAAAGAATTGTATGACGTTGTTACAGGTGCAGAAGAGAAACTCGAAGCAGACAACGCAGCAATCACCAGATGGAGGCTGAAGGATGGAAAAGCTTTCATGTTTATCATCCTCAACATTACGGATACTCAAATCGGCCATGTATCCGAGGATCATACATTGAAAGAAGTGTGGGACATCTTGAGCACACTATACGAAGTGCGAGATATAGCTTCCAAGCTACATCTCAGAAAAAAAATTTACTCCCTCAAGATGACGAATGGTAATTCCCTGCAGAATCACAAAATCAATTCAAGAACCTACTAAGGCAAATGACTGCTATCGGATCTGCCATAGACGATCTGTTGGGAGTCGTGCGTTGCTCCAATACGATTGATGAGAATCATGAGAAGAAAATTCTTGAAACATTCGCGACTCTCTTTCGAGATTTGTATGGAGTTCAGATGCGTTCGCTGGGCACTGCCAACTGAAACACTCCTACAATCCTCCAGAGCGTAGTCAGTTACTACTGATCTATGTTCATAAAATTAATACAACATTGGACTTCATTTCAACCAAGGTGCAGAATTCAAAGGGAACAAGAAAACTCAGACATATGAAAATAAACTGCATAAGCATTTGACATCCAAGATCAGACACAACTAGAAAAATAATCTATATTGATTTTCCCTGATTTTTTTAGGGTATTGCATGCAAATCCATGTAGTGCGTTGGCGTGAGAGAAGCGTGGTTCTCTCACGAGTAGTAGTCTCGCTTCGCTAGCAGACAATTGGATCTTCTGATCCTAGACAGAATTATCTTCTCGCATGCAAGCAAAGCTTCTGTCTGCGTTCGTCTTGATTGCTTACTAGCATCAAACTTCTTCAGTGTCTCTTCTCTTTTTGGTAACACTCTGTGTATCCTGTTCTGATATGTGTCAAGTATTATCCAATAAGTACGGTCTCTCTATGTAAACCTAAGATTAGAGTGATTATACATCTACAACTAATCATGGAATTACAAGAGTGGTAGATTAGCCATGACCTAGGAAGTATCTGCTAATGTCATGCCATCAGGTCATATCTTTGTACTTTTGGGTACTTGCATGATCTCTGGTGGTACTCCTTGGGAGCGCGAGGACAGAACAAGTTTTGTTTCCGAACCGTTCGTCTTCGTCTCCGTTGGCTTTCGTGTTCACAAAATTCTTCGTGTTTCGTGTCTCTAGATGTTCGAGTTTGCGAACATCTTTGTCAAGTGAAGGACTGAAAGCTAGTAGATTGAGGACTGTAAGGAGTGTTGAATTGCTGCTCAATGCCTTGGCTTTGGCAGTACTCCTTAAACTCGATAGAGATATATTCTCCACTGTTGTCTGACCTTAGAGCCTTGATCATTCGTCCAATCTCCTTTTTTGCACGCTCCTTGAAGATTCTGAAGCAGTTGAAGGCTTCTGATTTCTTCTTTATAATATACACGATAGTCCTTCTAGAAAATTCATCAATAAAAGTTATAAAATACTTGGCATCCTTCAGCGAAGAATTTTTTATGGGGCCACAAATGTCTGATTGTACAACGTCTAACAATCTTCTAGCAATATGATGATGGCTTGATCTAAATGGTTTCCTAGTTTGTTTACCAATTAGACAGTCTTGACAGACAGGTAACTCGACTTTATCGCGAGGATAGTCGAGATCAAGAACAATAGATTGTCTAGACATTTGTTGCACAACAGCATGATTCAAATGACCAAGTCTATAATGCCAAAGTAAACTTTTATTTGCATGAATAGAAGTACTGAACATCTGACTAGAGGCAAAAACCAATGACTTAATTTATACAAGTATCCATGGATCTTTCCGAGTGCTAGGATCTTTCATGTCCTATCAACAACTTTGTACTGATCACATTTGAATTCTACTCTATGTCCTAGATCTGTGATTCTGCTTACAAAGAGCAGATTCGTAGATAAATTTGATACATACAAGACTTTAGAGAGTAGCTTAGACTGATCATTAGCAAAGCTTAATCTCATAGTACCTTCACATTTAATAGCTTGTGTGCCATTGTTGGCAAGGTGAACAAATTTTTGGGTACTATAAGGTGTATGGACTCGAAACAGCCAATAAGATCGGTCATGTGCTGAGTGGCTCCATAATCCAGGAACCAAGAACTGTCGCCGGATGCTCCTTGATGGCTGGTCATGAAGGCATCATGATCCGCTTCTTGAATAGGCTATGGAGCTTCTGCAGCTACATTTGTCACTTGATTCGACTGCCCCTTGTTGTTGTTCTTTGCTTGCGGTATTCGACAGTCTTGAATTTTGTGGTTGTTTTGTTTGTAGTATTTGCATAACGGCTTTTTCTTTGTCTGCAGATTCGATTGTTCTTTGTGTTGAGCTAGTTTCTGGTTTGGCTTTGATTGCTTTGGGTCTTTCTTCTTCTTATGCTTAGTCGTGCTCTTGTTGGTGTATAAGGCGTGAGAATCAATTGAGGAACTTGAGGCTTCATTCCTTCGCGTGTCTTCTTGCAACAACATAGTAATGACTCTTGAAAAAGTCAGTTCTGGATGAGTCGTGATGATCACCCAGCTGTCGTATGAGCTTGGCAAGCTTGTAGGCAGTTGCATCACTACGTCTTGATCGTGAAGAAACAAAGTGTTTCTGATTACAAAGTCTTGCTACCTTTCAGTCCTTCACTTGACAAAGATGTTCGCGAACGCAAACATCTGGAGACATGAAACACAAAGAGCTTCGCGAACATGAAAATCAACGGAGACGAAGACAAACGGTTCGCAAACACGAACGGTTCGCGAACACGAAGGATCCACGAACAAGATTCCGTTGCGGTCTAGCAAGAGAGAAAGGCAGACGAGCTAAACGAAACCAACGGTAAAAACGAAACTTGTTTTGTCCTCGCACTCCAAGGAGTACCACCAGAGATCACGCAAGTACCCAAAAGTACAGAGATATGACCTGATGGCATGACATCAGCAGATACTTCCTAGGTCGTGGCTAATCTGCCACTCTTGTAATTTTCTGATTAGTTGTAGATGTATAATCACTCTAATCTTAGGTTTATATAGAGAGACCGTACTTACTGGATAATACTTGACACATATCAGAACAGGATACACAGAGTGTAACCAAAACGAGAAGAGACATTGAAGAAGTTTGATGCTAGTAAGCAATCAAGATGAACGCAGACAGGAGCTTCGCCTGCGTGCAAGAAGATAATTCTGTCTAGGACCAGAAGATCCGCTAGTGAAGCGAGACTACTACTTGTGAGAGAACCATGCTTCTCTCATGCCAATACACTGCGTGGATTCGCATGTAGTGCCCTAAAGAAATCAGAGAAAATCAATATAGATTATTTTTCTTGTTGTGTCTGATCTTGGATGTCGAATGTTTATATTATTTATTTTTATATGTCTGAGTTTTCTTGTTCCCTTCGAATTTCGCACCTTGTTTGAAATGAAGTCCAATGTTGTATTCATTTTATGAATGTAGATCAGTAGTAACTGACTACTCTCTGGAGGATTGTAGGAGTATTTCAGCTGGCAGTGCCCAGCGAACGCATCTGAACTCCATCCGAATCTCAAAAGAGAGTCGCGAATGTTTCGTGAATTTTCTTCTCATGATTCTCATCAGTCGTATCGGAGCAACGCACGACTCCCAACAGTGGAATCAGAGCCACCCTATCATATTTTGACATAGCCGAGAAGCTAGCAGATCCAGGAGGCCAAGCATTCAAACAATCAACCAAACGACAAGAAAACAGACTTCAAGAAGCAATGGCTTCAATCAGCAGCATGCAGAACAAGATTTGCACTATCTTCAGGATCTAACTTTCTAGCCTGAAAAGTTAAGACATCTTTGATACTCAAGGGCGAAGGACTCTTCCCCTGGGTGGATGGCACAAAAGAAATGCCTACGACAATAGGCAAGGAGCTACACGAATGGAGGGAGAAAAACGACAAGGCAGTAGCCTTGCTATCATCTTCCATCGAAGATAGCCTTACACTTGACCTGGCTACACTCTCCAAAGCTAAGGAGATGTGGGATGCACTGCTCACAAGATTTCAGACGAAATCAAGAAGTCAGATTATGGTGTTGGAAGATCAGCTGACGAATCTGTAGTGGTATGGAAAAGACCTCCCTCTTTCGTGAGAAAGATGAAGGATCTATTTCTATCACTACACAACTCAAGGGCAGAGAATGTAGTATCAACTGAGAAGCAGCTCACATATATGTTGAGAGCCTTATCCAGATCTTTCCAGACCACATGAACCCTGCATGGTTCTGACTAGGCACTCTACGACAACAGAGAAAAATCAAATAAATAGTTCAAGCCTAAGAGGGAGTCGAATCAGAGGCAGGATCATGACCAGCAAATAGAGGAGACCAGCAAAAGCAACTGGAAGACCAAAGGGAGGTCAAAATGACAAGATGTTGACAAGAAGACTTGCACGAGATGCAGAAGAGACGGGCATACAGTAGATACCTGCTAGCTCAATCCCAAGATTGAGTGTATCCATTGCCATAAGAAGGGTCATGCAGCTATGGATTGCTGCCAGAACCCAAGAAACAAACACAGAATAGACAAACAGGAGAACGATAATAGTTCTTCCTATGTCGAGGAGCCCGAGAGCTCGAAGATGGGCGAAGAAAGAATGAACAAAAACTGCCGCCTACATCTGTGAATATGTGTGTGTAGCATCAACGTTTGACACGCACGAGGTGATCCTGGATTCAGGAGCCACCTCGCACTTCGTGACATCAAGACGAATCATGTCTGATTTCAAAAGTGCAGATCCCTCAAGATTCATAGTTCTTGGAGATGGATCCAGACATCAAGTGAACGGTATTGGTTCACTCTGGCTCAACACCAACGACAGAGGTAGACGACTCGAAGACGTTCCATTTGTGCCGACTCTACAGCAAGACTTGCTCTGTGTAGCAAGAATAGCAGATGCAGGGATGCGTGTGACATTTTCTAACAAAACATGCAACGTGATTGATGCCAGCACCAACACTCTCATTACTCAAGGCAGAAGGAAGGGCAACCTATATCATTTAAAGGTGCGCCTACCTGAAGATCAAATGCATCAGACCCATGATGACTCGCTAGACACTCTGTGGCACAGAAGACTCTGCCACATGAACTCAATGACACTCTACCAAGCAGGTCATCATGGAGCGATAACAGGGGTCAGCATCTCGAATGCAACCAATCCGACCACCTGTGATGCATGTTTGAAAGGCAAGATGTCACGCACACCATTCATCAAAGACTCCTACAGAACGACAAAGATTCTGGAGCTGATGCACTCTGACATCTGCGGTCCATTCAACATGATCTCAGTAGGAGGTCCAAAATATTATATAACCTTCATTGATGATTATAGCAAGTTTGCCAGAGTGTATTTTATTCAGAATAAATTTGAACCACTCGATAAATTCACAGAATATGTGAATTGGACTGAGAGATGCACATGCAGCAAGGTGAAGCAGATCAGAACAGATTGAGGTGGTGAATATATCTCGAACCGCTTCACTGACTTCTGCAATGATCGTGGCATCATTCACAGAAGAACTGTAGCCTACACACCGCAGCACAATGGTGTTGCTGAACGAAAGAACAGGACCCTGATGGAAGCAGCCAGATGCATGATGGCATACTCGAAGCCTCCAAGGGCACTATGGGCTGAAGTAGTAGCTACAGCTGCATACATCCAAAATAAGACAGGTAAATCTGGTGTTTCTCACATGGCACCACATGAGCTATGGTGGGGTAGAAAGCCCAACCTGTCTCACATCAGAATATTTGGTTGTGCAGCATATGCACATATTCCTGGTAAGCTTCGCAAGAAGCTTGATGAGAAAGCCGAGCAAAGATTCCTGGTAGGTTATGACAATAATTTGTCATACTACAGAATCTACATGCCAGATACGAACACTGTGAAAACAGTGAGGGATGTCAAATTCGACGAGAGCAAGACAATGGCCAATGAAGACCCTATTAGCTATGAAGTTCTGGAAAGACAGTACTATGACCTGCCGCCAACGTCAGAGGGAGCAGAGGACGAACACGAATATGAAGATTTTCGAGTCGTCTCCCATTCGAACGACGAATCAGATAAAGAAAGATTCGAGAGGCAATCTGCCGCCGCAGTTCCTGTAAACCAAGATGGTTTTGGACCAAGCAGAGCAGACAAGGGCAGTAAGGCATAGCTATTCCGAGAGGATCTCCCAGAAGGTCGACAAGACCACGAAGAGCGCCAGCAAGATTTGTGCCAGGCAGCTCAACTTCCACATTAGTAGAATTCTGCGGGTCCAGTTGTGAACCACAAACATTCGAGGAGGTGATTGAAGGTCCAGAAAAGGACAAATGGATCCAAGCCATGAACAAAGAATGGAGTCCATGAGGAAGAACCAGGTATGGACGTTGGAGCCATTACCTCATAAGCGCAAGATTGTCAAATGCAAATGGGTTTTCAAACTCAAATATGGACCAGACGGGAGTGTGACGAAATACAAGGCAAGACTGGTAGCGAAGGGTTTCTCTCAAAGATACGGTATTGACTATTTTGAATCCTTCTCTCTTGTCGTCAAACGTTCGTCCCTACGTCTGTTGTTTGCATATGCAGCAGCTTATGACCTCAGGATCCACATTGTGGACGAGAAGACAACATTCTTGCATGGCGAATTAGACGAAGAGGTCTACATGGATCAACTCCCAAGATTTGTCTCGAATTCACTTCCTGACTATGTATGCCAAATGCATAGAAGCATCTACGATATGAAGCAATCAACAGACTTAGTAGGCTTCCCAAGACTCACCTGCATTCACTCTCTTCCATCCACTCTTCTCTAGGGGGGTCTGTTCGTAACTCACTTTGGGTTACCATCAGTACGCTCAACCTAGCCTCTCTGGGTATGGGTGTGCTTTCTGAGTGTGTCGGGGGCCTCTTGTCATTGGTCTTGTCTCGTCTATCATGAGGGGTTACTTTGAGGTCCGTAGGTGGTAAATCTCTATCAGCCTCGTGTTGGGTATCGTAGTATTGTAGCTCACAACTGGGTGGAACCGTTTTATTTCCTTGCTGGTTTAGCTTTTGAACAACAGACGACCCTATCAATTTTTTGACTTTCTTTCTCATTAATGGGGATAGTCTAAGCAAGTGCCAAAAAGTTACTTCTATGTTTAGATCATCTGAAAATTTTGGTAGGCCTACACTTCCTACGCCACTACTTAAATACACCCATCTTTCTGGTGGTGTATTTTTGCTTTGGTTCTTGCGACTCTAGGCGATAGCCAAATATTGGCGATTTCCTTTCCCAAGTAGATCCTAGGAGGTCATTTCCCAATCATTTTTTCCCAGATACTTTCGTTAGCAGATTCATAATCAATGATGTTTCTAGGTTGCACAAGTGGAGTTATCTTGGTTAGAGCCCTCAAGACAGTTTTTTCTAAAGGCGTTGTAACTGATGGTTGTCCCTGGGGAATAACTCTCTTGTTGTGGGTTTTTACCTCCACTCTCTTTCTGGTTTTGTTCATCCCTTCCTCTGAAGGGGTATCGCAAGGCATAATCTGAAGATGTTGCGTAGTTTTGTTTGTATTTTGAATTTTGGGGCCCACGGGGCTAGGTATGGGAGTGCATGTATCTAGATTTTTCACCTGCCCTTGACATTTTTGTCCTAAACGACCATAATTTTGGTAATAACTGTAGATCATGTTTGAACAATCCTTACTAAGATGAGTCCCTTGACAATGTTAACAACTTGGTGGTGTAGGTACGTCTAATGGGGTTGGCATTTTAGAATGTTTATGTCCTAAGCAAGTGTAGAGATTTTTTTGTTCATAGTACTTAGATAGTTTGCCAACATTTCTTTCATGTCACCCAACCCTGATTTGGGTCTCGTATTCTCATGCCTTATGTCCATTGGTACATGGCCAATTTGGGAAATTGGTTGGACTGAGAGTCTATTTGGACTTCTTTGCAGATAGCTAATGGACTTGTCTTCTGCAACTTGACGAAGTTCAACACTTATTGGTGTAGTAGATGCAGAAGCATAGTAGGGGTGTCTTCCTGCAGCTGGACTGGTTTTCCACATGCTGTTATTGTGATTTAAACTACTCACACTAGGCTTATGATGGCCGAACTCAATCAAGAAAAGTCTATGGAAAGTATCGATGTTGTGGATGGTCCCTTGTTGCAAGCTATGATACCAACGTCTGGCAGTCCCGATCAAAGTAGTTGTGAAAAACATCATCTCATGATGTGGGTCCATAATGTGGTTTATGAAACATGTTGTCCAAAAAGCATCAAGGTGTTCATCGGCACTCTCAGAAGGGAGCTCATGGAACTCTGGTGTAGATCCGCTTAGTGTGAGTAGTGTGCCCATGGTCGGGAGCACCACGATTGGTTCTGTGGGACGTCTTGCCATGGTACCTACTTGAGTGATTCCGAAAAAAATACCCTAAATGGTCATGCGCAATCCATCTATCCTACCGCATCTTAGTTATTCTTATAGGCCTAATCCTACTATCTACTTAATTGAATCTCTTTTGATTAGAGTCTGCATGGGTCCAATCTTGGTTGTGTATCCCGTGTGCGTTTCCAACAACATTCTTCCAGGTGGCCATGTTTCCTACAATATCTACACACAGTGGTGGGACAATTCTGTTCAAATGATCACCCTGGCAAAACTGACAAACATGCCTAGTGGGTATAGGTGACCTTCGGTTGAAGTTCAGTTGGCATTTAAATTGTCCTATTTCTGCAGCCAGGGTTGATACCTTCTCGTTCATACTTAGAACACGGTCTCTTAACTCTTTGACTAGATCTCTTGCTTCGTCATTGGAATCTCTAGGAGGCTCCAGTTAAGCTTCTCGTCTCCGTACTAATCCCCATAACCAAGACAAAAATTCAACTGTTTTCAGGTAGAGGGTCCCCATCTGGCTTGATTACTTGGGCATGTAACAAGGTTAGACGTGCGGCTGACGGTATTCTAAAAAGCATGCCCGTAATAGTGACAATGTGGTAGAATGTATACTCTATGTGTGGGATCAACACACATCACTGTGTGATGCTAATCACTTTGACTTCTACTAACCTAGTAATCGTCTTTCGAAACAACATTCGACACTAGTCAGGTAGCTCACACTAGATGTTAGCGTGCGGCTGATGGCTACAACCATTCAACTGACAAATTCTTCACCCGAATATTTTCTAGGCCAATGTTATAGGTAGTCGTACTTCAAACAACATCCCACTGAAAATATTTCAACTCTCGGCAGACGCACTAATGATAGGAAAAATTCATGACAAGGGATTGGTCTTGCCAGGAAGCCCTACATGGGAAGGGCCTACACTGCCCTTACATGAGTGATTGAGGAATACCACTTCCAATCCTGAGGGCCGTCTCAATCACCCCGTGCTCTCTAGCCGATGAGGGTTTTCCATGCCCCAGAGGCACAGCTGCAAGGAGGTGTAACTGCAATCTCAGTCAATTTTCACAAACGGAGTTGCCTACAAGCAATGGCACGACCATATGGTAATGAAGAAACCATACCTCATGTGCTGAAAAGGAGCCCGATGTGCCTCCAAGAGAACCGCCAAGTCACGAGTGTGTGGCTTTGAGACTTTTCACCCAATCAAGGTCATATGGTGTATCTCTCTTCTTTGGAATTAGTTCAGATGTTCACAAGGGGTAGTCATGCGTTCACCTTAAGTCATGCGTATTTGATGCAGCGGGCCAAGTCGTGATTGATGCCGGCAGTAGAATCGTCCCATTCCCCCTCATCGAAGGTACTTAGGAGCTCTGAATTACTGAGATTGCTGGTGTTTGTGTTGGTAATCTGACCAGGAAGGCTCTTAGGAGCGTGGCTTCATGATAGGATGGATTCGTGCAGAACTATCTGCCAAACTGATCCTCGCAGCTCCTCATAGACACGATCTGAGCGGTAGCTCTGACAGGCAAGATATGTGTGACAAACATAGCAACCGAGATCCATAAACTTTGCAAAGATCATCAACAACTCAAGCTGACAGCGCTCGTCATTCTAGCCCAGGTGCATCGAGCTAGCAAGTGTACAGAGAGAGTTCAGGGAGTTTCAGGAAGGAATCTGCGGATTCCAGAAGAGCTTCAAACGTTAATCATAGATTCAACAAGCCTGGAGGGCCCTAGAGAGCTAGCCAAAATTTAGTGAGCTCCAACAGAACTAAGTGAGCTAACAAGAATTTAGCTTCTACGAGCTACAACATAAAGGTTCCGATGAGCTGACAGAGTCATTTTCAGCGAGCTACAATATAGAATGTAGTGAGCTAGCAGATTCAGATTCAGGGCTTTAGTGAGGGTCAGCTGGATCCTTCTAGAAATGCATTGTACGTTGCGGCAGCAGGTTGTAAACCCTTCCCAAATCTTTCAATGAATTGCGTTGTAACAGATCATTCTGGAAAAATGCTGGTGAGTAAGGTCTGGGTGCCCCCCCTTGGAAATCCATTGTGACAACAGACTTCTGAGGTAAAAAACTTCCAGCATGGTGGTGGCAGGCCTCTCAAACCAAGGCATACAATACCTCTCAAGAACAATCGAAATTTCATATTTTGTACCCATGTAATAACCCAATAACCCAATATCAACGCACAACCACAAAGTCCATTCGAATACGCAAATGGTCAGTATATATACACAATGTTATAGGTGTGCAGATGAAGAAAGTACAAAGTGGATGTGTTGTCTGTAGGGGATCGTGGGTGGCTGCAGTTGTTGTCAAGTCTGTTAGCACAGTTGCATGGGGTGAGCGTGAAGAGGCTGCGACGTCAGCCTTCGCTGAAATGAACGTTGGTGAAATTGCAAAAAATGTGACACTCTAATGAAATGCCTTAGGATTTGATTTACAGGGTGCCTTCGCTTTTCCTAGGGCACCTTCGACATTTTATAAGGCAATGTCGTCTTTTTCGCCTGTCACAAAACACGTGTAAAAACATAGTGTCGATATTCTTTCGCCTTTTCTTCACCTATGAGAATTTACATGTAAATATGCAGACTACGTGACAACGTGAGTAAAAATGCAGCATGAATGGAGACATATTAAAATGGGATTTAGGAGAGTAGAAGAAATAAATCCAACATCCCCTCTTAATCTGGATCCATGAATGCCTTGATCTTTAGACTGAGCAATGCACAGCATTTGTTTTGTGCATTAACACTTAATGCTTTCGTAAAAATATCTGCAATAATGTCCTGTGTTCTGTAGTATGTTAAGCTTACCTCCTTGTTGAGAACCTTGCCCCCTGATGTAGTGATATCAGATTTCAATGTGCTTACTCCGAGAGTGAAATCTTGGGTTGGCCGATAAGGCAATAACACTCTGATTATCAAAGAATAAAATTGTAGGGCTGTACTGATATAGATTAACGTCTGACAGTAAATTTCTCAACCAAAATGCTTCCTTAATAGATTGAGAAGCAGTGCATTTGGCTGATTCAATCAGAGTATGGTTCTTCCTCTTGGCTTGTAATCAAAAAGACTTTGTTTCTTTAGCTCCCTCTCAAAGCATGGTAGCTTTATGATCATGAGATTGCTCCTTTGCCTCTCAAAGAGCCCTTTGTCTAGAGCTTTAGTGAAGGTGTTAGCAACCATATCTTTCGTTCCTATGAAGGTGGCCTGCATCATCTTCCTTTCAATCAGATCCCTGATCAAGTGATACTTGATCGCAATGTGCTTCGTTCTTGAGTGGAATACATGATCTTTCATCAGGTGTATCGCAGAGGTGTTGTCCATCTGCAAGACCAATGGCTCGTTCCTTGTTTCACCCAATTCGTCCAGAAACTGCCTTAGCCAAATTATTTCGTTGGCCATCTTTGTTGCTGCTACGTACTTTGCTTTGCAGGACGACTGAGCTACAATGGTCTGCTTCTTGCTGACCCAGAGAACTGTTGCTCTTGATGCGATGGTGCATCCTCCTGAGATGCTTTTGCAGTCGTCCCTGAGAGATGCCCAACTAGCATCGCTGTAGGAAAGTATCTTGAGACCTGCACCATGACAATAACACAAGCCATAATCCCTCGTTAATTGAAGATATTGCAAAATTCGTTTTGCAATCTTCCAATGTGTCGAGCCTGGATTCATGCAGAATTGGCTCATCCTGAATACTGCATAAGCAATATCAGGACGTGTGTTGTCTGCAAGGTACATCAGTGAATCTATCAGCCTACTGTAGGGTGTGAGCTGCATCTGTTCCCTTTCTTCCTTAGTCTTTGGACAGTCGTCATTTGTTAGCACTGTCCCTATGAGCATTGGAGTGTTCGCTCCTTTGCAGTTCAACATCCCAAAGTCCTCTAGGATCTTCTAGGTGTATCTGGACTGGTGAAGGTATAACCTGCCTCCCTCATAGTCCCTTTCAATTTGTAAGCCTAAGTAACACCTGGCTTCTTTCAGATCCACTATCTCGAAATGTTTCGAGATGTTTGTCTTTACTTCAGCAATTAGCTGCTCACTCCTACAAAGTATCAGAGTGTCATCCACATAAACAGCCACTATGATGATCTACCCCTCTGTAACTCTGACATACACATTGGAGTCAGCCAACAGAGGCTTGAATCCCAATGATCTCAGGGCCTGATCCTTCTTCTTGTACCATTGTCGGTATCCCAACCATGGATAGGACCAAAGGTGAGGAAATCTATGATATGGCCAGAAGAATATTCCAAGCTACATATACAGATCTCTCATTTCTACTATGGAGTCAAGATATACATGAGAATCACATGCATCAGACGAGAGATCTAAGCTCTTTGGCCCCTAGCCCTGTACACCATGATAGATCTACCACATAGGATGAGAACTCATACAACAAAATCGATGTTGGGTAGATGATATGATGACAGACTATACCCTTATCCTTGATTTTACGTACAAGATAAGGGAAAATATGAAGTTTATGTTCTATTTTCATTTGTTTATTTTGCTGCTTTGCTAATCTTGTTGTTTGGTGAATTTCTTCTTGTCTATATGTTATGAAAAAAAAAGTTATTGTTGCTATATACACTAATCTTTGTCGAAGTGTAGGAATCAGATGATCCAGGAGTCAAAACCATTTGCACCCACCACCATTACACTTGTATCATATAGTCACAATGTGATTAGACCAATTGATTGCACGGTTGTTTGAATGCATCCATATCCATGCACTCCGCATATACTCTGAGCTGCATAGGGCATTGTGCATTGTTGTGGCGGGCATATGGTTGATTGATATAGAAGCATATGGGGGGTTAGAGAGGAAAGATTCAGGAATGAAAACATTGTAGTGGAGAGGGGAGTGACTCCATTTCTCAATGGATAAAGCTAAAAGAAAAAAAAGAGTTTGATGATGCTAACTCCATATCAAATCCATACCCATTTGAGAGGTTCGATATCTTTCTCCCCAATATTTGCAGCTAGATCTCCCTACACGTAATATTTTCATGTAGATCCATTTTGATCAAGACTTCTTGTTTGAGAGACACAATGGTATTACGAGTGCAACTCTAGTCCTCAATATGTGTGAAATTTTTGGATGAGTAGTGTACAATCTATTCTTCAAAGATCTCCTAGTGATTCAGATAAGAATAGAGATTGTTAAAATCTAGATCTGGTCAATTACATCTCATTGATAGATCTGTAATGCATGTACACACATCAATCACACAATATTAGACACAGTACTAGTGACCTGCATCCATGTCATCCCACCAATAACACTGAGAAGTGCATTTGCATATCCCTCCATGCATGGGTCTGAAAAATGGGCATTCTTTTAAATTTGATGGGTGTGGAAGCATTTGCCATATAGGTCACGAGTGGGTTTTAATGCAGGTATGAAAGCACCAGATTACTTGAAGATGTTGCAGTCAAGACACATTAGTTGCAGATGGATCCTAAGGGATCAACCAATGGCCTTTGGGAAGAGAGCGATTACAGGCACCATACAAGATCCTTATGGTTAGCATCACCTAGCAAGGGTGCTGAGCTCACTATACTTGATTCACCACCAAGGGCATTCTGAGTTTGTTCGTGTGGGGACCACACTCCCCAGTGAAGTCGCCAATGTTAGCCGATATTTTTGCACGAAAAATTAAGCTATTTTTAGAGCGAATTTTACAATTTTGTAAAACTCGGCATGTAAAATCCGGCTAGTAATGATAAAAGCGACACATAGTTGCCTATAGATAAGGGTTCCAGCCCGCCCAAAATGTGGCTAGGGCAAATTTTGAGGCCTTAGAAATGGCCATAGAATAGGTTACGGCCTTAGAATTGGCCCGATTATACTAGCTGACACTGCCGAGCGAATTTTCCAATGTACTCTACTACTTTTGATTAATACAAAAAATTGCCTACTATGTTTTTCAGGAAACTGGTTGCCTTAAAGAAACCCCAAGTCATAAGTGCTCGCCAGTACGATACACGAAAAAACGATAATGAGAAAAATCAACTCGCAACAAATGGCCAAAAATTATGGGACAAGGTCAAGGAAACTGTAACAAAAATATAGGCAAGTTCTAGTGCAAGTCAAAGCGGCACCCAGACAAACAAGTCACCTCGACGGCTTGACAACGGGCCTTGGACACGCAAAAAGAAAATACAAGTGGAGGCCAAAAGTGCTTACCAAAAATACCCTACCTAAAAGTGGTAGGAATTGGCCACAAGTAACAATGAGGATTACCCAATTAAGAAAAGTAATCAAGGGAAGTACTTACCATTTACACCACCAACAAGTGCAAAAGAGAAAAGTGGCTCACACATGTGGTACCCCTGTACCCATGGCCCCAATCCATCTTTTCCAAAAGCAGAAGGGTACCACTTGTGGTCAAATCACAACTAAGAGCCATGTACAAGAGAGGACACTTTTCATGAAAGGCTTGAAGAATGAAGGTATGGCATTTTGAAGGGGAAGGTGTGAGAGATGCCTATAAAGGCAGAGGCCTCTTTTTGCATTCACGTGAGAGAATGAATGTGGAAGGATGAAGGAGTGAGATGATGGGAGAAAGAATTTTTGTTGAATGAGAGGGTGGGCGTGAGAGAATGAATGTGGAAGGATGAGAGAGTGGGTGGTTGTTTGAAGGTTGCTTTTGCTCTGTGTGATTGATTGTGAATAAGTAGAAGCATTGTCTTGTATGAATGCTTGTGGGTTGCATAGGTTGTGTTTGGAGCTCAATAATTGAGTGTGTAAATATGAGTGTTGGTCAAGCTAGAATTGTGAAATTTCAACACTCCTCCTCACAATTTGGCTTGATGAGACTATCCTGGATCAATAATAATTACATGCATAAAAACAACATAATTAACAGGTTCTTGATGTATGTAGTGAGTATGATCACTCATTACAATAAGAACATAATTTGAGCTCCAAGTTGTCAAATGTAGTGAGAGCTCCATAAAGGTTGTCTTCAAGATCCAAGTTTTGTCTTTGGTAGGTTGTTGAATGATCACCTTGGGCTGCAAAATATGAGTCTCCTCCTCAAAATAAACATGAAAAACAACAGCTTTCCATAAGATCCAACTTTTGTATGAAGCACATACAACCAAAGCTTGAGATATCACCATCTTGACTTTATCCACCAAAACAATGAACTCCAACTTGGCATCCTTCCAATGAAGGTCTTCATTCCTTGGAAATTCAAGAGTGAATGGATCACAAGATGAGGCCTTTGAATACATATATGAAACTCCAATCAAAGTAGTAATAATCACTATTTCATCATCATAAGATATAGGATGGAAAACAATGTTCATACTAGCATCATCAAAGAACTTTGTCAAATACATGACATGTTTTTTATCAAACACAAAATAAGATGAGTAAAGGGACATATGGATAAAATTTCTTGATGCTCCTTTCTCTTTACCCAAACCTTCATATTGATGTAGATTCAGGTCTCTTTTGCCTTGAGACAAGTGCTCCTTCTCGGGTTCCTCCTTGATGTCTTTTTTCTTCATCATGCTCACTCCCTCTTGGTGTTGATGATGAAAACATGGATCCAAACCATGATCTTCTTCAAGACTCTCAAGGACTTTGTTTTCAAGTCTCCGTAATAGGTTCACCAACATAAGCAAGCTCTTTGTTCAAATCTTTTACTCTCAAAACAAATTGATGTCCACTCTCACTCTTCCCTTGGAAGCATTGAAGAACTTGGTTCTTGAGGAAAAATAATCTTGAGGTATTCTTGGACTCATAGATCTTTTGAAGAGTCTCCCAAGCCTCTTGTACTGAGGTACATGCTCCTACTTCTTTGAGCAAATCATTTGCAACATTCATTTTATTCCAATGGAGTGCAATCTTGCACCTTGTCTTGTATTTAGTTGCTTCTTGTGGATGGATTGGCTCATCTTCCTCTCCATTTACAATATCCATCAAATCTTCCATGACAAGGATGGATTCCATTTTTAACTTCCAAATTGAATAATTTGAAGAGTTCAATCGATCACTAGAATCCAAAAGATAGGCACTTATGGATGCCTTCAACGCACTTCGCAGCAGGGCGGCTCAGTGCGTGAAAGCTGCTTGTTACAGAGGGTAGCGGGCCTGCTCACACCCGCTACCTAGTTCATAATCTGCAGTCTGACTTTTTTTGGACCAGTCAAAAACTGCCATGTGGCAAGCTGACGCGGACAGATGCGCATTTTTTTTTCAAATTTTTTTTAAATAAGCCCATGGCATTTTCTGCTTTTTAAAAAGGTAAAAAAATGGGCATAATCATCACAAAGAATCCATTACGTTTGTGGATACCACAGCCACGTTTGAAATTTTCAGCAAAATTAATTTTGCAAGGTTAGATAATTAGATCCTTCATCATTGTTGAGCCCTTAATCTTAGAGCCCTGCTTTTAAGTTTGTCATCTGGCCCGAAAATATCATATATGCTTCTGCAGTATCACACCTTTCATCAGGTAGGTTTTAGAATGTCGAGGAGTCTTGGTTGCTAGCTTCTATCTCCTATGAGCAATTTCATCGGAGATCCTCGACGATTCTGATGGAAATTTGTGTGCCATGTATAAAACTTAGTCTGCCATTTATTTATAATCTACTATCAACTACCGTCTTCATATCTACAGTGAACAAAGAGCAACTGTGCAATTACAGAATGAGTATTAGGTCAACTCTTTCGTACAAATTGGCTATATTATCGTTGGAAATGGCAGACAGAAGCATTGGCTCTGCTCTGAATGCTTCCAGAAGTTTCTTATTTGTTTTGGATCTGAAACAAGCCGAGGACGTGGCGGGGGATGGAGACGTTGGGAAACTCAGAGCTCTGGTGCGCATACTATCCAGGTAGCACAGTTCGTCAAATGAAAAGAAGTGCAGTGCAAGCAGGCCAAATAAATAGCTTCTTATAGGGAGTTCAATCTCATTGAAGGAAGGGGGGAGGATGTCTCCTTTAACTGTAACCACACCCTTTCATCATGGTTCAAAATGCACACAACATGCATTGTTCAGGCCACAGTTACAATTAGATTGAAATCAAGTAGATTTAAATTGAAATTCAAATATTCCATTCTTATTTGAAAAATTGAGCAAAGTATCAAAGGATTAAATTCCATGTGAAACATAGCCATGATCAGCTAACTTAAGCATAGATGGCATTGGGCAAGTGGGGCTGGCATGCCCTTTATTTTTCTTGTTTGTCTCTTTATGCAGCTGATTGGAACATGAATCCTGACATCAAGGAGAGCATAAGAGATTCTCACCAACATGCCAATTGTTTGAGGACTTTTCATAGAAGTCGGAGGAAAAGTCATTGTACTCACACATCCTTTCACAGATGCCCCCTAGTATATGTATCATTGATACAATGATGGCCATGTACGTTGAGTAGCATGCACAAACGATTATCCCTATCAATTAGGAGGATGCGTAGATAAATAATCCTCCTACTTTAGCCTTAAGATTCTAGCATACATGTCAAGTCCATAGATGCATGCCGTTTTGGAACGATTCCAAAATTCTGCAGTGTTCGGGAGTGGAACGCCGCAATTTTTTTTTTTTTTGTTTTTGTTTTTTGGGGTTTTTTTGGGAACTGTGCGTTGGGGGTGGGGGAAAACAACATGTAGGGACATAAAAAAAAAATTCAAACTCATTGCAAAGCATAGTGACTACTAACTACTAACTTGTCGACACTACTAATTGAGAATGGATAACGGAGTATGGGTAACTACATAGTACATGATTTGGTACCAAGGGTACGTTACACCTTCAAATAGATAGAAATGACTCAATGATGGGGATATAAGGATGTATAGTTGTTGCAAATATAAGATCAAGTTGATATCATTCAAGGAGTTTCAAACAAATTCCAAGAACTAATTTATTCCTAATCAGTTTTATTGAGACTGCACTTCTTTATAGTGAGGGTTTGTAAGTTTGTAGGTGTTTGTGCTTGTAAATTATTCCATTTACAGAGATCTGCAGAGACACTCTCACAAAGTAAAGTGTATCTCCCGCTATAAATTTCTTACTGGTATTTCTCACCAACACGCCAATCATTCGAGGACTTTCCATAGAAGTTGGACGAAAGTCATCCTACCCCCTAGCATATGAAAGTCATCATGTCCCCTAGCATATGTATCATTGATACAATGGTGGCCATGTGTTGGAAGTATTTCTACTTCGTTAAGTGGCTAGATCTAATGAGAGGTTTGTGCGTAATATAGGGTAGATGGGTTTGTCCACTTTCTAAGATCTACAAAAGCTTTCAAATAAAGAACATAAATAACTGGAAGGGAACACCAAGGCTTACCCACTGGTGCTTGAAATGTAAATACAACTAATTAAGTGTGGCTAAGGTGTACCCAACTAACCACATGTGCAACATAATAACAATCCTCGCTAAGGCGGTACCCAACTAGCAAGAGGTTTAACTAATTCTAATCTAACACCCAAAGGGAATTGAAAATGTATATTGCGGCTAAACTAAACATAACCAAATAAAACACATGCCACAATAGAAACCGATGAAAAGGAGGCAAGAGGAGGCCCGAGCACCTTCCCTCAAGCTATGCACCTTTCCAAAGAGAACACAAGTGAAATAGCAAGATATCTCCAAAAATAGAGAGCAAGATAGCATAATCTCAAAAGTGTTGTGTACATGAGAAATACCTCTCCTCTCATAGCAAGGAGGGCCTTCCATAAGCATCCACTAGCTTATGGGATTAGTTCTAAACTAGCCATTCTAAGGCTTCTAAAAAGCTTCGAACTTAAAACTTAGAACTTTAGAAGTTTCTAACTTGAGACTTAAGATAACTTAGAATCTTTCTAAGCTTAAGTTTCTTAAGTCTAAGTTTAAATTATTTTATTATTTTAAGCTTCTACCCATGGATTTACAAAACACATCATTAGAGGAGTTTTCAATATCAAAAAAACCATTTAAGGAATGCCATTTAGGATATAGAAAAATATCAAAATAAAAAAAACAATATTGTTTATTTGCTTGCCCCCACCGCTCCCGAGGCCTCCCCAACTCCCAATGATCTAACCACAATGTCTACAGTCACAGTTAAGAACTGTAAACAGTTCGCAGTATAACTTGACTAAATTCAAAAACATTCCCTCCATTGGTTACGAAAAGGGCAATCTTTTCACTGGATCTAGAATATGACTGCCATCCCCAAATTCAAATCAAGAAAAATAGCAAAATGTTTGCATATGCATTCCTTCCACGAGAATGGAAATATGGGTGCCATCTCCAATAATGAACGCCATCCTCACATTCTATTGGGCGGCATTTCCAATTTTGATTCAAGCATACAAGCATGGAGATTGGATTGATTGTACAGTATAGTCAAAGATGAGTATTTTGTTTTGCTTCATAGAATCTGTTCATAGTACTTTGATGCATCGGATTACTCTATTGTTTTTTCTGATGACGACATTGTATCATCTACGTGTGGATATCCCTATTGATTTGGCACCTTTGTAGAGAAGAGGAGGCAAAGGAATTCAAATATCTGTTGAGGATCGTTCTCGTTACATGATAGAAGGAAAGAAAAACTTGGATTTGTGGACAGATGGAACATTATATCTACAAGATCCAAGCACTTTGACACATCCCACATTCTCCTCAATAACTCATTAGGCATAGGGGGAGCAAAAGCACGTCGATTCCTATCAAATCATACTAGTAAGGCTTCTAATATTCAACACTCAATCTGGACAGATATCATTGCTGCCACTCAGGATTTTGAAAAGAGCGACAAAACTAGAGTACTAAAAGTTGATGTATGGAAGAAGTTTAATAGTATGATTGCAATTCTAAGAAAAGATAAATACTTTGATACTGATAAGAAAGTTGTTCAAAGGACTTGTGTTGAGTTTGTTGATGCAGTATCAAAAGCATGGGGAGAAGATCATATCACTCATTATATGGTTAGTATAAATTCTTCAAGATGCTTTCAATTTTCTATATATATTTAAATCTTAACATAAGATTGACATTATGGTTTTGACATCTGCAGCACACATACTAAGAGATCATACAACATTTTTTGCAAACACATATGGAAGCCTTAGTGTCTGGTCATCACAAGGGATGGAGAAGTCACATTAGCAAGCACGGACAACATTTCATCAAAATACACAACTTGGAGGAACCAATGAAAAATGAAACTACACAAAGTCCACACAATACAACAAGTTTAGAAAAACATGCAAGTTCATACAGGAAGAGAAAATTAGATGATTGATAAGTAGAAGATAACAAAGACATTCATTCATCACTGTCATCAATTCATGACATGTTCAGAATTGCTTGCAAATTCATAGAACAAGAGAGGAGAAATACTCAATGTAAACGTATGACATGTTCAGAATTGCTTGCAAATTCATGGAACAAGAGAGAGGATAAGTACTCAATGTAAATATATTGATTGTATTATAACAAAATACAAAGTATCCACTATTCATTATCAGCTTGTGTATCAGCTTCTATGGCTGTATTGTCATGAAGAAATTCTTTGCTAGAGTATGCATCTAATAGATGAGTTCAATATAAGTAGAGTACAATGAATAATGGGAGCTCCTTAAAGGAACATTCCCATCGATAAAACCTAGAATGTTCAAAACATAAGATCTTTTGATAGAAATGATCTTATTTGTCTTAACAAATCTATGTTCTCCTAGATTAAATGATAAAGCTTTAATTGCCAATATCAGACTCTCCCCAACTGGGCTCAGCTTTGAATGAGCAATACAGATCTCATTCTTCAAAAAATGCCTAAGATAGTGGCCAAGTCCACTATCCCTTTGAAACGAGGATGCATGTTGTCTGTAACCACCTCGTCTCGCAGCAAAGTCATCAATTATGAGAGCATCTTGCAATAAGAAATATGTTAAAAAAAAATACATTCAGCAGTTAAGAACATTCTAATGCAAGGAAGTTTAAACACTTACACATTCTTCAACATCAACAACAACCAGATCGGGATGATCAATATTATGACCACCTACTGAAGTAGAATCATCTGTGAAATGCATTAATGATGGACGAGGGAGCCCATCTGGGATTGAAATGTCGTGAATTCTTCATCGGATGGTCTGCCTCGTCCATGCTCAACAGTATTTGTTAAAGTCCTAGTCAAGCCTTCTTCATCGATCATAAGTCCCTCCTCATCATCATAATCAATTCTAGCAACAAGGTCATCTGTTTCAAAATCTACAAAGTCAGAGAATTCAAAAATGATGTCGGATAATAAACATAGCACCTCATCTTCACAATAGTAAAAAAACTGACATAAATCAGCTGTAGTAAGATATACATCGTCATTTATATAATATACTGGCAAATTGAAAAGACATTTAGACTCATCTATAGGGATCGATTCATCAGCAGATGTATTCTGGCCAATAAGAGAATCCCAGAGCACATCAGTATTTACATCAATAAAGTCACTATCCTTATCAGGGGTGTTGATTAGGAAGTGACTGATATCCTTAATAGATGACTGAACAGAGGATGATGCAATATGAGGATCAGCAACAGAAACTTCCTCATCATCCGGGATCTAAACTAACAGGAAAATTACGAAACCACTCTGGTATTCAACCAATCAACATTTTTTGTTGTAGTAAGGACACATTGAACTGCTTTTAAAAAGATCAAACAATTTGGAGAACATTCTATCTAGTCTCTGTCTGAAAAGTGGGAAGAAATGAACAAGATCAGTATAATGCATGTACGAGAGTGAACCTATAGAGATAGCAGGTTTATTGAGTATATCCTTGAATCTAAGATAATGCTCATAAAATATGTCAGAATTGGGTTGTGCAGTCTTGAAAACATGTAAATATGGCCTAAATAGGCTATGGAAGTAGTCTAGATTTTCAGTAATCCCAAACTCAATAAAAAATGAACTTAGGCCTGAATCTCGTGTAGATCCTGAGAAAGAGGCCGTGGTACTATGACAGAGATCGCACCTGTGCACGAGGGAGACAAAACGAAAAAAAACTAATTGTAAAGATCGCGCACAAGAGGGATATGTACGGCAGGTAGCACCTAAATATCGCACTTGTGCGCAAGTAAAAATTGAGGAATAAGATGTACAACAAAGCGCGTGCACAAGAGCGATATGCCGTGAAATCCAAGGAAAGAAAAAAACTAAAAAATAATTGGGTTTCGTGTCTTTTATAGTGAATCTTCACACGTGCGGTCAACGGTCAACGGACACGTGTTCACTCCCAATTGATTCGCAGGTGCTGGCACGTGTGAGGTGACACCTGGACACGTGTGAAATGACACAAGGACATGTGTCTCGTGTTTATTAGTGCCTAGGGATTTTCAGTTACTGATGAGGAGGAGGGAGAGATTTTGCAAGTTACACATGTCTCAGCCTGCTGCTCCTAGACAGACCTGTTCCTCTAGATAGGTCTGACCTTCCTACCAAGCGCCCTAAGAAGCAGGCAGCCCCCAAGAGAGCCCAGAAGAAGCTAAGGAGGGCAAATACCACCGATTTTGTGCAACATAACCCCGATGGAAATGTAGATAATGTTGTCTTAGATAAGGTTGTAAATATAGCTACATCGATTTTGGATACTATACTGCACATCCACCTCCTCCTCTTCGTTCAAATCTTTATACATATATAGATTCTGATGATTATCTTAAATTTGAGAAGAACATAGCCAATGCTGTAGATAGAATTGGTATTCCATTTTGTTTTAGAATAGAGGAACTTCACTTTAGTATAAATTATAGAGTTGTTGATTGTTTGGATCTCAAAATTAGACGGGCTTCTATCTGTGATCATGTGATAAAGTCTGGGATTACAGTCTTGCAATATGGCATTGCAAGAGATTCATCCAATGAATTGCTGGTGCTCAGTAACTTTTTGCTTCAGGCCTTCAAGGAAAATCATGACACTTTGTCACAGTGTCTGACTAGTGGATTCACACCAGCAACAAAATATCTGCTCGTGCCTTATCATACCAAGTATGATATGTTAAATGCTTCTTACTGTTTAATGCTTTATCATTGGCATTATCAATGGAAATAGTTCTCAGAATTGCAGCTAATGGAATTTCTATCTTATTTTGCAGTGAGCATTGGAGTTTAAACCTGATCTCTATTAAGAGATCTGTAGATAATATTGTTAAAGGATTTTGTGTCAAGATGAACTCGGCTAGCATTACGCATAAGGATGTAGATATGTACTTGCCATATTTAAGTAAATATATTCCAACAGATGTTCCCCATTCAATTGACTAACAGATCGTTAGTTTGGAGGTAAATTCTGTCTGTCTTAACATCATTTTACATGGCCTTCTTGCCAATTACAATGCATGTGACTAAAAATGGTCAAGCTAGAATTGTGAAAATATGTTAGAATATCATTGTTTTATAACTTTTTTAGGAATTCAAGTTTTGTGTGGCAGAGCCACACAAATATTGTTGTGCTTTCTACTGTCAGGTTGCTAGGTGTCAAAACACATTTAAGAGGTACTAGAGAAAAAGATTGTGTCCAAAATTTTATTTTGAAAAGAATTAATCGAGTTTTTTTTAAAGACAAACATAAGAGCGATAAGACATTTACGTGATTTATCTCTAAAGACAACTACAAGAATGATAAGATCTTTAGTATGATATTTAGGTGATTTACCTTTAAGGACAACAATAGGAGTGATAAGACATCAAGAATTATTTTTGATAAATTTTTTGGATTATTATTTTATTCTATAATAACTCAATAGGTGGCCAAACCAATGTTTTGTTATAGAAATGAAAATGGTTTAACTCATTATTGGCTCCAAGAAACTTGTTTGTAAATTTGAGGTTGATCATATAAAGTTCAAATTTTAGCTCTTGTTAATTTTAGATACGACTTTGGATGGGTTTTAGATTTATCTTGCACTTTTCATTAAATTTGTAATTGAGCTTGCTATTATTGTTGTGTTCGATTCATGGATTGTACTAAATGTCGTAGTTTGATATTCAATTGCTAATTGTAGATGGAAATCTTTAATTCAATCAAGAGCATTGTTTTTTCTATTGTGAACTTTTTATATTTTGTCTCAATATTAGCGGTATTATTGAATTTTGTAAATAGTTGTTGATGGTCAAATGTCTGTTTGAATGAATGATATGGTGATCGGAAGGAATAGAGTCAATGTTAACCTTTAGAACTGATTGTTTTCTCTCATTTGTGTTTTCCCATTTGTGGTAGTAGGATATCATTACAACATTATTTCAATGTCAGGCTTGTGAAATTGATTGAATATGTTTTTATAGCATTGATATCCAAGATCAAACGGTGAGGTTTATATAACTTTTTTAATAGTTGTTGGAAAAGATCAGACTTACAATTTAGAAATGTGCCTCATAAATGTTTTTGAACATCCACAAAACATGTTTTGGAACTCAAAAGACTATTTGAAAAGTGTCAAAAACTTAAAGGTGCTTGACAATTTAGTTTTACGATTTTAAAAGACAAAAAGTTTTGGTAGAAGTTAGTGCTAGGAAAATTTGAGGCACTCGACAATTTTTTATATTGATAGCAAGTGTGACAAGTCATGATTGATATGGGCATTCAAGTCATAGTAGAGGGGGAGTCTCTCTCTAGGCCATGCTAAAATTGTGAGTAAGAATGAGAATTCGAGTAACATTTAGAAACTGAATTTAATTGTTTGTAGGAGGACAGACCTGTGAATTTAAATTTGCAACTGTCGAGCAAAAGATCTTACAAAAATGAGAGTCATAAATGTTGAGTGCTTAACTTTCTTAATTAGTGAGTCGTGTTGCATTTCCCATGCTATCTCAAGCAAATTTGGATCAAAAGGGTTCATCATCATAATGATTGAATCATTTCAGATACTGTACGAAATTCAGTGCTCAAGCACGTGTGAAGTACGGCCAAGTTCATTTGGAAAGTTCTCTTTCAAGTTAGATCCAAATTTGGTGCTAGATAACTTGTTTGAAAGCTAGTTTTGTCTAGTTTTTGTAGCAATTTGTTTCAACCATTTGGTAGAGCCAATCAAAAGTTATAAGCTTTTGAAGAGAGTTAGGTAGGGCACCTAGACCTGTGTGGACACATTTGGTTTGATCATATCTTGCTAGTTTGACCAACAAATTCAAGAAGAGGCTTGCCAATGTCATCTATTTGAGATCTAGTCATCATTTTGAGGTCATAGCCACTTTCTTTCATACAATTGGCTTGTATTTGAGTGATTTGTGGATTCTTGGAGTGTTTCACATGTGCCAGAAATAATTTGACCCAAACTTTGCCTATACTCCATCAATTAATGGGAGGTTGATTAGTTTGAGAGAGATTGGTAGAGCTAGTGAGATCCGTCTCACATTTTGTTGCGAGATCTTGCATAGGAGTTGGTAGTACACCTTTCAAGGATCCTATAGTGAGAGACAAGCAACATTTTATGAGTCTAAATCACAAGGAGTCTTCACTATTACATGGCATCTATAGGTTCCTTTCTATTGGAATCTAATGAGAGACTATCTACCTCCAACTATTCTATTTGGAAGGATAGAATGGAGTCCATTTTGGTGCTCCAAGATGTGATGAAGATTGTGCTAGAACTTGAGGAGGAGCCTCAAGAGCTCCAAGAGGTCCAGAAGTACAAAAAGAGAGCTAGGATGGCTCTACATATCATAAAGATAAATGTTTTAGTGAAGAAACTGGGAGTTTCTATCTTTCAAAGCCTTAGTATTTTTCTTAGTCTTTCCTTTGTTACTTTTTTTCGGGACTGTTGCATTTTAAACTATGTTTCGCACAGTCTAGTTGTTTTGTCGCACAGTTCGCATTTTTGGGTCATGAGAAAAATTCAGCACTAAGTCTAAAGCACTTAGAAAATAACTCTAGCAACTTTTCCCGACACTATCGCATTTTTCGCATTTCTGCGAAAAAGGCATCACTGTCTCCAAATTCCTTAGAAAAGTTTTCTAGCCAACCTTCACATTTTTTGCCCTTTGGGAAAAAGCGACACTGTCGCCAAATGCCTTCCGGGTAAAAGCGAAGGTGCCCTTGAAAAAGCAAAACTGCCCTTAAAATTGCAAAAAGAGTCTTTAAGCAAAATGCGAATGTCTACAACGTGAAGGCACTGTGCAATGGGCAGAAGGCAGCTAATGCACGAACAACAGGAGAAGGTCAAACGACATGAAACTCTTTGCACTCCAAAGGACCAGGAAGATCAAACAAGTACCATGAAGTACAGCTTCCTGATATGATATGATGACATCAACAGGAGAGCGTTAGGACGTGCCTAACCCGCCACTCTTGTAATCTGGGATTAGTTATAGATTGTTTAATCTATCTAATTAGATATGTTACTCTAAATTTCTAGACACATCAAGATGAAGACAGTCACAGACACGGAGTAGATAGAACCTGTAAAAGTTTGAGATAGCTCTAGAGTGAGTTTACAGATTAGCAGTAGCTAGTCATATTATTCGTGAGAGAGAACATCTCTCTTGCGCCAATGCACTGATCTGGAAAATGGGCAGCATTCAAGAAAGATATTGTAGATTCAGTTCTGATATAGAAGTGATTTTCTCAATGCTCTGTTCTGTGATATGTATGATCTGCAATATTGGAATGCATGCTAGCAGTAGATAAATTTTTGCTGTTGTTTTACTCAACATTATCTGTTGTTTACAAGTTTAATTTTTACAACAGATCGTCAGAAGCGATCTGGGGCTTGGAAGAAAATTAGACTGCAATCAGTAGCAGTAGCTACTCCTGCCAAGTCGGCTCTATCCGGCCTTCGTTGTATTTCGTTTCGTTTTATTTTGTTTCTTCGTTTCGTTTCGAGCTGTTTCTTCCTCCCATCAGTTTCGTTTCGTTCTGATTTGGCATCAGTGGTATCAGAGCCACGACTTTGATTATCAGAGCCCTATCTAATTCCTTCAGGCTATGGCATCCATTAGCAGCATTCAATCAAAGATCTGCATGATCCTTGACTCCTCAGGATCAAACTTCCTAGTATGAAAGGTGAAGACTTCTCGCATAGTGAAAGGAGAAAGTCTATGGCCCTGGGTTGATGGCACAGAAGAGATTCTCACAACCACTGGAAAAGAGCTACAGGAATGGAGAGAAAGAAACGACAAGACAGTAGCCATCCTATCTTCCTCCATTGAAGATAGCTTGACACTTGATCTAGCCACACTCTCCAAAGCAAGGGAAATGTGGGATACATTGCTGACCAGATTTCAAACAAAATCACGAAGCCAAATTATGCTTCTTGAAGATCAGCTGACCAATCTGAGATGGGATGGTAAAGACTTCACCTCCTTATCAGAAGAATGAAGGACATGTTCCACTTGCTACACAATTTCGGAATAGAGAATGCAGTCTCAACAGAGAAACAGAGTCTGTTGTGAGCTCTACCAAGATCGTTTCAAACGACCCGAACATTACTTGCTAAAGATCCACCCCTTGAGAAGGCTGTAATCAAGATCAGAGAAGAGGTGGAAGCCCATGAACACCTTGATGACAAGGATAACTCTAATCAAGCTCTCTACAACAAGAAAGAGAAGCAAAAGAAGAATTTCAAGCCTAAGAGGGAGTCAGACCAAAGACAAGATCAAAGGCAGCAGTCAGAGGGAACCAAAGAAGACAAATGGAAGAGCAGAAATAAACCGAGACAACAAAATGGTGAGAAGAAGACCTACATGAGGTGCACATGAGAAGGCCACACTGTTGATAAGTGCTGGCTCAATCAAAAGATAGAGTGTGTCCACTGTCACAAAAAGGGTCACGGAACCATTGACTGCAACCGAAATCCCAAAAACAAGAAAGCTCAAAGTAGACGGGAGAGCGACAATAGCTCATCCTACATGGAGGAACTAGAGTCCTCCAAGATGGCCGAAGATAGAGACAACAACGGCAAGAACCCAGCAGCTTACTTGTGTGCTGATGTGTGTGCGGCATCAATTTCAGATACACAAGAGATAATTCTTGATTCAGGTGCAACGTCACACTTCGTGGCAACGAGACACATGAACACTGATTATCAAGAATCAGAATCTTCCAAATATATAATCTTGGGAGATGGTTCCAAACACAAAGTCAGTGGAAGTGGAGCGTTGTGGTTAAAGCACCAAAGGAAGAGACAGAAGGCTCGATGACACTCTATACGTGCCCACTCTTCAGAAGGACCTACTATCTATTGCTAAGATGATAGATGCAAGACTAACAGTCACCTTTGAAGGCAATACCTGCGAAGTGGTTGAATCTGCAACCACTCAGCTTGTCACCATAGGAAAGTGAAAGGAGAACCTGTATCACCTCAGGATCCGAGTACCTTCAGAGCAAGCTCACCATATCAACGAGTTGATGTATATTATATGGCCCAAGAGGCTGTATCACATGAATACAGTTGCTCTATACAACGCTAGCTAGAGCGGAGCATTCATTAATGTCAATATCAAAGATGCAGCATGCTTGAAATCTTGTGATGCTTGTAACAAAGGCAAGATGTCACGTATACCATTCACCAAGGACTCTTTCAGAATGAAAGAACTCCTGGGACTGGTACACTCTGACATCTGTGGACCGTTTGATGTGGTCTCCTTGGGAGGTTCAAAGTACTACATCATTTTTATTGACAACTTCAGCAAGTTTGCAGCTCTGTACTTTATCCACAACAAGTCAGAGGCCCTAGACAAAATCACAGAGTTCATAAATTGGGATGAGAAATGGAAGGTCAAGCAGCTGACAAGAAGGCGAAGCAGCTGAGAATAGACAGAGGAGGAGAATACGTGGATATAGAATAGGCATCAAAGTTTCTATGGGCTAAGGCAGTAGCTACAGCCAACTACCTGCAGAATAGGACAGGTAGATCCAGTGTTGCACACACCATGCCACACGAGATTTGGTGGGGCAACAAACCAAGTCTGACACATGTGCGCATTTTTGGATGCATTGCATACGCCCACATTCCAGATCAGAGAAGCTGGATGAAAAGGTGGAGCAAGGATTGCTCATAGGATATGATGTTCATTCATCATACTACATGATCTACATGCCTGACAACAGACAGATCAAGATTGTCAAAGACGTCAGATTGGATGAATCAAAGACAATGGCTGACGGAAATCCAGTCGGCTATGAAATCTCGACCAAAGGCTACTATGACCTGCCAACATCTCAACAAGGCGCACATCCTGTACCCAAGACACCTGCTACTCACCATAATTCAGCAGTCAGCAAAGGCAAGGCCATCGATTTGACCGCGAACTCTCCAAGAAGATCCACGAGGGAAAGAAGAGCACCTGTTAGATTTGTACCTGATAGCTCAGATTTGTACCTGATAGCTCAGCCTCTATATCAAAGGAGTTCTGTGGATATGGAGGAGAACCTCAAACATATGAGAAAGCCATCAGCTGTCCAGATAAAAACAAGTGAATTAAAGCGATGGAAGACAAGATGAATTCCATGGAGCAAAAATGTCTAGAATCTGGAGCCATTACTAGCAGACATGAAGACTATAAAGTGCAAATGGCTTTTCAAATACATGGGCCTGATGGCAACATATCAAAACAAAGCCTTAGCATTTTTCTTAGTTTTTCCATTGCTACTTTTTTTTTTTTTTTTTTTTTTTTTTTTTTCTGACTGTTGCATTTCAAACTATGTTTCGCACAATCTGCATTTTTGAACTGTTTTGTCGCACAGTTCACATTTTTGGATCATGAGAAAAATTCAGCACTAAGTCTAAAACACTTAGAAAATAACTCTGACAACTTTTCTCGACACTGTCGCATTTTTCGCATTTCTACGTAAAAAGGTGACACTGTCTCCAAATGCCTTGGAAAAGCTTCTGGCCAACCTTCGCATTTTTTGCCCTTTGGAAAAAAGCGACACTGTCGCCAAATGCCTTCCGAATAAAAGCAAAGGTGCCCTTGAAAAAGGTACACTCCCCTTGAAAAAACGACACTGCCCTTGAAATCGCGAAAAGAGTCTTTAAGCAAAATGCAAAGGTCTGCAGCGTGAAGGCACTGTGCAATGGGCAGAAGGCAGCTAATGCATGAACAACATGAGAAGGTCAAACAACACGAAACTGTTCGCGCTCCAAAGGACCCTAAAGATCAAACAAGTACCATGAAGTACAGCTTCTTGATATGATATGATGACGTCAGTAGGAGAGCGTTAGGACGTGCCTAACCCATCGCTCTTGTAATCTGAAATTAGTTATAGATTGTTAAATCTATCTAATCAGATATGTTATTCAGAAGATATGTATTGCTAGACGCATCAAGATGAAGACAATCACGGACACAAAGTAGATAGAACTGTAAAAGTTTGAAATAGCTCTAGAGTGAGTTTACAGATTAGCAGTAGCTAGTCATATTATTCGTGAGAGAACATCTCTCTTGCGCCAACCCGTTGATCTGGAAAACGAATAGTGCTCAAGAAAGATATTTTTAATTCAGTTTTGATATAGAAGTGATTTTCTCAATGCTCTGTTCTGTGATGTGTATGATCTGCAATATTGGAATGCATTGTAGCAGTAGCTAAATTTCCGCTATTGTTTTACTCAACATTATTTGTTGTTTACAAGTTCAATTTTTACAACAGATCGTCAAAAGCGATCTAGGGCTTGGAAGAGAATTAGACCGCAGTCAGTAGCAGTAGCTACTCCTGCCAACCTTCATCGCGTTCTTGCAAACCAAGGGAGTAGACTTTGATGAAACTTTTGGTCCTGTTGCTAAACTAGTTTCTATAAGGTTGATCATTTCTCTTGCAACTACTTTCGATTGGCCTCTATTTCAACTTGATGTGACTGATGCCTTTCTAAATGGCTATTTGGAAGAGGAGATCTTTATGAGGCAACCCGAGGACTTCATCAAGGAAGATCAAGAAGGAAAAATATGTTTGTTGCTAAGAAGCGAAGACAAAAGCAAGACGTTGGGAAGTCATATGTAGTAGTACAAGCTCCTACCTCCTTAGAAGCTCATATGAGATATTCATTACAACCTGCTCTGTTGCCATGTGAAAAATTAAATCTAACGATGACACAAATAGATCTAAGATCTTGGCTTAATTGAGTGCACATCACACAATATCAACAATGTAAAAAATCTCAATTCTAGCATGCTAGTTTAGGTAAAATCATGCATAACCCATTATAAATGCTAAGATCCAATTGCCTACTGGTCTAATCCATACTACAACATCGTACAACAACTTTCAAATGTGTGAAATCATGTCATACAAGTCTAGTTGTAGTCTACACACTAAAATCAACAATATCAAGAGAGAAGAGATAGAAAAAGACAAGGGCATAGAAGAAGAAAGGTCTTCAAAGATGAAAAGAACCTTTGTCATATGTCACATTTTTTATGATGGTCATGGGAGTCTTTTATTACACAAGCACAACTAGTTTGCTTGAAGTATTTTGTGAGCAATAGCCTATCGTATGAAATGAGTCCACACACCAAGCCATGGAATTCTTCCAATGTAAACAATATTTCTTTTGGTGTCTTTTGGTAGGACACATTTCCAATGGATGCTCTTGGGTCCAACTAGATGACCTTGAATTGTATGGCTTGCAATTTCAACTTTTCTACCTCGTCTCTAGTAGGCCAAGGTGTAGCTTCAAAGTTGTTAGGTATGTTGCCAAAAGATTAAACCATTGTAGCACGACCTCCAAACCTAGCCAAAATTGATTAATGGTTTTGTCCACATGGTTGGTGGGCCTCTATCCACATTAACCATATGTATATTGTATTTGACTTAGCAAACATCATCCATGCATGAGACACTCATTAATAAACATAAACACCTAATAATTCAACTATGGAGGCATAGCCTGCTTGGGCATAAAAAATCCTAGCATCAAAGAGCCCATACTTTATTGATACTCTGGTAAGTGACCGCCATTCACCTACGACACATATCAACAATAGGATATGGGTACTCCCATTTGCAAATGAGCTTAATTCTTCTGCAACATTTCCACATCCTGTAACTCTTGTTAAAGTGCTGCCACAAGTAATCTTCAAGTACACATGGTCAAAAAGTCTTTCAAGAGTTATGATGGATCAACTCTATCTATGATACAAGTTACAAATAGAAATAAACATGCCAAACTATGGCTCGTGAGGATTTGTTGCTTGACATAGATGGAAAATGATGACATACATTTTGAGATGCTGAATTTATTTTATGGTGACTTATCTCTGATGCAAAGTTGCAGTCTGCACTTTTGTTTCTTTTTTGCCAATCTGGAATGATTATTTTCCTTTTAAGAGACTTGAAGTACTTCCACACGTAGAAACCAAAGCTTCAGTGTGCGCAGCACAAATTTGTTAACTAGTTACTATAGGATATACTAAACCTTCTGAGATGTAATCACTCTGATGTCATTATATTTGGAGGTTATGCATGAGGTGGAAGTACTTCTATAAAAGGGAGCAGCACAATATATTGACTCTTATCAAACTCATTTGCAAGAATTTTTGAAGTCGTTCTGATTATAAAGCATGATTCTTGCTACTTCTGATGTATCTCGGTTGCCATGAGGTCAATGATTGAAAGATGCATCTGCGAAGTCCATGATTCTCTGCTATACCAATGGACTACACTGAGCAACTTGCTAAAGTCTACACTTTAGACTGCTAAATGCCATAGCTACTGCTCAACTATTGACCATTTGAAATGAATATTTGGCCTGTTCGAAGAGTGTCTCAACTCAAATTCATTTATAGGGGTTTGATGCTACAAGTGTGTATTTACTGTATTGTTGAAAGCTTAGGTATGCTATCTCTATTGACATCAGTCCCATCAAAATGTCAAATATGGCCAATCTAGCCTGTAACATCCATGATCTTTTCCAAAGTCCATCTTGAGCATCTACATGTAAGTCTTTGTCCGCTTTGTTCAAAGAAAGACCTTTGATGGTGGTGGAGCTGGTTTTGAAGCAATAATACCCCTGCATATTGGACAATGTGGCTTTTTGTTCTTCCATAAGTCCAATGCACAATTCAGGCAAATTTTAGCATGCCCACATGGTTTTAGTAAAGCTCTATTAGCTCCGAGTTCCTCAAAACAAATGACACATTCAGCTTCCTGCAAGGTCACAAAAAGAATATTAGAGAGGCAAATGTACACTTTACTAAGTGGTAAAATGCTACAAGAACAAAGTTTTGGGGGCGTATCGCTGCATGAAAAAAAACCACATACATCGGATAGATTGTCATCTTCCTCTTGTGGAACCTCTGTAGCTGCTTTCTGGAGAGCCTCTTGATCCTCTAACCATTTCTTTAAAAGCTCCTGTTTCTCATTCTCATTCTCCTCAAAAAGCTGGCATGTCAATGAAATATGTCACTCCAGCAGATGAGAGAAAAGGGCTACATATGCATTTTTACATAGAAGTTGACATGAAAAGCTGCTACAGACTTAGGAAATTGCATACACTGCTGGTATGAAACATAGGGTCAACTATAGAGGGTCCCTACCCTCAAAGAAACCATAACAAAAAAGGGAGGAACACAATCAAGAGCTCTTTGTATGAAAGGATTATACTAAAATGAGCTTGTCACCATTCAATTTACTTGTGAGTGTACAGCAGCAATTTTCTTTAACCAGCAAACAATTTGTTGTGATGTGTAAAAATAATTGAAAGTGTAGTAAATTCATATCTGATGTACAAGAATTCCTGACAATATATGAAGCATAAATGAAACCAAATCCCAATCATAAAAAATGCATCACAAATTGATCATTGAAGTGTTGTCAAGTACCAAAAGCGACCCTATGTCCGACATCAACAGCTTAGCAACAAACATTGCACAAATGCTATCAAGCGGCGGGGCTGTGATTTGATTTTAACATTGGGCAAGATGATCAACCATCTCGGGGGATACAATTAACTTGACTCACTTTGATGACAGGTACTAAAATCAGCTTGACGACTTGGACCAGAATGGAGGCTGAAATGGAAGATTCATGATGTTCATAAAGCAATGGGATATGTGAACCTTGCTGAATAAGCAGGAAAATGATCCAAAGAATTACAAGCCATCAAAGAAATTGAGGATGAGGCAACACCCATGTAGACAGGCATTTCACAAAGCCAGAAGGGTGACAGAATAGACAATAAAAAGTTCTTCGCACACACGACCTATTCGAAGTGGTCCTGGAGAATTACATTTTGACTCAAAGAGCACTTCCAAGTCAAGTAACAATCAAGAGATACAAACATGCTTTGATTGTGCAAAACGCCGACATGTGGCAGCCGGTTCTACAAATTCAAAGCATAGGGGCACATTCCAAAAACCAAAACATGGATCAAATGTAAGACACCGAAAAGGAAGAAGGCAGTAAGCAAGGAAACAAAAACGACCCATAAGCTCACCTCATCAACTTACTGGGTTGTCACGAGGAGCGAGTTCAGAGGATACCGACTAAAAAAATGGACTGTCAGAATTGCAACTCGCTCAGATTTGTCAGTCTCAGAATGATGCACATGTAAGACTTTTAGTAGATGCAGGAACATCCCAAACTTTTGTAGTATTGGAAGCAACAGCCAGCCGAATTCAGTTACCCCTCGTAAAAGACAGCACAGCTGGTGGCATTTGCACAATTTCCTGTCCAGTGCATCTTCATATAAGAGTTTATACGGAGATAGTAGACTGGGACATAGTAAAACTTGCAAGAGATGAAATAGTTTTGGGGATGCTGTGGATAGAGGCACATAAGCCTCCAATTGACTGGAAGCAGCAGGCCGGGAATATACCATGCCACTCCACCTTGTCAAGGCCTCTTCCATTGAAAGTGATGATCAATTACAATGGATACATGCTAAGGTGGTGAAAATAACTGATCATTGCCAAGAGCTTCATGCATAGCCTTCCTAAAGCCCACCGTGTGGCTCTTCTTTGTGTTCATCTTGCCTCCTCTCCTCTCATTCCACCTGCTATCTCTGATCTCTTTACAACAGTCGACCTATCACTTTGTTTCTGATGAACCCTCCACGCTATCTCCTATATGTTCCATCGATCATCATATTCACCTTCTAACTGATACCCATGCTGCCTCTTGTGCTCCTTGTCATATGTCTTATCTTGGACAAGTTGAGATCCAACATCAAGTTTTTTATCTCTGATGGCAGAATCTCATTGTTCCTAGCCAAAGCCCTTTTGGTGCCCATTTGTTGATAAAAAGATGGGACTAAACAGTTATGTATTGTTATCAGGCACTCAATCGCTTAACTATTCATAATCAATACACCATTCCTCATACGAATGACTTATTTGATCAGCTAGGACAACCACAAAAAATTATAAGCTTGATTTGCATTCTTGCTACCATCAAATTCATATCCACTTAGGTGATGAACGCAAGACCACTTTCCATACTTTGATGGGTCTTTAGAGGTTTCGTGTTTTACTTTTTGGTGTTACCAACGGCCCTCCCACTTCTTAGAAGGTCATGAACGACACTCTACAATCCTCATTAGGGGTCTGTGTTCATTGTTTAATTTGATGAGATTTCGAGTTACAACTCTAATTTAATTTCTCGCGGTATCCATTTACAAGTTGCTTTTCAACTTCTCATTACTCATCAACTTTTGCCAAGTGCTCCAATGTAAATTTGTTGTTACAATTCTATTCTTTGGCTTTCTTGTCATTAGAGGTATTGTTTCCCTTGATCTTGCTAAAGTTTGAGGTGTCGTTCAATGGCCTACTACTAATGTTGTTTGTACGTTTTTTGGGTCTTGCCACTCACTTGTGTAAGTCTATACCTCCCTTTGCTACCATTGCCTATCCATTTCATGCTTTATTACACAAGGGTGCTAAATTTGACTGGTCTACACCATGTCAAGATGCTTTTACCACTTTCCAATTGTTCTTGCTATTGCTCCTATTCTTGCTTTACCCGATTCTAGTAAGCATTTTATTGTTGAGAACAATGCTAGTGGTGTAGGTGTTGAGCCTCTCCTTCGTCAAATCATAGTGTTCTTGCTTACAAGTCCCATTGATTACATTCTTATGAAACTCCGTATTCTACTCAAGAGAAAGAGTTGTCAGCACTATTCCTGCCCTTACGAAGTGCAATCATTGCCTTCATCCTATGCCTTTCACTTTATACACTGATCATCAGCCTTTACGTTATCTTAAGACTCAAAAACATCTTAGTGATTTTATTGGTTGCACTGTTTACAATGCTTTCATTACCCGTTGCACCAATGTGCTCATATTTTCTTCTCCAAGATTTCTTGCCTACATGGCCTTCCGCATTCTATTCTTATTGACCGTGATCCTGATTTTACTTCCGGCTTCTAGGGAAAACTTATGCACATTTTGAATGGAGAACTTCTTATGAGTATTAATTATCATTCATCTGTTCATGGTTGGGATCAGCACTTCCGTTAGTAGCAGCACAGGAGTATCTCCATTTCTCCAAGCCAATGGATATTCACCTCATAATTGCATTGTGCAAGCACATCATTTGGCACGTGTCCATCATCAATTCAAGTCTTTGGCTGATCATCATAATTTTATCTAGATTTTTTTGAAGGTCAATTTGTTTACCTCTGCCTCTCTTGTGCACACCAAAAGTTTTGTCCAAGGTTGGTCTCTTATGAAGAAATTGTCTGCACATTACTATGGTTTCAGAAAGCTTAGCCATGTCACCTTCATTTACAGCTTCTTGATACCACTCATGCTTGTGATATTTTTCATGTCATTTTGCATCACTCAGATATTACGCACAAGCTTCATGGTCCACCCACAAAAATTGTCAATAGGCATACATTTGTTCATAACTTCCATTCATGATTATTCAAGGAGGAAATCAGTTTATTTTTTTCCGAACAAGTCAATTAACAAGTTTGGGCTAGACCCATCAATACAACAGTCAATCTATCAAAAAGCACAACAAAAGGCCTAGGATGTGTCACTCTAGAGGAAACATGGAGTGGAAGGAAACCTAGCATTCATCATTTAGTAGTACAAACTTTCACGTTTCATTCATTCAAACCCTCATTGACTAAGGTATCTCACGTTTCAAGATAAACTCTCGAACTCATATTTCCAGCACAAATCTGTACATCCTGAAAGGTGAATTTTTGAAGGAATTGGTCAATCAACTTAAGTGATATGATTTCTCAGTCTTGTCCTTGTCTCTACAACATTAGTTCAGTTTCCAATAGAAAACCTTATAAGAAGCTTGCCAACGATATCAGCTCAAAAGAAGAGCACTCTCTTAACCAGTACCACCTTTTGGGAGAAAAAATATATAGTCAAAAAATTACAAGATGCTCGGTGGTGTATAATAAAAGGAAGCAGAGGCAATGAAATACCCTGACATAACACAGTTGTTTTAAACTACAACAACAAGTTAGTGCAAGATCAAGTCAACTTTGTGAATAAAAAACATACAAGATATCCACATGTTTGAGAAATTAACACTCACAAATTGAAAAACAATTAGTAATTGCGAACAGTTCATATTTTTGGTAAGTTTTTGATAGAAAATATACCCAGATAATACACCTTGCAAAGTTTAAAAAAAATTATTCTGACTATTAAGGCCCAAACGAGACTCAAAAACTACTCAGAGTGAAATTAGTGTTTTGCATAAATTGTTCAATGTTTGATTTAAGAATCTCAGGAGTTAGCCCATGGCTATATAACAGGTGAAAATCGTGTCTTGCACTCGGAGTACATAACATGTGTGGACTTCCTAGTGTTCATTACACTGCCATGCACAAAGATATTTCCATGAGAAGAAGAATATACTTACTTCAATCAATTCTTGTTGTTGTCGCTCCATAAGCTCCATCTCCAAAGCATGTGCTCTTTCATTAAGTTCAACTTCTGCTTTCAACATCTTCTCACGACAACTCTCTCTTATTCTCAAGGCTTCTTCCTCTTTGTCCAATGCCTCTTTTGCTCTGTAATACCAATATGCACTAACTTAATGATGCTAGCATAAAAAAAATGCTCTCTCTCTCTCTCTCTCTCTCTCTCTCTCTCTCTCTCTCTCTCTCTCTCTCTCCATGGTTAGAAAGGCAAGGTGGAGCCCCCTCTCCCCCCACACCGATCACTCAGCCTCCCGCATTCAACAGAACCCACTTACCTCCTCCCTGCTGCACAACAGCTTACTTGGGCTGCTGCCCGATGCTGTTGCTGCATAGCAACATAGCCTAAATGCAACATAGCAACATAGCCTAAATGTTGCGCAGAGGGGCGCAACATCATAGGAGGTCTTTTCATCAAAATGAAAACACATCATGACTTACTATGATTTTATTAGTATCCATATTGAACAACCTATAGCCTTTGCTATCACTACTATAGCCAACAAATATGCATTTAACTCCCTTATCATCAAGCTTGGTTCTTAGCTTATCGGGAATGAAAGCATAAGCCGTGCAACCAAAGATGCGTAAGTATGAAACAGTAGGCTTCTTACCATACCAAACTTCATAAGGAGTTAATACCTTTGCAAGCTTTGTGTATGTTTTGGCGGGCTTTGAGGTGTTGTAGGGCACATAGGTCAAAATGTTGACATAAGGTCTGAGGTTGACCTTATATAGGGGGATGTGGCACAATCTAGATAACGGATGTAGATGCTATCAGTGTGGTTTGGAGTTCACAGGGTCACTTACCCGATTGTTGTGGCTCACAAGGCCAGATGGACAAGGGATGGATATAGCTATGTGCAACTATGGGATACATATGGAGCTCATGGGAGATTCACCTAGCCATTGAGACCAACTCATAGCCTTTTTCCCAGCAGCTAGAACAACGCTCCTAGGGTCAGGATGCTCGAACTATTGTAGTGCCCAGTCACACGCACACACATGGGCTTGATACAATTGTGGGGCCTAGCCATAGAGGGTTACGTAGCATTGATATTCCTACAACTACCAAAACACACGCAGAGCTATCTTGGCCTTCTACCTCTGCAACCTATCCTTCATGACCCTCAAGATCATCGATCGTTGGTGCATCGCCTTCATATGAAGTTCCTAGCACGGGTGGGTAGAGAGACCTAGCACATGTCATGCCATCGTCAGATACAACATATTCCGACGAGAGCGGTACCTCTAGAGGTCATAGGACCAGTTTGAGATGGTCGATGACTCCCCACTCAAAAATAAAGAATAGAATCCCAAAATGTGTTTTGGAATGCATTCTAGAACATGCTTTGCAACTTCCTATATTGTTGATCAACGATAAGGCACTTCTTTTTCACTTTATAGATCATGATTTGGATATGTAGTTATTTAAATTCTAAATGTCTAGTTTTTTCAAGTTATTTGAGACTTTCGTTTTGTCATGCTTTTCTTGTGCTTTTGATGAGGGCTAGATGCCTTTCGGTGGGGTTAACTTGTGTAACCTTCCTCTAAAATAAGTCATGACCTGAAGTCTCTAATTTTCAAAAACTTAGCAAAAGCACATGTTATCATCTTGCAAGTTGTATCTTAATTTATTATTGCATTTGCTTAGGTTGCATTTGGGAGTCAATAGCATGTAATGACATAAAGAAAACTATTGGAGATTATATTGAGCTTTCAAAGTACCTATTCAGGTTATAGATTGACTTGGAGGTGCCACATGGGAATGAGCTCTTTCCAAGCCATGTCCATCAAGATCATTATCTTTCAAAGTGTCCACTTGGGACTGCTAATTATGACATTTCTTCAAAGTGTGCACATGGGATTTATCTATTAAGAAGTTTCTTTCAAACTATCCTCTTGGGACAAGGTTATTCAAGTGTTTCATTCAAAACATCTTTCAACTTATGTACTGTGTATGTAATATAATGAAAAGCTAATTCTAAAATAAGCTTGATCTTCTAGAATGCCTTTTGGGAAAAAGTACTTTTTAATATGACTGTATTGGACAATACGTTTTAGTCTTTAAGAGTCCTTGAGCTCTCTGTACGAAGAGCACTAAAGTCGCAACATACTATCATGATGTTCCAATAGTCAACGAGATCATTTGTATCTCAAATAATGGTAAAATAAGCTTTGTGACCATAAGCTTTCGTCAATGCTTGATTGAGAACTGAAACTATTTGTTCCTTCACGTTTTGAAGATTCCCCATTGGTAGCCCTTCCACGTTTTGAGTTTTACCATTGATTATTTTGGATATGCCTTTTAACTTTCTTTTTAGTGAACCATGCCTTGTCTTGATTTTCTTTTCAGAAGAGTGGTGGACTTCAGATTGAAGGCTATTAAAAGGGGCCTAGGCTTATTGCCAATATCCTCTTAAAGTGTTATGGATGTTGTTTACACATTCCCAACGTTATTTTTTGTCTTGTCATTTTGGTCTCATTTTGTTGGAATACAGTTTCCATTTGAATCCTTGAGTCAACTGACCCTCAACCATTGGGGTTTGCTTGGGTAATACAGGCTCAGAATCCTCAACGTCATCTGACGTATACTCGGACTCATCATCCTCAAATATTTTCTTATTCTTGGATGAACTGGCACCAGCCTCGGGAACTGGTTTTGGAGTCTGTAATTGTCTGCTCTGGATTGAGTTCCAGATAGTAGAGAAGAATGCATCATGCTGGCACTTCCCTCTCAAGGACTCGAGTAACTCACTACGAATCTGAGTAAAACTCAGCTCGTTTATCATAGGCATTCTACTAAGTGCATCTGCTACTGTGTTGAATTTTCCCCATCTATATCTGATAGACATGTCAAACTCTTGCATTGACTCAGCCCAGCAAGCTTTCCGAGCTCTGGAGTCTGAGCTCAGGCTAATTGCAAAGATATCTGAGACTTTCATGGTCTGTCAGGACCTCAAAGTTGGCACCATACAAATAATGCCTCCAAGTCTTAAGGGCATGAACTATGGAGAAGAGTTCCTTTTCATAGGCACTGTACCTAGTCTGTGCTGGCTCGAGTTTTTTACTCTCGAACGCAACTGGTCGTCCATTCTGAGTTAGTATAGCACCAACTGCAAAGTCGCTAGCATCTGTTTCGACCACAAAATGGCTGATTGGGGTCGACGACTTTTAGAATTGGTGCTATAGCTAAGGCTGTTTTGAGAGCATCAAAGCTCTTATGCTGTGCAGACTCCCATATGAACTCCTTTCCCTAGAGGTCTCAACACCACAGTAGGGCAAACACTAACTGATCCACCCAACCTTGCCTACTCCTTGATATGGAGCAAGCCCCTCCTAGCCCAGTGTGAGGACTGGTAGCATGCATACTGCCAAGTGTCAACCACGTGGCACTGACGTGGCCGACTGCACGTCGGGACCCAACGTGGGGCCTTATCTTGCTGACAGGGTCCCTAGGCTGTGTTAGGCCCGCCATGGCTATGGACCGTGCCGGGGCACACTACTCACACTGTCTTGCCCTGTTGGACGTGTACGTTTGTTGGACACGTCCCTAACTGTGGTATCTGACCTCCTAGGTTCTCTAGGGTTCAGCATTTCTTTTTTTCTCTTGTTAAATGATCAGCCTGTTGAGAATGCCACTTGGGAAAGAGGCAGCATCCTTCTCGAATTGGACCGATTCGAACCACGATTCTTTGTTCGAATTGGCGATTCGTGCAACTATGATAGCTAGTCTCTACACCTGCATCCACCTAACTCTTCAAAGTTATTAATTTACAAAGATAGCTTTTGCAATGACCAGCACTTACTCTTCCTGTTTGATCTTTTCTGTTATCTTCTCGAACTTTTGTCTCAAATAATTGACTTCTTGTAAGCGCAGAAACTGCTCCTCAGCAAACTGCTTCTCATTGAGCTCCAAATGATCTCGCAACTTCTTTTCTTTGGCGAAGCTCACAGCATTGAAGGCCTTCAGATCACTTTCAAACCTACCTTCTTGCCTTCTCCTCTGCAGTTGTAAGAAAGAGGACATCAGGTAATATAAGTATGATGCCTAGATTTGCTAAAAGACCTACCATCATGAACAGCTATGCGGTTACTTAAAAACCTTTTTACCCTCACAAAATCCTTAATCCTAAGAGCCCAAAAAAGAGCCCTTTTTTAAATCAAAGAACAGTTAGCCAGAAAAATAGCATAATATATAGTGAACCATGTTTCCACGCAGATGTTTCATAGCAAATCTAAGAATGGTTATAGAACCAGCTATATAACTGGAAATGGTTTCAACCTCCTCTGCATGCTTGGATTCCAGTTCCTCGCCACGCTTCATTTGACGATCAATCTCTTTCTGTTTTTCCTCTAGAAGATATTCCAGGTGCTGTTTGCTGGAGATGCACTGCTCTCGAGAGACTTGCAGCCTCTCTACCTCCAGCTCTCTTGCCCGGAGCATAGCTTTCTCCTTATCATGCTTCTGCAATACAGGAGAAAGAGCGGTAAGCATTCTCTATCTGCATAAAAACTACATTTCAGAAAACACAGCAAGCATTACTATTCTAGAATGAAAGATCTTACAATGCGTAACGAACTTTTTCCAATCATGTACAAATACACCGCTAAAATAACTATAGGAAATTAATGAACATGAAATAGAAGAAGACCAACCTCTTTTGACTTCTTGTGAGCATATTGAACCTTCTCCTGAAAGACCTCTTCTGACCATTTCACTGTTGTCTTATTTGGGTCCAACCTTTTCATGTCATGAGGAAGAGCCATGAAACCAAAGATTGTACAAACCCGAGCCGGAGGGCTTGCCTGCATCCACCTCTCCTTCTCATGTACATAATGCCTCCCAGCAGAAGAACTAGCATCTCTCTCTTGCTGGTAAAAATTCCGTTCCTTCTGCCGCTCGCATTCCTCTCTTCCAAGTCTCTGCTTGGCAAGAAGCTCCTCAAATGTCTTAGCATCTAAATACCCTATTGTCGAATCCTCAAATACAACCAATGAAGTTGCTCTGTTGTGTTTGCTACTGTAAATAGGTAAGATGTTCACGACACTAGTCTTCTTCAAATCAGGAAACTTAGAATATATTTCATCCTGTTCTAGTAGAGCCGTTTTGTTTGGGTATTCAACTTTTTCCAGTATTACAATAGGTGGCCAGACTATGAGATGCTCATCAGTTCTAGTTTCAGCAACACAGCGGGCTTCTCCTTTTTCTTCATCCTTTGAATCGGATAGTAATATCTCTGACAACGCCTGATAAAAACCTCGATGCTGAATAGGCTTCTTCTTTTTAAATTTTTCCGTATGAGCAAGCAAGGCTTTCCAGCCCTTATATTTTTGTGATGATCGACACACGAGGCATGGCTTTTCAGCTATATCTGACATCAGGTTTGGTTTTCTATTTCCTAGAATGCGAGTAACAAAATCCTTTACAGTGGGCAGCAAACTCTCATATGCTTTCTGCACTGCTAAAGATAATTCCTCATCCTCCATATCACTATCATCATCTTCATCCTCTTCCTCTTCAAATGGAAATGGCCGTTTGCTGCCAGCATTCGTTGAGAGCAACTCCAAGTTCGGACTTGATTTTCCTTCCATGCCTAATGCTACCGAAGCCACAAGCACTGCTATTAAAAGTTGATACATGCACTTATCTATCTGCTTACATACTACTATAAATCTGGAAAAATGGGAGTAAATATGCAGTTAGGACTCTGATTACAGTTGAATATAACCAGATAGAAAATCACAAACAGGGCACAAAGCTTTTGTCATTTCCAAGAACTTGGGTCCCAAACAGAAATTCAGCTTTGCTAGTCACACTTTGGTGATCGCCATTATTGGCAATAGAGTCTAGACAATCATGTCAGTACATGATTTCAAACACATCCATAATTGCAGCTATGCTATTGCTCACTATTTTCTCATATTTTAAAAGCTTAACATATTAAAATTAAAAGTATCTTGTTTAATCAACCCATTACACCCTTAATGTTCATGCAAATGGAAAAGCAACAAGTACAGCCAAATCCTCAAAAATATTTTGTATATACTTGAAGTGCAGGAGAAAGGCAGTCTCTGCCTAGAGAACTGAATATGAAGTACCTATTACCTAAAAGCCATAAACCTTCTCTATTGGTTTAGGGACAGCATAGTTGTCTTAACTATTCCTAAATTGCTGTATTTGAATTCAGAAAGAACATGCACTGTTGAGGATGAAGCACATCAAAAGAGGGTTTTACAAATGGAGCAATTGGAGGAAACTCAACATCATCCATAAGTGGTTGAATAAGAATAATCAGACATGATAGTTGCATATTTATAAGTGTGACTTTCGCGTAAGTGACAAAGTCCATATTTTCCTAGAAATATGAGAAACCATTTTCTTTGAATGATGAGGAATGGAAAGGTCCATATGTTGTCATGGATCATTTGGACAATATCAAATGTGGAGGATGAGGCAAATAAATCAGTCTCCATGGACACTGATAAAGTGTCATATTATCCTGGCAGTGTGACAAACCATTTTTTGTGTATGAGAACCGAATGGAAAAGTCCGTATGTTATCATTGAATCAACTCAACATTATCAAATGTGGAGGCTGATGTGACTCAATTGGTCTCCGTAGACGCCAACAAAATGTTGCATTTTCCTAGAAGTGACGGATCATTTTCTTGGTATGACAAAGGAATGGGAAGATCCATATGTTGTCATGGAATCATTTAGACATTATCAAACGGTGACAGTTACGGACTCGGCTCATTACATTCGCCACATCCATTTACATTTACTTCACTTTATGCATAAGCAGGCCTTGGGCCCTTTTTTATTCATTATTGACACTTAGACTATATGGCCGGCCTTGGGCCCTATTTGGTCACATTTTTAGGACTTGGTCATATTGATTTGGAGTGGGGGTCCTCCTATTAGGGGGGCGCACTATTTTCCCTCTAAATCTTCTGCCTCCCTCTATTTTGAATTCCTACTTTAGGGTTCATTGGTAGGGTATACACATAGGGCAACATTGTCGTCTTTTATTCATTTGATAATATTGATCTGTCTCTTTAGTCTCCTTAATCTCTCTCTTTCATGCTTTCTAAGGTTAAGTCTTGCTTACGTGATGTTTTCATAGCTTAGATCTAGATCAATTGTGGCTTCATTTGTAACTTGGTATCATAGCACTTTCTTGAGCATCATCAACAAGCAGATTTCTCTTATCGGAGGGCGCCCATTTTCAGCTTGGATCTTCAGCTTTCTCTCCACTTGTTTTGCAAATTATCACTACTGTTTGGAGGATTGGTGTTTTTGGAGGTTCTTAGTCCAGTTACATATCGCTTACAGCTTCCTGCTTCCACACGTGCATGTGATGTATTCCATGCCAGTTTATTACCTGCTGTTATTGAGGACGACGCTCCTTGTGATGCTGAGTTTCCTACTGCCCCAGAGTTGTTTCCATTTTCACCTGCTACTACATTACAGGTTGATCTGCACCATAGTCGACGCCACCGGCAAATTCAGTTTTTGGTCCAATAGATGGGATGGTCGTCCTGTTGAGGAGGCCACATAGGAGCCTATTGATGTCTTTTATCATGCTCAAGCTCGTGCTCTTGCTGTTTTGTTGATTCCTCTACATCAGATGCTACTCTAGTCGTTGATCCATTAGGGCTTGCTGCTGTTTGATCCAGTTTCTTTTCGGCAGTTGGGTCTTTTTTTGTGTCGAGGAGAGTTATGAACTCGGCTCATTACATTCGCCACGTCCATTTACATTTACTTTACTTTATGCATAAGACTATATGGCTGGCCTTGGGCCCTTTTTTTATTCATTATTGACACTTAGACTATATGGCCGGCCTTGGGCCCTATTTGGTCACATTTTTAGGACTTGGTCATATTGATTTGGAGTAGGTCAACAAGCAAACATAAGAGCTCTATTGCAAGTCTCCTCCCAACCATTGCTGCATAGAACTAAGGGAACATATGGCAAAGCTCACATGAGATCCCCTCAAGCATCCCTTAACCTTCATAGATCCTAACGTCGACACATGACAAGCTCCATGCACAGCCGATGCTTGCCACTTGGCAGTACCCAGCACACAGGAAAGCCAGTAGGAAGACTGTTTGACATGTCACTCATAAACTGGATCAAGTGCCCCACTAAGCATACGAGTGTCCCTTTGACTGTTTTTTTAGGTCAGTGTGGCAAACTCTAGTTGATGCCCAGTATCCCTTAACCATCCAATATAGCCCCTTACAACTAATATTTATACTGCAACCTATGATTGTCTCTACAGGCCAATGACATAACCATTTACAATTTGTATTAACAGTTTACAATTTACAATAGGCAAAGAGATTCATAGTACATGTGACAAGTATTACCTCAAGACTTAAATAGTGGACTTTCGCACTGCTTATGGTTTGCAATGGGGCAATCCTACGTTCTCACACCAACTATATGTGGAAACTGGTCACTGCCAAGGTATTCCTGTGAAAGTAGGATTTGCCAATTATGCGCACTGGGGGAGGTGGAGTCGAGAACACTTCATATTCACATACCCATTCTAATATGAGATTAGCGGGCGCTATCTGTTACAAGCCAGTAACTCTAAGCTCTTCTCTTAAACTAGTCGGTGTGTAGAAAGAATCTCCTACCATCCATAGAAAAGCCTTTAAGCCCATTGCCTACTGTTGGTCCAAGGCCACTTGTTGCACATGTCGGTAATCAGTCCACTTGGCTTACTAGGAGAGAATACAGGGAAACACCATTGTTCAAAAGTGAGTGAGATGGTATGAAAGACAACTTTAGCTTCCAACTAAATCAAGGATATCAACATTGTTGTACCTTATCACTCAACCAAAAGCAAGCCTAGATTTAGTAGCAATGATAATAGCAGAAATATTCTTTATGGTGGGCCATGCAATTCACATGAATTCCCAAATAAGTTGCATGTTGCCGAAGACCCCCTTTTGTCTGCTTGAGGTCAGGATTTAGATTTCAAGCAGCCACATAAAGTTACAAGAAAGAACAAAAGACCTGCACTGAAAAGAACTAAAGGGAGGCGACCCACTGACTGTCAGCACCTTCATCTAGTGCTAACTAAGCCGTGGCTGGTGAACCACCTGCAGTTAACTAACAACTTCCAGTTTGCCATTGAAATGAGCACTAATTGAATGATTGTTAGAATGAATCTCAATTTGAAGAGATTCATTTACTCCCAGCCAGAATTCAAAACCTGTTCGGATAGGTTTTCTGACCCAGCATTTACTATGATAGCTTTTTGCAAGCTAGGGAATGTGTAAGAAGAAACTTTCAGGCCTCTTATGCAGTCTATGCTAAACTTAGATGATCATTGCTATTTTCCACATGAATTTTATACTTTGCTTCCTTCAAATCTTTCAAAGTTGGAATGGCTGACAGGAGATGTAGCACGCAACCCAGACTTCTCAACAGTACCTGAAGAAAGCCGTAATGCTACAAAAGCAAATATGATATTCCCGGAGGTTGTGTTACTGAAATCAAGATAGGTAAGTGATTTCAAATCAGGGTTCAAAGTTAAAAATTCAACAATGATGAAGGAGGTGATAATCTGACTTCAAGTAGCAGCAGCCCCCTTACAAGTCAAACTTGCAAACTTATCTTTGCAGGAAACTTCAAGACTGACTGTGACATCTGTTAAAACTTACGGCTATAAATTAGACCGTGCATTCACTGTAAGCTAGAAATTGGAGCCCTGCACGTTCATTGTCAGCCAGAAATTGGAACCCTCCATTCATTGTAAAGCCAGAAATCGGAGCAATGTCGTCATTCTAAGCTAGAAATTCAAGCGAAGTCATGCATTCATAGCCATTATGGAAACAGAACGTGTATGACGCAAAATAACCGCTGCTTACTCAGAAAATATTGAATCACGTAGCTTCCGGTTGAGCTCAAACACAGCCTATAACATAATGGCAGATCGCATTCTGTCCTCCATCTTCCTTGCAATCCCCGCACCTTCCCCCTCTCTCTCTCTCTCTCTCTCTCTCTCTCTCTCGGGGAGCTTCTCGATCCCCTCCCTCCCTTCCTTTCTCTCTTTTACCTGTTTCTTCCTCTCTGCTCCTTTACTTTCTTGCGAACGTCAAATTTGAGCTGGAAATTGCACGCCATTGCTTTTTGAAGTGCAAAAAAGGACAAGCATTTCTTCGTACACCATGGGAACAAGTGGGAGCCATCGAGAGAGAGCCCTTCAGCCAGTCATTTCGAAAGGCAGGACGGCCTGTCAAGTACAGTACTGTAGTGCCACCGTACCTCGCAATTGGAAAAAGAATGCTTTTGCTCCTAAATTCAAAGTGTCGTGTACAATTAATTATTAGCTCACAATTATTGTTAATGGGTGTGTTTAATTAACAATTAATCTCTAATCTCCTAAGCTTAATCTTATAGCAATATGCATCCAAAGGCATATTTGTAAGATGCAAGAGGATAGCCCATGCAACTTCTTTCACATATGCCATGAGAACCATGGGAGTTTAGGGCGGTATAACATTTGCTAGCTTTATCAAGAATTTGTCCATTTATGCCATGGGAACCATCGGACTAGAGCAGAGAGGGTGTGCTCTGAGTTTTTCACTAGCTTCAACAATAATTTTCACGTATAGATAGCCTCGTGGACATTCAGTGCCTCCAAAGTTGAAACACCTCCAAAGCTGATAATAGGGTTTCGGAAAGGTTACCAACCATCAACCAAAGGGTATTCCAACTCCCCCCTTGGCAAGCAGCCTACCTATCGGCATCGCCAAATAGAAGTATGAATGTTTTGTACTAAAAGGTGTTTTAATTGCACATGATCATCAAGAAACTGACCATCCTACATTTAATTTGCTACTAAATAAGCCACAAACGCAAAAAAATTGTAGTCAATCTCTCTTTTGCCACATACTTTAACTTTAGAGGTAGGTTGGCAATGAACCTTTAACAAACACATGTTAGGGTATCATTTTTCAAGAAAATGGCATACAAATAGTAATTGCCTTGCTCTAAAACGTGGCTTGTTAAAAAGAAATTGATGCTAGTATGCCATAACACACTTCATGTAAGGACTCAAGCAAACATCTTTGAGAGAGAAGTTCCACTCAAATTTCTTACTTTAGTCTATCTATTTGTTCAACATCTACACCAATAACAAGACTCTCCCATTACTCAAATAGTAGGCTAGAAGTAATATCTTTGATTGTCACACATAATAGAAGCCCTTTGGCCTCACCATCTTCATCATTGAAGCCCCCTTCAACATTAATGATAGTGAAGAAACATGATTTCCAAGTTCACGAATGATAACATGGCATGCATAACTAGAAGGGTCACCAAAAACTTGTACTTCTCCATCAAGTAGTCTTGAAAATCATTTGCTCATTGCTAAAAATCCTCCAAACTTTATCAATTCCTGAGTCCATGTTGTTATAGAGTAGTTATATCATATTTCAATAACAAACTTGATATCTCTAGTGTACCATCAATCAAATTTGCCACATAGGCCTAAAGACCAAAAACTCAACTCATGCTATTTGAAAATTTAAAGTCTTGATATTGAACTTTTTCTAGATGTGACAATAAACTATCATCTATAACTACACATCTTATTTAAGTCTATTGAGTGAAATCATCATAATTGAAAAAAAAAAATGTCCAAGAAGCAACACAATACTTGCTAGTACCTTTAAGCTAGAAATTATGTACAAATTTCATTCAATTGATAGGAATTACTCATGATAATAATGCATAATCTCTGAGATGAGAAAGACATTGATAAGATGGACAAAAATTCAACTCACATTTTTCACACTTCAAAAAACAAGGGCAAGTTGTTTTAGCTTAATTTGTTGTGCACCGCAACTTATAGAATATATGATCTCGCTTGGTTTGGAAGAGCCACAAAATTATCTTAAAACAATACTATATTCTATTGAAGAAGATTACAAGGCAATATCAACAGTTTGTGAGGCATGTTTGATAAAATTACTCAATGACATTGAACAACATGAATCTATTGTAATAATACTATAGTCAATAAGGGGAAATGACATTTTACAAGTAACAAGTGTGCGAGTTTTGTAATTCATGTACTGTGTGAACCATGAAAGCACATAGGTCGATGTGTTCTTCTTGGATGTAAATTATTTGTTGCTCCAAAATTGCTCTCTCGTTTTAGCTTTTTCGGCTGCTTGTCATATTCACAATTATCGGTTGAGAACTTCCTAGAAGCCTAAATGATTTATTATGTTTTGTGTGCTAAGAACTATACCCCGTGTTTTTCGTTAGCTCTTAGGTTTGAAATGTTTTAGCCTCAAAAAGTTGATTTCTTTTGGAATGCTTTACGTACGACACTTTTTTCTTTCTTTTACAACCTTCTGTAATGCTTTCTTGACCTGATGGATATTTTTATTCGCTTTCCAAGCTTTCATTTATTTGTGTCTACACTCTAGAGCCTCTCATTTTTATGACCTCTTGAGTTGCTACATACTAGGAGGGATCTTACTATTTGTGCTGGTGTTGGATTGAGGGTATTTAAGATGTTAATTTATTAAAAGACCAACTTTTGAAAAGAACAAACTTAAAGCATTTTTATTTTTGGGAGAAAGAACAATAAAATTTTTAGCTCACCCTTGCGCGGTAGCAAGGATTGATAATCATGAGAATACGACAGCCATCCTCGTGGATCAGTCTCAAATAATGTTATGCACAAACTTCTCATGCAAGAGACAATGCCTACCTCCGATGGTGTTCGAATTCACAATTTTTATTTTCCAAGAAAATGAGGGAGTATCTAATATGTGGCTATAATATTCAAGGGGCAAGGCTTATTGAAGCCTCATCTTTATGTGAAGAATTGCCAAAAATTGGCAAATCTAGCTTGATCAAAAACCATGTAGAATAGTGTAAATTGTGTGCACAAGTGGGTCCCACACATGTGAGGCCATGATGCCACATGGGAAACCCATCCTAATGTAGGTTAGGTCAAGTCAAGAGAGTTGGTCATGTCTATTTGGTGGTCATCCCTACTTTATAGGACCTACACCTAAGTTTAAGGTGATAATTTGACCAACTAGCTAACTACCAAGCATAACTCTAGGAAATAGACTAGGGTTTCATTTTATGTCAAGGAGAGTGAGTTAACTTCCTTATTACATGCTGGAAATCCACCTAACTTCAAGAAGGAAGTCGAATTTGCTATGTATTCCCTCTCTCCATAGTGAGAAAATAGAAAAATTTTGGAGCTCATTGGCAATCTCAAGCTAGTTCACTATGTAAATTGAGTTTTTGTGATCCAAATGCAACCAAATCAATTTCTACTTGTTTCTCAGGTTGAAGGCCGTACTACAGCCTGTAGTACACACGTGTGGGCTCGGATTTCAATGTTTATCAATGCTTTTGATTGTTAATGCTTGTTGTTTGTCAAATTGCCAATCTAGATCAATTTTTTTGTGTCTAGTTTTTTGATAGATTGTTAAGCAAGCATCCAATCACTCTTGTGGATCTTTTGTAGATCCATTTATGGTCCTAAAGTACAGTACTTTCACATGGTATCAGAGCCAAGTACAAGAGCATAAGCCATTGATCTAATGCAAATCCATTTTTAGCAAGTTTTGGTGCTAAAAACTAGTATTGAGAGGGCAAGCTAGAATCTTGATTTTAGTGAGGAGATTTGATCCCAAACTTGGTAGGGGTCCAAATCCGTACTGTCCACATGTGTGGGCACCTCTGAACCTGCATTTAATGCATGGTATTCATTTGATCCAAAAAAATTCAATTCTGTTGGTGTAATTTTTGGTGGAGATCCTAGGATAATCTACCAAGATCATTTGCCATTGATTAGATTTGAATTTGTTTCATGGAATCTAATTAATCTAGGCTGAGTTCAAGTCCTATTAAGGTTAAAAACAGGTCTTGAAAGTACACCAAGAAGGAAAAAGAGATTAAGTCATTTTTTTGTCCAAAAATAGCCAAATTTGACAAGATTTGATTGTAAGTAGATTTCACATCATCTTATCTTCATTCCAACTTTGTGAGGGAGTGCTAGAACTGAGATTATAAGTCCATTTATTGAATTAGAAATCTAATTTGAGTGAAAAACTACAAGAGAGAGACCTTAGTGAGTTTTTAGAGACAATCAAATCCATTTCTTGGCAAGATTTGTTTGAAAGTAGTTTTCACTTCATCTTATCTTCATTCCAGCTTTGTGAGGGAGTGATAGAACTGTGATTATAAGTCCATTTGTTGGATTAGAAATCAAATTTGAGTGAAACACTACAAGTGTGAGACCTTTGTGAGTTTCAAGTCAATCAAATCTATTTCTTGTTTGTAGAAGTCACTAGTAAGATGGCATCTACTGGAGCATACCTTCTAGAAGCTAGTGAGAGGTTGAATTCTACAAATTATGCTATTTGGAAGGTTAGAATGGAGTCACTCTTAGTGCTCCAAGACCTTTATGAGTTCTTGATTGAAGATGAAGATGAACCTCTAGGTGCACAGGAGTTAGCTAGATACAAGAAGAGATCTAGGCTTGCACTTCATTGTGTGAAGATGAATGTGAGCAATGATTTGTTGAGAGAAGTATCAGCTTGTACTAATGCTAAAGAGGCTTGGGAGTCTTTAAAATCAATCTATGAGTCTAGCAACACTTCTAGAGTTCTTATGCTTAGAAATCAAATTTTACAAAGCATGAGGAGAAGTGAGGAGAGTGCACAAGATTATGTACTCAGAATCAAGTCTCTAAATAGGGAGTTGGCTTCCATTGGAGAGAAGATTCATGATGGAGAGCTTGTACAAATTGTCCTTAATGGTCTAGGAGATGACTTTGCAAATTTGGTCCAAAGTTTTGCCATCCAAAACACTTTGCCAACTATAGAAAAACTTCACAGTGTATTAGTGGCTGAAGAGTGTTGGATGCTCCATGCAAAATCTAGGATGAGTTTCTTGTCTTTGCAGGATGGTGATGAGAAAGCCAATTTCTCATTCAAGGGCAAAAAGAAGACCAATGGAAAGAAGAAGCATCCAAAGGAGGGCAAAGAAGAGGATGATGCATCAAGCTCAAAGGACAAGTTAAAGCAAAAATACTTCTTTTGTGGAAAGAAGGGGTATTATGCATCTAAATGCTACAAGAGGCTAAGAGCACAAGTGGAGGAGGACAAACAAGGAAACCTTGCAAAGGAGGAGGAGGAGGATGAAGTAGATGTATTCTTGATGGCATCTACATCCTCACCAACAAGCAATAGCAATTCAAGAGACAATTGGTGGATTGACAGTGGGGCTAGCTCCCACGTGTCTTGTGAAAAGGACTTTTTCTCAACCTTACACTCATTCAATGATGCTAAAAAGTTTGTCTTTACTGCAAATGATGAAGAGCGTAGGATAGATGGTGTTGGCACCATCTCTTTGTGTCTAGAATCCTCAAAATGCATGGATCTAGAAAATGTCCTTTATGTACCATCAATCACCAAGAATATGCTTAGTGTTGATCTACTCTTAGAAAGTGGTTCGGATGTCCACTTTAAGCATGGTGTTTGCTTCATCTTGAAGAATGATGTTTGCATTGCAAAGGGATTTAAACATGGAAGATTGTTTAAGTTGGAAGCTAGTGTTGCTTTTGAAAGAATGAGCTTGGCAAAGGAGGAGATCTCAAGAGGAGATCTTGGCAAAGTGTGATCTTGCTTGCATTGAGGAGGAGCATCAAAAGGAGGAAGAGTTTGAGGATCAGCCTCAAAGCATGAGAGTTCCAAGGGAGTCCTCAATGACAATGTCCGAGTCATCAAATTGCATGCAAATTGTCCATTCAAGTGTGCATCTTGCAAGGGTGGTGAGCATTGGAGAGTCTACTATCTTTGAATACTTTTTGGAAAGTATTAGTAGACATGAGGTGCCTTGTTTCTTACCTTTAAGATTCATGGTGTTTATTACTTTGTATGACAAGAAAATAAAATGGGATGCTTTGAAATCTACATTTGTTGTTGATAAAGCAATTCCATTGGATAACTATTTTTGTAATAGTTTGAATAGTATCATAAAAGATGAAACATCATTTGTATTGGAAATCTTTGGGTCCACATGCTTTGAGCATGATCATTCCAATGTAAGGACCAAAGATTATCCTATTTCAATGATAGGAATAATGGTAGTGTTTTGCTCTTCAAGTAGAGATTGTAGAATCTACTTGTTTTCAGCCAAAGAATTTGTCAATGGTGGAAATGTGATCTTTCAAGAGTGGAAGATTTGTAAACTTGAAGAAGCACCTTTGGATCAACACCTTATTCAATTCATTGATGGTTTGGAGTCAAGTCAAGTGGAGGAGCAAGCTCAAGACCCGAGGACTCCAAGAAGAACCTTGAGTATCAAGATGGAGCCATCTAGGCTCAATCATATGGATCAAGCAAGACAAGTTGTCTTTGGCAACATTATTTATGCACTTAATATTTTAATTGATGTATCTTCAAGTGCACAAAATACCTTGGAATCCATGGCTTGGCATGATGTTTAGTTTTGAAGTGTGCTACATGTATATAGACACATTTATGGAACATCTTGTAAGGGATCCTCTAAGAGGTGGTGAAAGATCCTTCATGGACATCATTCTCTATTGGAGTCTCAAAAGTTCCTTCTTTGTAGCTGGATTTTTTAGACACTTCTAAAAGCTTTCATTGATCTATCAAGAGATTTGTAAATAGATCAAGCTAAATTTGAGGAGGAGTGTGAAGAATTGCCAAAAATTGGCAAATCTAGCTTGATCAAAAACCATGTAGAATAGTGTAAATTGTGTACACAAGTGGGTCCCACACATGTGAGGCCATGATGCCACATGGGAAACCCATCCTAATGTAGGTTAGGTCAATTCAAGAGAGTTGGTCATGTCTATTTGGTGGTCATCCCTACTTTATAGGACCTACACCTAAGTTTAAGGTGAAAATTTGACCAACTAGCTACCTACCAAGCATAACTCTAGGAAATAGACTAGGGTTTCATTTTAGGTCAAGGAGAGTGAATTAACTTCCTTATTACATGCTGGAAATCCACCTAACTTCAAGAAGGAAGTCGAATTTGCTATGTATTCCCTCTCTCCATAGTGAGAAGATAGAAAATTTTTGGAGCTCATTGGCAATCTCAAGCTAGTTCACTATGTACATTGAGTTTTTGTGATCCAAATGCAACCAAATCAATTTCTACTTGTTTCTCAGGTTGAAGGCCATACTACAGCCTGTAGTACACATGTGTGGGCTCGGATTTCAATGTTTATCAATGCTTTTGATTGTTAATGCTTGTTGTTTGTCAAATTGCCAATCTAGATCAACTTTTTTGTGTCTAGTTTTTTGATAGATTGTTAAGCAAGCATCCAATCACTCTTGTGGATCTTTTGTAGATCCATTTATGGTCCTAAAGTACAGTACTTTCACACTTTATAAGGCCTTTCTTTTAATTACTAAGTTTTTGTGAAGGCATTATTTGCATGGCAGTTGAATCTTTAAGCGTTCTACCAATTAGCATGAGGTGGGAACATGATACATCTGGACACTAGAGCTAAGCAACGAAATGTCAGAATTAGAAAATGTGTTGTATGAAAAGGTACATGATGTAGCAAAGGAGGCACAAAGACAAGGTGATGAACAATTGCAGGTGGTTGTGATAGTTGCAGGAGCTGTGACTCCATTGATAATGTGTTAGACTACCCCCTCCATCCACATGTTCAACTGGCCTTTGAGGTTGAAGGATCTCAAAATGAAAAAAGCGTATGAGAAAAAATGTGATAGAAGTTTAGAGTTTTTGAATTTCATTTCCACTACTTGTGAACTTGCACTTTTATCTTTCACCTTTGGATGGCCTTCCAAGCCTTTAGAAAGAAAAGTTCTACGGTAAGCTGATCTTCAATACTTCATGCAATTCTTGAATATATCTTTGAAAGGAAGTCATTTTGGTACAATTGGTATAACTGTGAAGCATAAGTAAATGTCGCATTCAAAAAGAAATTCATCATTGAAATAAGGCTTTTAAAAATTTGGAAAGCGTGCATAGCTTCCAACATTTTACAAAGGAGGGTTGAAGGCTTAGCATATTCAAATACAAACTAAATATTTTGTTCAATTGCAAACTAAGCTTGGACAATGCTTGTTTGTACACCCATAATATATTTTTCTCAAAGTTTGTTGTCAATACCCATTCGTGTGTTGCATCTTTATTTGTTTCGTTGTCTTGGAAGTAAAGATCTACACCATTCATTCACAATAATGCATCTTGGTTTCCAAGAGGGGCGTGAACACGGGCCACAAAAGATTTGGATGCCAAGCTAACCAACTTAGCCAACCCCATTGGATTCCTTCACAATAATAATGTTTTGGTGGAAGAATTACCCACCATTCTCTTAAAGTGAATTCTATTTATGAAAGAAAGTGGAAGTTTATATCAATTTGGTGATTTTAGAATAAAGTCAATTCGAGAGCAATCATGTCAAATGGTTTTCTAAAAGCTTGACTCAACTCGAATCAAGATACTAATCAAAGGCTAGAGGCTAATGAAAAAGAGGCTAGAGACTCAAGGCTAATGAAAAAGGAGTTTTTGTGAGATGAAGTAGAAAATGTTCGATTCTTGATAAAATCACCCATCATAGATAAGCACCTAGCATAGATCAACTTGGATATTACTAAAAGGTGTTTAAGGGTAAAGAGGGATTCTTTCAATCAGAGCGACATGATTATTTTTTTGATGTGAAATTCAATTTCATTATTAATGCCAATTTTCATTCTTTTTCTTAATATGAATATGCTTTTTTCTTATAACACTCAATGCTCATCTTATGAAGCCTATCATTGATTGAAATATAGCTTACATTGGACAAACAACATTGTTGACAATAATATATCACCAACACTCTTAAAAAATGTTGGCAAATGCATGTCTATATGCTCCTTTTAAAAATCATATCTATAATTTGTGCTACTCATGAAAAGAAGATTGCAAATAAATAAGAACCATTCTATATAGATTTATTTGCTTCATGTGGTTCAAATGTTTATAGCATATTTTAAAGAGAACACCCAAGCAATATAGAAAATTATTGGTTTTTGAAGAGATGTCATTATATATAAAAATAATAATAAAGTTGAATGTCAACTATAAACCATTAAACTGTGTTTTCATTTATCATTACATAATCTCCAAATTAAAGTATTAGAGTCACTTTCATATGAAACATTCTACTAATGTGACATACACCACCTTGCCAATTCTATTATTCTCAAATTGTATTGGATGAAGTTCCAAGACTAAAATACATGTTCAGTGCATTCTAGAATATTGAATCTTAACTCAGATGTAAATGTCTATGAAGTTGGCCTTCATTTCTAGTTATTATAAGGCCAGCTAATACCCATTTTAAAGTTCTTTGGATGGAGAAAATTCCATGTCATCATTCTAAAAAATAAAAAATAAAAAATAAAAAATCCAAGTCATCAATTTTTTTATTAATGACGTGGCATTCTTCATTCATCTCTCTCTCACACTCACCATTTACGTCTGCCTGCCCATTCGGGTGTTCTTTGCCAAATACCCTCTCTCTCTCTCTCTCTCTCTCTCTCTCTCTCTCTCTCTCTCTCTCTCTCTCTCTCTCTCTCTCTCTCTCTCTCTCTCTCTCTCTCTCTCTCTCTCTCTCTCTCTCTCTCTCTCTCTCTCTCTCTCTCTCTCTCTCGCGCGCGCGCGCTCGCACTATTTTGTCTCCCTCCGGATCGATCAATCGCGCTGGTTGTTTTGTTTTCTTTGGTTATATTTCGCATTCCTTCATTGCGTGCGAGCTGAAAACTTCATTTGTTTTTTCGTAGATTGTCGATTCCTCTCGCTCTCCTCCTTCCTCTCGCTCTCCTCCTTCAGCGATGGCAACAAATTTGCACGATCTCCCTTCCGCGCGAGCATTTGCTTCTGCGTAATCTCTGATGTTCCAACAAGGAGAAATTTGCCATTGTTTTTTATGCATCTTCCCTCAGTTTCAACTCTCGTTTTTGATATTTTCATGTATGCTTTGAGAACCTGGGGTTTGGGTGCGGATTCGGATTACTCGCCTTTGTTATCTTTGTCTTCCTCTGGATTGATCGATCACATTGCTTCTTTCTCCTTCAGCTCGTCCCTACTGATTCTTTCTCCTTCAGCTCGTCCCTCGGAGCAGAGGCTTCGACTTCATCCTTTCAGATGATAGTGAACGAGAGCTTTCATTCTTTAAGGATTTGTTGCTCTTCTATTGCTTTGATCTAGATTTTGTGAACGTAGGTTGATCGGGTAAAGTAGAATCGTAGGCTATGGCGAACACAAGAGCGCCAACAAGAGGTGGAACAAATAATAGTAATGTTGCTGGGGAGGATGAGGATCTAGGTATCATTTTCGAAACTATCCCTGGATTGGAGGTTGTGAATAGCTTCTATAAATGGAGATTCATGAAGATCTTTTGCGAGGGATTTATATTGATGGTGTTGAGAAGTTGTTGGCCATTCAACAATGTGTCGTGCTTCCCATTATTTGCTTAGGGGTGTTATTGTGCAGGCGCAATCAGGAACTACAAAAAATACTTGGTTATATATGCCTCATAAATTATCTTTACTGGTTGGCAGGGGTCCTCTTCTAGTGAAAAATGTGTTGGGAAGGGCAATAATCCGATACTGGCCACCGACATGGGTTGGACATAATCTAGAAGGGCAAATGTCAACTTTTTCACATGGAGTTATAATGCTATGTGGAGATGTTTTGTAGGTTAATCATTGTAGAAACCTAAAAGACTCAACTGGTTAATTGTTTTACTTTATTCATTATATGGTATTCTTGTTAAATTAAGAAGCTATCTTGCTTTGTCTTAATGCAATGGTTGGAGATCCAAGAAGCACAAAATTTGCAAAGAAATAATATGAAGCATTAGCCGCAAATAATATTGTGTTTGTTGAACTTGAGATACTAGCTTGCTATGTCTTAAAGCAATGATTGAGAATCAAGATTTACAAACAAAGAAGTATGAAGATTTCTTGCTTGCGAGGGATCGTTTTTTTTCTTCATATAAAAAAAGATTACAAATGATTGAAATATTGTCATCTATCATTTCAAAAGCTTGTTTGAATTTTTGAATGCAGGAAAACACACCTCCACCAAAAAGAGCACGAAGAACGTTCACATCTATTAATTAGAATGCATCAAAAACAAAAAAGTTTACATTGGACAAACAACATCACTATCGAAAAGATATCACCAACACTGTGAAAACCCTCCTTAAAAAATGTTGGCAGAGGCATCTCTATATGCTCCTTTTAAAAATAATTTTATTATATCTACAATGTGTACTACTTGTGACAAAAAGATTGCAAATAATTTAGAATCATTCTATATAGATGTATTCGTTTCATGTGGCTCAAATGGTTATAACACATTAAAATATGTTTTCATTTATCATTTATGATTCAATGATTTCCAATTATTATAGACACCAAGACATGAAACATTGTAATGATGTTATATATTCCTTGCATGTTATATCATTTTAAAATTGGATGAAGTTCCAAGAACAAAATACATGTTCAATGCTTTATATGACATTACAAAGTTGAAGTCTTCAATTAGCATAATAGAAAATACACACAAATGACAAGTCTATGAGGCTAGCCTTCGTTTCTAGTTTATTAGTATTTATATTAGTTAGAACAAAATTTTAATTTTTAATTTTTAAACTTTCAATTAAAAATTATACTTGTAAATTTTTAAAAATTCATAAAATCATAAACTAAAATTTATAAAAATCAACAAATTTAAAAAAAAAATCCAAAAGAAAATTTGCATAAAAAATTAATATTAAAAAATATATATATAACTAAAAAATAGATAATTAAAAAATTTTATTTTAAATTTATAAAATTAAAATTAGTAAATTGGAAGAAATTAATATGTTTGAAAAAAAATTTGAATAATACACGAACTTAAAATGTGGAATGATTTTGAAAAAATTCAGGGTAGAAATCTTGTTGCATTTTTAACTTTCAAGTAGTAAAATTTTACAGACTTTTTAAATTGATTTTATTTATATTTTTCAAATACAATCAATTTAAAACAATATTATTCTAGTCATTATAATTAGTTTTAAATAAGTTCAATATATATGTTTTTTAATTTTTTAACATATACCTAAATCCTAGAAATTTCAAGCTATTCCAATCACCTACTAATTAGCAATCTAGGTCTTGATTTAGTATATATGGTGGAAAAGGCTTCTACACCAAGTGAGAGTGTAACTCATAGACTTCTAGAGAGCTCGTCTCTATTGTGACATACATGGAATAATCGACTCCCCACACATACATGGAGATGGAGATTATAGGAATAGACACAATGATGTACTTTTTTGGGTCAAGTGTTGACAAAAATCTTTTGGCAAGGGTAGCTTGTGCATTCATGGGTTCGTCATCCAAGACCTAGAGCTGCCAAGGTTCGAATCGCGGTTTGCAGTTGTAGTGTGCGAGACCACCCATTTTTGGAGTGATTTCAGAATAGATCAACTTATAGCATAGCCTCCTGATTGATTTGCAATCCCACCCATCTAGTTTGGGCACAACTATGTGAATCCAAATTTTTAGTTGACAAGAATTCCGATAGATCCTACATTTATTGTTGAGGATGCATATACTAAGATCTTTACTTTCCTATTGGTACCCCACTCGACCCCTAAGAGTAGTAATATGTACGAATCCCTTGATAATATCATGGCTGAAGATAACTTGCTTCCTAACTACATAGGATAGTCTAGGATAGGGGATGATGACAACTCCAGATGTAGGTTGTTCCATTGAGAGAAAATAGGAGGAATTTCACTTTGTTGGACAATTGGGAAAAAGCATCCGTTTCTTAAAATTAACTTTTTTCCTTACATAATCTTTTACTCTTGACAACATATACTTAGAGTATTTAGGTTATAATAATTTGCTTATCATGAAATAATTTTTCAATGGCCAAGATATCGATGACATCATTGTAATTTGCTATTAATCAGTAAAACAATCTATTTATGGTGACCTCTCTGTATGCAATCAAAATATCATAAAGTTAACAGACATTTTTATAAAGACCTCTCTTTATATTGCTACTACTATAAACCATAATATCGAATAATACTTGTGTAAGCATGCATGCCTCTACCAGTGTATTGACCTCGTTACAAGAATTTTTTTCCAATAACTTCATAATAATACGCACAAAAAATTGCTTCCGTTTTTAACACCTCATATGTAATCCTCCTACATCTCAAGAGGTTAACATGTTATGATGGGCAACTACATAAGCTAAATAAATCTTGATATATCAATGTTAAAACTTTGTACTGCATCTTCAGGTACATTATTTTATAGATGAAATCCAATGTTCAAGTCTGTCTTCTTTATCAACCTACAATTTTCAATTTGAATAGAATAAGTCAACATGGATCAAAAAATATCATAAGAAATTACTATTGCGTTGAGCTAGTTATGTGTAGTAATAACATTGTAATTGGAAACCCTTTTATAACATCTCTAGGTGCAAAAATTCAAATTATAAAATGATCTATATGCATGAATTGATTTTTTTTATTAAAATTGCATCATCGCTAGAGAGCATCGTACTAGATTTTGATGGGTGGAATCCATAGCAGATTCGTGTTGAGCATGCATCTATTCCTCATCCGTCTCAAGATTACAAACGTGACCCTTAGCATACAAAAGTGAAAATTAAGAGTCAACATTATTTTGATTTAGCTCAATACATGCAAAGACTAATTCTAAGAGCATGCTAAAAGAACTTAAGCGAACAATCATGACATAATGATCCTTGAACAATTGCATCTCATCTTCAAGTGTGTGATGAGAGGTTGTTGCAAAAGTCTCATCTACTTCCATGCCATCAATCTGTACAATTTTGCATTTATGTTAGTCGAACTGATTGTTCTAGTTTTATGGTGTGTTTGTTAATATAGCAAAAGTTTTGAATAATAAAAATCTAAATAGTAATACTTGTGAGAAAATTTAAACAACATTGTCCTTGTGCTCACTTGTGCCACCGTCGAGCTTGCAACTTCAATAATGCTTGAAACCTTGTTTTTTTTTTTTTTGTTCTCATATTTTTGTCGTGACTACAATGAAATTAACATCCAACTATATATATCTTTAGCTTTCCATGTATAACTAGCGCCTAGAGAATTCAAAAATGCAATTTCTTCAATGTTTTGACTGATAATTGTCATTATCTTCTCCTTCTCGACTGACTTATGATGAAAACCTTGTGTGCTTTCATCATGTGCGACAACTTTGAAACATTTATTCACTTTTTGATGGTTGACAACAAATTAGCATGCTGCTCTCGAAAATGTTTCATTAAAACTTCTCTACCGTATAGCCTTGTGGATTTCGATCTTTTTTTTTGGAACACAAAAGATTAGCTCATAAGTAGATGTGTCCACTATGGATCGGCTCACGGTATTTTCAATTGGTCTCGCAGGTATAATGGTGGTCTCTAATTGGCCCAAGGATGATCCCTCGTTATGTGATCGTTTCTTTTGAAATGTGTTAACAATTTGTTGCATCAATGGGTTTCACTCCTCAGATGTCATAAACATCTCAAGGAGCCCACTAAGATCTTTGTCGTTAACTACATCCATGATAATTTCTCAATAACATAACCTGTGAAATGTCAAGAATCACATATGAAATAGAGATTATTTAACTAGAACAAAAAAAAAACCTAACATTTGTTAATGATTGAGCTAAATCAAAATGACCACATGATTTAATAAAAGAATTATACCATCCATACTTTCTTTAATTTCTTTGAAGTCAGACTGCCATATGGTTGGTACTCGTCTGGTCTTTTCATCAACCTCTACTCTTTGGTTACAAATGATAATCCAATCACAAAAAACCATGACACAACAACTCCAGTGTCTCTACACATTCATTATAGCATGTCAAAAATTGAAATTTTGTCTGTATTTGCGTTAGTTTTTTATCATTCTTCTCTGGCCCTAGAGGCACACAACCAGGAAATACTGGACTCAACAATCTATTCCTAGGCTCAACGTCTCTTGTTTCATATGCTATAATATTCGATCCTCGTGTCAAAAACTTATATAGCAAGGAGTTAATTGGTCTAATACAATTCCAATTAAAATGAATGTGACTCCTTTGCAAAATGCGCATGCCTGTTACACGATCAATACATAGACTTTCTTCACCATCTTGAACTACAATTTGTTGCTTGTAATACTCAACACCAAAGAAAAGCATCCACTTTCCATTGTGTTGCAAAGCAAAAAATGACGTAATATGTGCCTGACAATGTTCTACTCCAACTGCAAGTGTGACACTTTCATCTGCTTTCACAACTACCTCATCACCAACTGAAATACTTTCCTATAAACTGTAACTCTTTCAAATTGGCCTTGATTCCTTTCAATACCCCAAAAATGCTTTGCATATGGGACTTCCTCCTCCTTTGGATCTCGATATTGTTTTTCTTTTCTTTGTAATCGCAATCCCTTTGTCTTCCAAAGACTCTCTCGCATGTATAATTATGACTAGGCAATATGTAATTTCCAAACTTCTTTGGCCTTTGCAATAGGTGAAACTTCTAGAATTCCATGCTCATGCCATGTCATACATATAGAGGATTGGGCATTTTCATTCACGTATCCTTTTGGGATAATCAAACAAGTATGGAGCTCCTAGAGCATTCTTTCAAAGGACATTAGGCCATTTTTGTCATTTTGGTTCATCTCAAGAACTGAAGTGAACAACTGCCTTCTATGATATTGAGCATAATATTTCATTGCTTAGATTATTGGTAGAAATATTCACATAACAGGATACCTCTCGCTCAAAAGCATAGCACCAAAAAACATCCTGCATGCCATGTTGATAAATGTCGTCAAAATTGTTAGAATTACTATTAATGGGCAATGCCACTTTGTTATTTATAGACATATTTGAAATGTATTAATAAATGTGGTAAAGGCCCAATGTGCCTAAAGTCAAGTTTGATATTTTGAGCCCATCCCCATGTGAAATGGGCTGAGGTCTTTTATGAAGAGGTGTAACCTCTACTTCTCTCTCACGTACTGAATTCCTCTCATTGTAATGTGCAAGTTTAATGGAATAGAGCAATGGTGTTCTCTCTCTCCTCTTGTCCTATTGTGATTGCTTATGTGCACGCTCTGATTTCACACACATGGTATCAGAGCTCAGAATGGCTAACCCCTTAAGATCCGGGCATGTAGTTTGAATTCTAGATAGAATTTTGTTTTCTGTAAAGAATACTCAGTTTTGTTTTGACTTATGAAGCATTTCTTTGTCAACAGCATGTAGAGAGTGTTGTTCTTGTTTCTAGAAATGCGCAATTTGAGAGACATCTATCTTTGCTTGTTGTTTTTGAAAGAAAGGTGTAAGCTGAATGTTTTGTTGTGGTTAAACGATCTTGAAGCAGACCATTCAAGAGCAGTGTTTCTTTTTTCTTTCTGCTAGTGTCTATGGAAGTATTTGTGAGCCAATTTCTACTTTTTCATCGCACGTCAGAGCAACGATTTGGTAAAGCTATTTGCAGCTTTCTGCTTAGGATATTGATGGTTTGCAATCCATCGAAACTACGCCCTTATTCAAATGTGTCTGCTTACAACCTGTCTGCAGAACTTCAGACAATTTTAAGAGAAGCAAGCCAATGCATCCTTGAAGAAGAAATGACAGTCAAGTATCAAGCTAAAAGGCACCCTAGAAAGTTGTTCAGTCCTATCTCATTCTGTAGATGAGGGTCGTTAACTCTTATTTACTGAATGTTGAAGGTGATGCGAGTCTCTGATATTAGTCTCATTGGAGATTCTTGGGGCCTCAGTGCATTCAACACAGGACTGAAAACTTGTTGATGAGGAGCGGTTGATCTGTTGTACTCTTGATTACATTATGATGTTGACCCATTGTTGAGAAGTCAGACCTGCTGCGATTGTTGCTATCTGGTTTTCGAGTCATACCTCTGGATAGTGGCCTTGATGGGTATGGTTTGACACATACACGAGTCCTAGCTTCTGCCCTGGAGTTTGGCATTGAAACCATCAAATTTACTGATGTTATTGATGGTTCCAGCAATCATTCACGCTCTGTGTTGACGATGGCATTTCAATTTGAAGCATGGCTGATCATTCAACTTCAGTAACTTGCTGATAAGCGAGTGTAGGAGGCCGCCGTTGGTCTCTACTCTTTGGAAACGAGAGGTCCGATTCAAGAAGGTGGCCATCGCATTATCAATTGTCTCACCATCAATCTGACATTTGAGATGCAAGTTTCTCAGAAGCCTGATGTGTCTGTTTTGCCTTTTCTAAAGGAGAATGTATGAAGGATCCGCCGATCGCGATCCATCAAAGGAGAATAGGGTGAATTCAGAATTGAGCTTGTAGATCGGGTGAGAGAGACAGGCCCGTGGAAAATTGGGTGCCCAGAAGAAATTTAAAATGGTAAAAATTTGACAGTTTTGTATCAAGTTTTTAACGGCATTTTTAAAACAAAAATTGAGGATGAGTCCCTAAGGGTTGTCTTACAGTTTTAAGACAAATCCACTGTGTCAAAATTTGGGAAAAACGCAGAACAGAGGCTTAATTTTGTATAAAGAGTCCATCTCTGTCGAAACAAAAACTATACAGGACTGTTCTACAATGTTTAAGCTTTGTTTTGAACGAAAAATCTAGTGATTCGGACATTAGCAGCAAAACTTATGAAGTTTTTAGTGCAGAGACCTCCATTTTGCATTAGGGACAACAAAGTTTTTTAATGGAAAAATGTCAATGTAAAACTTGTTAAAAGTTGATCAAAAGCTAGTAATTGATTGTCATGCTAAGTACAGAATATATATAGATTGAAGTGAATGTTTTTCAATGAATTAAGAGGTCAAATTGGTTTTACAAACTAACCAAGTGATAAGCCTAGTCAAGGTGACGTCTTATGCCCTCTCCCTCGGTTACCTGCACTTAGTTAGCTAAGTAAAACACTTGCAGAAAATTCGTAAAACTAAATTGATCATTCATTTACGTCATTGAAGTTGGCTATAATGGATCAAAGAACTTCATTTGATAAATTTGATGGTAAGAACTTTCATACATGGCAAGTCAAGATGAGATTATTATTGACTAAGAAAAATATATGGGATCTTGTGGACGGTTCCAAAGTTAAGCAAGAAAATTTCGGTGATTCTTCTAGTATTGATTTGCGTGATAAGAGAGCTGCTGCTTACATTGGTCTTGGTTTGGCTGATTCTCAAATTCATCATTTAAACCTTTCTAAGACTGCTCGTGAAATATGGCAACATTGGAAGCTTATTTGGAGCACGTTCTAAAAATGGTAAAATCCTTCTTAAGCAGCAATTTTTTGCATTAAAGCTAGAAAGTGGAATGAGCTTAAATGATCATGTGAATCGTATGAAGTCTATAATGAATCAACTTGCTGAAATTGGTTCTAATGTTCTCGAAGATGATGCTATGGCCGTGCTATTGAATAACATGTCGGCTGAGTATAGTAATGTCATTTTTACACTCGAAAACTTGCCTAATCAGTCATTAGAAATGATGATAGCTTCATTACTTGAAGAAGAACGTAAAATGCAACATTCTGTTGTTACAATCTCTTCAAATGAAGTCACTTTGTTTACTAAATGGAAAGCTAATCCAAATAGTAAATCTAAAAGTAATAAAGACAGTTTTAAGAGTAAAAAGAACATTAAATGCTTTTATTGTGAAAAAATGAGACATTATAAAAATCAATGTTTAAAGATGAAAGCGGATCCTAAGTCAAAGAAGTCCACTGAAAGTGATAAAGAAAAAGAGGAAGTGAACCTAACAAATATAGCTGAAAAGTCTTATGACAAAGCAGATGCTTGGTAATAAGTTTGTGCGCATGTACTTTATCTTCTATGGAATTCATAAAGTTGTTGCAGGATTGCTAAACTTGGAATATGTATCCTAGAAGATGGTTCCTTGGATGCAGAAGTAAGGTGATATCTTCCATATGAGGCAGTTTGTGGATGCTTATAGTTTCAGGGAAGGATATTATCCTTGGCATAGTTCTTGGACATGATGCAGTGAGCAATTTGTTTTGCAGATTCTAGTGGATGTTTGGCTCAAGGGAGGGTGATGGAATTGTTCCACACATTCTCCATTTGATGACATCAGATTTTTGCAATAATTGCTAGCATAAATGCCACATCAGTAGAGTTAGGAGTATAATGTACTTTTAGTGTGATGTACTTGGTTAAGCATGAAGTAACACCTCTAACAAAGTTGTCATTGAGGGAGGGTGTTAGAATTACTATTAATGGGCAATGCTACTTTGTTATTTATAGACATACTTGAAATGTATTAATAAATGTGGTAAAGGCCCAATGTGTCTAAAGTCAAGTTTGATATATTTTGCGCCCATCCCCATGTGAAATGGGCTGAGGTCTTTTATGAAGAGGTGTAACCTCTACCTCTCTCTCACATACTAAATTCCTCTCATTGTAGTGTGCAAGTTTAATGGAATAGAGCAATGGTGTTCTCTCTCTCCTCTTGCCCTATGTGATTGCTTATGTGCATGCTCTAATTTCACACACAAAAATCTCTCCATTGCCTACATTGTAAACAAGGATCAGAGGTATACAGCAAGGTTGCATACACTTTTCTTTTTGTTATCATTAAGCAGACACATACAACAAAAGCAAGCTAAAGAAAGTTGCCTGTAAGCAAAAAATGGGATTCCATTTCAATTGCGACTTCTACAAAAAAAAGATAAAAAGATACTAGATTTGAGACTGGTTGAGTCTGATCACTGAATGAGCCACGTCGAGTGTTAGCACCAAAATGATACATTGGGCATCGAATTTGAGATATCATGAGTGATAGATACCAAATTCAAGCTACCCCAATGTCTTGAAGTCAAGATTCCTCTGACTTCATCACTCAATGGACAATCTCATGTGATAAAGGCTAAAATTCACGTATCTTGAGTGATAGGTAGCAAATTTGAGATATCTCATGTGATTGGAATCAAATATAATCAATAAGCAGTGGAACTCTAACAATTTGGATGCACTAAACCCGATGTTGGACAATAAGAATGAATCAATGAGCCATGTAAAGCAGCGTGAACCAAAATTAACTTTTCTCATATGTACGCATCATACCCAAACTATCGCGAGTGATCGACATAAAATTTGAGCTATTTAGAGTGATAGGAGACAATTTTATCTATAAGGGAGTAAAACTGATTGTACCAAACTTTAGATCGATCAAGTTCAATCACTCAATTAACTATGTCGAGTGATAAGGACCAAAATGTCGTATTAGACATTGAATTTGAGCTATCTAAATTTCCTAAGCTAAACATTTTTCAAATTCGATCACTTGATGAGAAATCTCGAATGTTAAGCCCCAAAATTGAGCCATCTTCATAATGATCTAAATCACATGGCAGGCATCACGTTGAGTTGTCTTGTGTCATAGAACCATGTGAATTGCAAATATCAGTGAATCATTGAGTTTTTGGATCAGTGAATTAGAGACATCAGATTGATCAATCTCGAGTCATCGGGGTCAATTCCATCAACAAGGGGCCAATCTCAAATAATCCCAAGATACTAAAAGCAAGATTGATCAAGATCCTCACTCAATAAACTTTGTCATGTAATAAGCATCAAGGAAGCAAAGAGTAAACTTAGTGCCAAATTGGAGTTGTTGCGGCCATGCTTCCAAAATGCGAGGCTCCCTCCGTCCCACGGGCACTTGTGCACTGGTGCAACACCTCTCATCAATCATTCGCTGACATAGCCCATGCTAGCATGTATGTGAAAGGTATAAAATGGAGGGAGACATTTAGTGGTGAGCATCGCATGTATAAAGAAATAAAGCAGTGGTAGCATAAGTATTGTGTTTCCTACACTTTTAGGTGGATCAATCTGGTGACATCTTGCATTTCCTCTCAACGTTGTGGGTGCTGGTTGGATTGATAGTGCACCTACTTTTGCTTAATTGTCCCCAAAGTTTATCAGAGAGAGAGAGAGAGAGAGAGAGAGAGAGAGAGAGAGAGAGAGAGAGAGAGAGAGAGAGAGAGAGAGAGAGAGAGAGAGAGTCGCTCTTTTACACTCTATTTTGTTCTATTCCAAGCACTACGTTGACAAGAAGCAACTGTGCTCAAATACAGTTTTTTCCGCACACCCTCATCTCTTTTAATCGAAGGAGATGAACTCAAGCAATTTGGATGTACTAAGCTCGATGTTGGACAATAAAGATGAATCAACGAGCCTTGTGAAGCAATGCAGACCAAAATTGATATGTACGCATCATACTCCAACTGTCACGGGTGATCTACATTAAGTTTTAGCTATACAAAGTCATCGCTCTATGAGCTAAGCCTAGTGATGAGTGATTGGTACCAAATTCGAGTTATTTCAATGTCTAAGCCAAAATTATGCTAATTTCATCACACAATGGACAATCTAGAGTGATGAAGGCCAAAAATCCAACTATCTTGAATGCTAGGTAGCAAATTTGAGCTACCTCATCTTAGTGCGATTCAATATCATCAATAAGTTGTGGAACGCGATCAATTTGGATGTACTAAACTCGATGCTGGACAATAAGGATGAATCAATGTGCCATGCAAAACAACAAGGACCAAAATTGACTTTTCTAATATGTATGCATCATAGTCAAACTGGTTGTTGACATTAAATTCGACCCATCTTGATAGATTAGACATCAAAACGTATTGTCCCAAACTTTAGATTGATCAAGTTCAGTCACTCAATCATTTTGATCACTTCAACATCAAATCTGAGTTATCTCGTGTAATAGGGGTCAACTCCATTGATAACGGGTCGAAGTTGACAAATCTTAATATACTGGACTTGAAATTGGTTGAGTCTAATCACCTGATTAGCCATGTTGATTGATAAGCACCAAAATCACACGTTAGACATCTAATTTGAGCTATGTTGAGCGATAGGCATCAAATTCAAGCTATTCAATGTCTTTAAGTCAAAATTCAAGTAATAAGCACCAAAATCACACGTTAGGCATTGAATTTGAGCTATTTTGAGTGATAGGTATCAAATTCGAGTGACAAGTGCCAAAATGGGGCTATTTACATTGATAGACATCTAGTTTGAGCTATCTCATGTGATGCTGGTCAATTATGATCACTCAATGAGCTATTTTAAGTGGTAGACACCAAAATCAAGTTATCTCGTATGTAAGCATCGAATTCAAGTTATTTTAATGTTCTAAACTCATGATTTCACTAACTTGATCACTCAATGGGCAATCTCTAGCTATAATAAGGGCCAATATTACACTATTTCAAGTGATAGACAGCAATTTTGAGTTATATCGTGTGGTCCCGGGACAAGTGCTTCGACACATGGGAACTCTTGGGCTGGTTGTCGGATCGTTGCTCCAAGGGGTGTGAATCTGCCTTTGCATGTGAAATAGCATATATCTGAGTTGTTGCATTTAAAAACCTGATAGTTGGATCTTGGGATGGGGCAAACGGTCCATCTGCTTTGGCCGCAAGGCTGAAACTTAAAGGATTTGATGAACAAGACCTTAGCCTAGTAACTAGTTACATGAAGAATCTTCTTGGTGGCCAACTTTTGAGAGGGACTATTCGCGTCAGGGTGGTACGGGTCAATTTTGAATTATATCATGTGGTACATGTCAATTCCAATGATAAGGGATAAAAAATAATCAGTTTGAATAAACGGAACTCCATATTGGTCGATTTTGATCGCTCGATCATCTAAGTAAAGAGAAAGACATCGAATTTGGGCTATCCCAAGTGATAGGAACCAAATTTGAGCTATCGCAATGTCTCGAAGTCAAAATGTTGCTAATTTGATCACTCAATGGATCTCGAGTGAGAAAGGCCGAAAATTCAACCATCTTGAGTGATAGGTAGCAAATTTGAGCTACATCATGTGATAGTAGGAATCAAATATCATCAATAAATGGTGGAACTTGAGCAAAGTTGATGTACTAAACTCGTTGGAGCCATGTAAAGCAACATGGACCAGAATTGACTTCTCTCATATATGCACATCATACTCAATCCGTCATAGGTGATTGACAAAAAATAGAGTTGATTCCTAGGCCCGGGAGGATATTCCACCTCGTCGGGTCCCGTTAACCCTCCCTCTATATTCCAAGAGGTTGGGATTCATCACAAGTCTTTTAACGCAAAATCACCGACACACATATTGTATACTATAAAAGCTTCATTCCCAACAAACTATTTAATGATGGCATCACACGTTTGATCTAGTCACCTAAACATTGTATCATATTGACTAGAGACAACCCATCCTTTATAAGCACAACATTAATTGCATAAAGAAAAACCGATTATGCATTTGTGTTAAAAGACCAATGTACTTGCATAGAATTTCTACTGTAGACGGTAGTCATCAAATGCTTTAAATAGACTGACCGTGATTTTACTTGGTTACACAAAGACGTTTTCCCATTGGCTTCAATCCTTCCAAACTCGCAAGATATACATTCTCTCACATGATAACACAACACCAAAATTAGAAGAAATTTACCTAAGTACTTGTCCAAAATTGTGCCCAGTGGGAGGGGAGGCTCAGTCACCATTTGCGCTGGTCCAACTTACTCGCTTGGACCACCAATTTCTCTCAAGCGCATGTGGGGTCTTTTTGTCAATGACAACCCAAAAGTGGGTCTCTTTTGCAAAACACGAACCTGCAAGCTCTTTGGTCTCACTCGCAGATCGGGCTGGTTGGGCGCGGACAGACTGTGAGCTGGTGCTCTTCACCGCTAGGAACGAGATATATACGATGGTTTGGTGCTTCACGAGACTCCTCAAATCAGCAGATCTCACACACCCACTCGAGCCATCAATCTGATAGTAGGCAGCCAAAGTGAAAGCAGAGATTAAATTTGATAAACGAATTTGAAGGTGGCCATAGAGCCCATACTGCTTCGTTACTATGATTGTTGGAACACTTCGATTTGTTGTTAAAGAGTGCTTCAAGCCTAACATTCATTAGATGTACCTTTTGCACTCTGCTGCCATAGAGTTTCAGCGGTTCTATTACATGATCGCAGGCAGAACCTTTGATTTTTAACTCCCCAAGCTGTCCAGAGCTTGAACCTTGAGGACTGCAAGTTTTACTAGTTGGATTTGCTCATCAGTCAAATCGGGAGGCATGGGTAGATGGGATTTTGAGGTTTTGGATCCCTGCTCAGCGAACTGCTGTAAGCCTGCGACAACCAGTCCTTGCTCTTTCATTGCTTCTTTTGAACATATGAAGACACCAGCCTGAGAACACCCTCTTGAGCCTCCGTCTAAGAACACATCATGAAAGTACTTTCCTAAGAACCCTAAGAACAGTAGCGCAACTCAGCACACCGGGATTCCTTAAGATCAAGGACAAGAGAAGTTAAAGCAACTCAGTACACCAGGATTCCTTAAGATCAAGGACAACAGAAGTTGCCATTGAAGGGTGAAGAATCAGCCCGCTGCCCATGGACACATCCAAGAGCACAGTAAAACCCAGCACCTCAGTCCTTTCCAAGAGAATGCTTCTTGGTTTTCAAGGGAATGCTCCAACTTGCGACCAATGCTTCTTGGTTTTCAAGGGAATGCTCCAACTTGCGACCAAAGAAACTTTGGATGACAACCTAACCAACAAAGCCAATCCCATTGAGTCCTTCCCAAGAAGAAAAATGCTTTTTGGTTTTCAAGGAAAGGCTCGAACTTGAGACCAAAGAAACTTTGGATGTCAAGATAACCAATTGAGCCAACACCCATTGACTCAAGAAGGAAAATGCTTCTTGGTTTCCAAGGGGAGGCTCGAACCTGAGACCAAAGAAACTTTGGATGTCAAGCTAACCAACTGAGCCAACCCCGTTGGGCAAGAAGGAAAATGCTTTTTGGTTTGCAAGGGAAGGCTCGAACCTTGGACCAAAGAAACTTTGGATGCCAAGCTAACCAGTTGAGCCAACCCCGTTGGGCAAGAAGGAAAATGCTTCTTGGTTTCCAAGGGAAGGCTCGAACTTGAGACCAAAGAAACTTTGGATGTCAAGCTAACCAATTGAGCCAACTCCCTTGGGTGCAAGAAGGAAAATGATAAAAGAAATAGTGAAAGGATTCCTTAAAATCAAGGACAATAGAAGTTGCCATTGAATGTGAAGAGTCAGCCCAAGTACACATCCAAGAGCAGGAGTAAAACCCAGCACCCCAGTCCTTTCCACGAGAATGCTTCTTGGTTTCCAAGGGAAGGCTCGAACTTGAGACCAAAGAAACTTCGGATGTCAAGCTAACCAATTGAGCCAACTCCCTTGGGCTTTCCACGAGAATGACAAAAGAAATACTGAAAACCACCCAAAGAACACATTCGCACATTTCTAAAGAGGCAAAAAAACTCGGCATATAGAAAGAAGTTAGTAGCTAGAGGCAGGAGAAGACCCTTCCGTGCACCACCTTCACCTCCTTTTGTAGAGCTGATTTGACTTCACCTTTTCAGTTTGACATATTGTCACTTTGTTTATTTTTCACAACCACCTTGTATTATTCATTTCAATGGCATTAAATGTTAATTTAGCCCTTAACCTCATGTGTCTATTTAAAAGCTGGCATGCCTATTTTGACCTCAGGCCTATATAATGGCCTCTTAAAACTCCAATAACTTTGAACTTTCCATTATGAGCCCTTTTTTCTTTGTTAGCATTATAGGATGGTTGGCCTCTTTCTCCATGTTCCAATTAGAAGGGCACTTTTGCAAGTTGTTATACCTAGTGCCATTTGTTTCTTTTGGTTCCTTAATGGTTCCAATGCCCATAGCTCCCATTTATTGGCCTCCTCATTTCTCTTAGTATTAAGAGTGACTTGTTTTTTTCCAAATGGCTATTAGGAGGCCCCATGACTAATTTTCTTAGCCTTTCGTCCATTGCTCATTTGGTCATACCCTTCTTGACATTGCAAAATTTTGGCATAGTAGTTGAAATTATACCATGGGTCGTTTGTAAAGGCCGTCTAAAATATTTTAAGGGCCAATCCTAGCCACATTATGGGCGGGCTAGGACCCCTAACTATTGGCGATTCTCAGTCATTTTACATTTAAATTTTTGCGGCTTTTACATGCCAATTTACCTATCATAGCAAATTTAGTTCCAAAATTAGCCCGATTTTTGGTGTCAAAAATTCGGCTAACAATGAGCTCAAAATTTCTCAAACTTAATCACTTTATGAGAAACCTTGAGTGACAAGGACCAAAAGTGAGCTTTTTCCATTCATATATGTGCATCATACTCAAACTGTCACAGGCCAATTCCATTGATAAGGGATAAAAAATAATCAATTTGAATGTACCGAACTGCATATTCGTCGATTTTGATCACTCGATGAGCTAAGTCAAGAGAAAGACATCAAATTTGGGCTATTCCAAGTGATAGGTGCCAAATTTGAGCTATATCAATGTCTCGAAGTCAAAATTTTGCTAATTTCATCACTTAATGGATAATCTCGAGTGATAAAGGTCAAGTCAACTATCTTTTGTGTGATAGGTAGCAAATTTGAGCTATCTCATGTGATAGGGATCAAATATCATCAATAAGTGGTGGAACTTGAGTAAAGGGAATGTACTAAACTCATTGTTGTACAATAAATATGAATCAATGGGGCATGTAAAGCATCACAAACCAAAATTGACTTTTCTCACATATATGCATCATCCTCAAATTGTCACGGGTGATTGAAGTCAAATTTGAGCTACCTTGAGTGATAAGAGACAATTCCATCTACAAGGGGCCAAATTTGATTGTCCCAAACTTTAGATTGATCTCAATCACATTCATGTGCCAGCTCAACTGCCACTTGGGGGTAAGTTGGGTTTTATGTGAAAATGGCTAGGGCTATTTTTGCCACATAAACCAATGAAATCCCAGCTTTCAGACAACTGGACATACCTTTGGACTGTGTGTGAAAACACCCTAGATTCATGTTCATATGGGCCAACTAAAAAAGTTAGAGAAGATCCTGGTTGTGAGAGGTATCACCTAGAAAAATGTCTCGTCAAGGACATCAAGAATCATTACAAAGTGATTGCTATAGGAGCTAGAGTCAATGAAAATTGTCTCTACAAATTGAATGTGAGATCTTTTGATCAAGCTATGGTAAGCATTGTTGATAGTCGGAGTGATCTTTGGCATCAATAATTTGGTCATATTAGTGCTCAAAGTTTACATATTCTCGAAAGAGGTAATATAGTTTTTGGATTGCCTAATATTTCTTTTGAAGGAGAAATTTGTGAAAGCTTTATTTTGGGAAAACAAAACAGAGAGAGGTTTCCTAAAAGTGGAGCAAGGAGAGCCTGTGGCATCCTCGATCTTCTCCAAAATGATTTATGTGGACCAATGCAGACTAGATCTCTTAGTGATTGCTATTACTTTATTACCTTCATTGATGATTATAGCAAATGCATTTGGATTTATTTCATAAGAAAGAAATCAGATGCTTTTGCTAAGTTCAGGGAATTCAAGGCATTAGCTGAAAAGCAAATAGGATGTTGCAGCAAGACTTTGAGATCTGATGGAGGTGGTGAGTACTTTTTGACAAAATTTATTGATCTTTGCAAAGATCAAGGGATCAAGAGTGTTGTAAAGCTATCTTTACAAGCTTTACTTCCGGCGCCATCGGCGCCAGCTATGTCCCCGGCGCCAGCAGCGCCCCTGCTGCTCCCGGCGCCACTGTGACCAGAATCCAGCCGGCGCCAGGTTCTTATGGCAGAAAATCTTTGATCGGTTCTACCGAAGTCCAGAGAGCTCAGATCGATGTGCCATCACCTCACACGATCTAGGCATGATTAAAGGAAGCCTGGGGATCAATAAAATCTAGAGAGAGAAAATGACTTTCTAGAAAGAAAAAATCCTAGAGAGAGAAAAACGTGCTTTACCAGCTTGGGTAGAGTGCTTGGTATGAGGGGAGGTGCCGAATCACACCAATACTATAGGGGAGTGCGGGTTGCGACTCAGGGCGAGCTCCAACCAAGTCTCAGCCTCCCTTGCTGGAATGTTGTCATGGCTCTCGCCTTGGCATGCTAGCGCCCCGGAGACCAGGGTCGGTCACACACTTGAAATGTAACCTTCTCAAATTTATCAATAAAGTGGGATTTTCCTTAAACTGACTCTGATTACCTTATGGGTTTCAGTGTTCGTTAAAAGCGCCAGCTGTAAGGCCGCTTTCAAAATTTTTAACTTGGCACATAGCTGAGGGTCGTATCCCGGGACGCCAGCGGTATGCCGTCGGGACCATTCGGTCCGTGGCGCCAGCGGTATGCTGTCGGGACCATTTGGTCCAGGAACTGGTTGTTTCCATATCTGTCGCGGCTTGTGGTTCTGAGTGTTCCTTGCATGAACGTGAATGGGTTAAGCTCTTGGGGAACGGGCTCTAACCTGTCGGCTGAGTTGGATGGCTTGCTTGGGTGGATGTTACCTGTTTATGGCTGTCCAGTCTGGCGTGGCGCCAGGTTGGCTTCCAGCGCTCGTGACTAAGCTTTCAGTTGGTTAAGTCTGATGTAAGTCAGACCGCTTGCTTGGAATGGATGTTACTCGTTTGTAACGAAGCTTCGAGTTGGTTAAGTTTGATGTATGTCGGGCGGCTTGCTTGGAGGGAAGTCACCCACATCGGGACCCCCGATCTGGCATGGCGCCAGGTTGGATCTCAATGTTGGTTTTCGGAACTTCATGTTGGTTAAGTCTGATCGTTGTTGGCGAGTTGGCTGCTTGTATGTCAAGTGGGTTTGGATGGCAAGAGTTGAAGGCTGGGAAGCTAAGTCGTGGTTCCCGGCTCCCTTAGGGATGTCTGCGCTACATGTGGTATCAGAGCCGACTGGCCGGTCAGCTATGCGAATCTCACGGAAATGGCCACGGTTTGGGGTTCATCAAGACAACTGTTGTGCAAGGTGCTGCCCACAGTGTAAGCACGGGTGCGTCCATGGTCGGGGTGGTTGGCAGGACGGGGGCTTGATGAGTCAAAGTGCTGCCCTTGAGGTGTAAGCACGGTCAGTTTCCGCGGTTCCGGCCTGGCGCCGTCTGCACGTAGGACAGATGAGGCAATGTGCTGCCATTAGGATGGTGTTAGCACGGTCTGTGCCTTGTGGGGTGCGGGGTGACATATTCACGATGACCACCGTTCGTTTAGCTATAAGGGCTATCGACCAAATTTGGTGGGGGCGTTACTGAGGCAATGTGCTGCCTAACGGTGAAAGCACGGGTGCGTCCACGATTTGGGTGGTATGCTGCCGATCGTTTAGCTATAAGGGCTATCGACTAAATTTGGTGGGGGCGTTACTGAGGCAATGTGCTGCCTAACAGTGAAAGCACGGGTGCGTCCACGGGGGTGGTATATTCAAGGATAGCTGCCATTCGTTTAGCTATAAGGGCTATCGACCAAATTTTGTGGGGGCGTTACTGAGGCAATGTGCTGCCTAACGGTGAAAGCACGGGTGCGTCCACGATTGGGGGGTACGCTGCCGATCGTTTAGCTATAAGGGCTATCGCCTAGATTTGGTGGGGGCGTTACTGAGGCAATGTGCTGCCTGACAGTGAAAGCACGGGTGCGTCCACGGAGGTGGTATATTCAAGGATAGCTGTCGATCGTTTAGCTATAAGGGCTATCGACCAAAAAGTGGTGGGGCGTAACTGAGGCAATGTGCTGCTTAATGGTGAAAGCACGGATGGTTGGAGGGGTGTCCTATGTGGGCTGATTCTGTGATCGATTTGTATGGGCGCGGCCAGGCAAAGGTCTGTTAGCAGGACCATCTCAAAGGGGGACCTTGTCTTTGTTACTTATTAGTAAACCTGCCTGAGTGTCTTACTTGTATGTATTCGTGGTGAGTCTTAGTACTCGTGCTTTGCCTGGTTTGCATGATTGCTTGTGATACAAGGAGTTGATGGCTCGAGAAGGAACCTTTTCTTTTGAAGGCTGATACCATCAAACAAAGAGGACTACAGAATCTGTGGGACGGATTTGCAGTTCAAGTACTCACACGTGAACGACAACGAAACGACTCAATGTTTGCAAAGGATGGATGGCTAGCCTATTTCTTGGGTTAGTTTCATTTGCGACAACGCCCACCAGACGCAAGCAGGAAGTCAAAAGTTGGAAAGGGCAATTTCAGGGGAGATCTTCTATGGAGCAGTTGGTCTTCATTTTGGGACGGCCACCTTCGGAACTGAAACTCACTGAGCATGGGTGATATCCAGTATCAGTTGGGTTTTTCCTCAAAGGGGAAAAGACTAGGATCCTCTTCAGAGATTGGCAACAAGTTGGATCGAGCCATAATCCTAGCCGATGGGAAGCAAAGTGTTGGAAAGGCTTTTTGTCCGAAGAACTCTACTCTAAAGTCCGATCAGCTGATTTATTAAGTGGAGGGGAACTATCACACACACCTCTCTCTTGGGGCAAATTTTGAATTAAAGTTGATCAAAATGGGGGCAAATTCAAGGTGACCTAGCCATACTCACACGAGGAGACTGGCGAACTTTGGACCTAATAAGTTGACATGTTTTTGTTGTGGAAAGGAAAGTTTGTTATAGGCTTTCTCTGGACCAGCAATGATGAGGAAACATATGAGTACGCTGGCTTGTGTTACGTGTAAGGCAGCTGATCAATGAAGGAACTGTGAAAGTTGAGTCTTGCATGAGAGACTTGGTATTTCGAACGGACGCTAAGGGACAGTTCGCGTTGAGATCGGATTAGTGCAAACTCTGGGTGCATGTTTCTGATTCAAAGAGAGCTACTTGAAGCCAAGCTCGATGTACACTTATTGTTTTGACTGTGAGACAACTAACCAGTGATGGAATTGTGAAAGTCAAGTTTTGCGCGACGGACATGGTGCTTCAAACAAACGCGAAGAGATAGTTCGGATGCGGATCAAACTGGTGCGACCCTTTGGCTTTCCACGAGGTCAATGGTTACATTTGGGCTGATTCAAAGAGCTACTTCAAGCTAAGTGAGAGGTGCATTGCGGAGTACTCAATCTTTGCCTACCTTAAAGAGCCAAGATGGAAAAGTATCAAGATCAGGCTTGGACAAGGAGAGAAATCAAGGTGCAGAAGCAACAAGGCACGGAGTGGACCATAAAGTGGGCAATCAAACGATAAATCCTTCGGCTCAGGGAGCCTTGATACCTGTGCGGAACTGAACAAATCTGGAGCTCAGGGAGCTCAACACAAAGTGCATCAAGGACAAATCAGGAGCTCAAAGGAGTTCCAAAGTCGAAAGTCAGAAGCGACAGGGGCGAACATTTCAAAGAAAGGCCTCTGTCACCAGTTAATAAGGTTCTCGGGTTTTACGAAAGCGATATCAAATCTACGCTTTTCCCAGACAAAGATATATTTTCAAATTATGTAATTTTTCAGTACAAAGAGCTGAGCCTCCGACTTGTGGTGTGCCAGCTTCAATGTTAATAAAAAGTGGCCAGTAAATTGAGTACTGTGCCAAGTAGCTTAAATGTATAGTTATTTTAATTGGGAGACACCTTTACTTTAATCTGACATCTGATGAGGACATCAGATTTTATAAAGGTGGGGTGGATGTTGTAAAGCTATCTTTACAAGCTTTACTTTCGGCGCCATCGGCGCCAGCTATGTCCCCGGCGCCAGCAGCGCCCCTGCTGCTCCCGGCGCCAACGGCGCCGACGCTGCTCCCGGCGCCACTGTGACCAGAATCCAGCCGACGCCAGGTTCCTATGGCAGAAAATCTTTGATCGGTTCTAGCGAAGTCCAGAGAGCTCAGATCGATGTGCCATCACCTCACACGATCTAGGCATGATTAAAGGAAGCCTGGGGATCAATAAAATCTAGAGAGAGAAAATGACTTTCTAGAAAGAGAAAATCCTAGAGAGAGAAAAACGTGCTTTACCAGCTTGGGTAGAGTGCTTGGTATGAGGGGGGGTGCCGAATCACACCAATACTATAGGGGAGTGCGGGTTGCGACTCAGGGCGAGCTCCAACCAAGTCTCAGCCTCCCTTGCTGGAATGTTGTCATGGCTCTCGCCTTGGCATGCTAGCGCCCCGGAGACTAGGGTCGGTCACACACTTGAAATGTAACCTTCTCAAATTTATCAATAAAGTGGGATTTTTCTTAAACTGACTCTGATTACCTTATGGGTTTCAGTGTTCGTTAAAAGCGCCAGTTGTAAGGCCGCTTTCAAAATTTTTAACTTGGCACATAGCTGAGGGTCGTATCCCGGGACGCCAGCGGTATGCCGTCGGGACCATTCGGTCCGTGGCGCCAGCGGTATGCTGTCGGGACCATTTGGTCCAGGAACTGGTTGTTTCCATATCTGTCGCGGCTTGTGGTTCTGAGTGTTCCTTGCATGAACGTGAATGGGTTAAGCTCTTGGGGAACGGGCTCTAACCTGTCGGCTGAGTTGGATGGCTTGCTTGGGTGGATGTTACCTGTTTATGGCTGTCCAGTCTGGCGTGGCGCCAGGTTGGCTTCCAGCGCTCGTGACGAAGCTTTCAGTTGGTTAAGTCTGATGTAAGTCAGACCGCTTGCTTGGAATGGATGTTACTCGTTTGTAACGAAGCTTCGAGTTGGTTAAGTTTGATGTATGTCGGGCGGCTTGCTTGGAGGGAAGTCACCCACATCGGGACCCCCGATCTGGCATGGCGCCAGGTTGGATCTCAATGTTGGTTTTCGGAACTTCATGTTGGTTAAGTCTGATCGTTGTTGGCGAGTTGGCTGCTTGTATGTCAAGTGGGTTTGGATGGCAAGAGTTGAAGGCTGGGAAGCTAAGTCGTGGTTCCCGGCTCCCTTAGGGATGCCTGCGCTACAAAGAGGCAGATTGCAGCACCTTATTCACCACAGCAAAACGAAGTTGTAGAGCGAAAGAACGTATCCATTGTTGATATGGCCAGGGCAATGCTCAAAAGCAAGAGTTTTTCAAACACCCTTTGGCCAGAAGCTTGCAGCACAGCTATGCACATTCTGAATCGGTGTCCTACGAAATCCGCGGAAGGTAAGACACCTCATCAAGATTTTATTGGAAAGAAACCCAATATTTCTCTTTTGAGAGTATTTGGTTGTGATGCTTATGCTCATATTCAAGATGAAAAACGAAGGAAATTGGATGCAAAAGCTATCAAATGTATTTTCCTTGGATATGATGAGAAGGCCAAGGCATACAAAATGTATGACACGAACGCACAAAAGCTTGTGATTTCTAGGGATGCTACATTTAAAGAGATGGGTCAAGGTGAATATTTTGAAATAGTCATTGAACCTTTTCATGAGGGAGCAACCGTACAAGTCAAGGAAGTGGATTTTGATGTGGAAGATCCAATGGAAAAAGACAAGTTTGATGCTAAAATCCCTAAGAGAGTACCTAAATGGTACGTATCAGTCACATGTGATGTTAAGAAGGGGAACTCTTGAATCTAGATAACTATATGTTCTATCATTTCTCTTTTTGCTTTCTATGGTTGGAACAAATGGATGTTAAATCTGCTTTTCTTAATGGAGTGCTGGATGAAGAGGTGTATTTAGTACAACCTCAACAATTTGTCTATCTAGGGAGAGAGCATCTTGTTTGTAAGCTCAACAAAGCTATCTATGGATTAAAGCAAGCACCACGGGCGTGATACTTTTGCGTTGATGAACATTTCAAGTGAAGGGGAATGGTAAAGAGTAATGATGATTCTAATCTTTACATTCTAAGACAAGATTCAGATAAAGTGTTCATTGTTTTGTACGTGGATGATTTGATTATTACAAGAAGTAATGAGAGCTTAATTGATGAAATGAAATCAGATCTTTCCAATGCTTTTGACATGAGCATTATAGGATTCACGCACTATTGTCTTGGCATTGAAGTATGATATTGTCTTTCGTACACAAAGCAAATATGCATGATATTTGCTTTATAAGTTCAATATTAGGATTGTAAGACTTTGAGCACACTGATGGATGTAAACATGAAGCTTACTAGATATGATAAATCTGAAAAAGTGGATGCTTACTTGTACAAGTAGCTGGTGGGTAGTTTGATCTATTTGTCACACACACAACATGACATGTCTTATGTTGTTGGTGTTGTTAGTCAATTTATGCAAGATCCTAGTCAAGCACACCGAAAGTCTGCTAAGTGTATTCTCAGCTATATTCGAGGGACATTGAATTTTGGTTTGAAGTACGATCAGTTTGAAGTACCAATGCTGGTAGGTTACACAGTTGTTGATATAGATGCTGATTGGGCAGGTAATATTGATGACAAAAGATCTACCAGTGGTCATACATTCAATTATGGTACAACTCAGTTTCATGGAACAGCAAAAAGCAACCTACAATAGCCTTATCTTTGACGGAAGCTGAATATCATGCACTCAGCAATGCTACACAAGAAGCGATATGGTTATGAAGATTGCTTGTTGATTTGGGTCAACCACAGGTGGATGTGACTACTATCTCTTGTGACAACCAAGTTGCATTCACCTTGCCAAAAATCCAGTTCTACATGCTCGAACTAAGCACATCTAAATACATTATCACTTTGTTTGAAGAAAAATCATGAAATTGCTTGATTGATTTTGGTGAGATATTATCACCTATATATACATGATCCATCACGGTTTTGGGCAGGTATGAGTAGCCCTAAACCTACCCTTAATGCTAATTTTGGTGGATCTTTCATCCCTACCAAGTTAGGGTTGGAATCTTGGAGATCCTTCAACAACGCAAAAATGACCAAAAATAGCTCCTACTTTTTCTCTCTTGTATCTAAGCATGATTTGGACTCATTACAAAGGTTCTATCACTTAGGTCTACTTGAGAACATCCTTATGAATGGAATCATATGCTATTTGGCATGTGTGACAAGCCACATCATGACCATCTAACTATTTACAAGTCATATGACCAAAACTAGTCAAGCTAGAATTGTGAGTTTTTAACACTCCTCCTCACTATCTAGCTTGGTTCAATCATTGCTTTACTAATCACTCCAAGTGATGATCTGAACTTCATAAAAGGTGTCTTTTGAAGTGGTTTAGTAAGTAGATCAGCTACACATTCATTGCTTGGAACGTGCTCCAAAGCAATCTCCTTGGCTTGCACCATTTCTCTCACAAAGTAATGGCATATCTCAATGTGCTTAGATCTTGCATGGAAGATTGGATTAGATGCAAGGTGTTGGGCTGATATATTGTCATTTTAGATGATTGGTGCCTCCTCTGAATCCATGATCTTTAGCTCCACCAATAATCTCTTGATCAAAAGTCTCTCGAGGCTTGCTTTAAGCCATAGATGCTTCTTTTGAGATGGCATACTTTGTTCTCCATTTCATGCTTGATGAACCCTTGTGGCTATTCCATATAGATATCCTCTTCCAAAAGACCATTCAAGAAAGCATTAGAGACATCCAATTGACATAGTATCCATCCAAAATGTGATGCAAGTGCAATGATTAGCCTTATTGTGACCATCTTGGCCATGGGTGCAAAAGTTTTCTCATAGTCTATCCCTCTCTCTTGAGCATAACCTTTTGCAACTAATCTTGCTTTATGTTTGTTAACACTCCCATTTGCATTCAACTTAAGCTTGAAGACCCATTTGCATCCTATTACATTCCTTTGAGGTCTATCAATAAGCAACCAAGTTTCATTCTCAATCAAGGCATTGTACTCATCCAACATAGCTTTATACCATTCTTTGGAGTCCAATGCATTTTCAACATTAGATGGTTCTTCAAAACTAGATAAAGCATAAGAAGTGGATGAGATACCCTCAACTTGCTGCCCTTTGCCTTGATGGCTCCACTTTTGTCCTTGAAGATCTCCTTGGTGTGATAGGTGGGTTTGGTGCTTGCTCCTCCATGAGCTCCTCCTCGAAATCAAGATCTTCCTAATCGATCTACAAGATCATCCATACGAGGCAAAGGATATTCATTTTTAATAGTTACCTTATTCAACCCCTTGTAGTCCACACACAACCTGAAGCCTCCACCTTTCTTCGATTTAAGAAGAACATGAGCACCCCAAGGCAACTTACTTGGCTGAATATGACCCATCTTTAGGTAATTTTCAATTCGCTTGGTAATCTCTATCTCTTATTTTGGAGAGAACCTGTAAGGTTGTCTAGAGATAGGGTAACTACGTGGAATTAACTCAATTTTATGGTCTACTGATTTGGACGGCGGTATCATTAGGGGATATTAGAACTCAAAATGGGCTCTTTGTCAAGATGTTGTTTCTGACTTCGCACGCTTTCAACGCTTATGTGTCCCAATGAATGGTGTCCATCTATGATGAACTGTAACAGTGGTTGACGGATAGAAACTGTATTTAACTTTTTCGGCCAAATTTTTGTGATTTTCAAATATCCCGCCAGGCAGAACAAACAATTGTGATTGGACCACAGTTACTGCCCGAATACTGTTCACTCCAAGTTGATTTGACATCAATAGTCATAAACTGTGGTTAACTAATCCTTGTAGTTAAGGAACTTCTTGTCATTCATAGGTATACCTCTCATTTTCTTCATTCTCTCTCTTATTTTGGATTGTCATTCTTAGGTCTACCTCGCAATCTCTACATTCTCTCCTATCTCAGCTTGCGTACTCGTATTTTGGACTAATGGCTACACATAATCGGAGACCAAGAGGAACCATTGATGCAATCAATATTTGCAATGAAAAAATGCAGAAGATTGCAATCGAACAGCAAAGCTTTTATATCAAAAGACATGTTTCTTGAATATGTACTCTACATAAGTTATCAGCCATTTTCATAAGCACACTTTATATCACCAAGATACTCTTTTCATGAATTAAGCGACAATTGATACAAGAAGGGACAACTTGGAATCACCGAAAGTAATTTTTTGAAAATTCAGATAAATTACAAAGGAAAGGAATACCAAGATTTATGGATGAAACAAGTTCTTTTGTTGTGGCAATACAAAATAAAATGTAGTCCAGATTTGCACTTGTTTTTGAGACATTTATAGAGAGGGCTGTAAAGAGGGTCCAGGTGGCCATATGCATTCCAGGACACTCTGCTAGCCGAGGGGAATACCAAGACTGATGAAAAAAAGACATCTCGGTATAATCCACAGTAAAAAACAGAATCTGAATGGATCTCACTTTTTGAATTTGTTACCTATCAACACATTGAATTCCATTTTCTATCAACTTTGGTTGCCATATGCACAAGTGAATAAAGAAAGTTATGTCTCACACATGTGGACAATACATTACTAGCCCACAAATCAATCTTGACCAAAAATATTGATGGTACCTCTCTCCTTTAACTCACCCTCTCAAGTAAATCTCAAAAACAACTCCTTCTCAATGATTTCACTAGTTTCATTAATCATTAGATCACTCTTAGACTTGGCTTTGATACCATGTCAATTTTCAGAGAAAAAGTACAATTATGATTGTACTAATCAATCATTAAGAGTTATTGATTGCATAATCCAATGATCTATCAAGTTCTAGATGTTAGATCTTGATCTAGATGCATTACACTATGATTTAAGCAAGAGCAATGGATCAAATTATTAAAATCTTAGAGGAGCGGCCTCACACGTGTCGAGGACAGTACTCGTACGGCTTGTAAACAAAGAGTAAAGTACTCAAGTTAGCGTATTAAGTGGTGCTACTAACTTAGCATAATTCTCAATAAATCTTTTGAAGAAAAGTGGAAAACCAAAAAATGACTTCACAATTTTTGGAATTGGCCACTCAATCACAATCTTGACTATATCCTCGTCAATCTTGATCCGATTTACTGTGAACTTATGACCGAGATAAAACAACTCTTGCTTAAAGAATTCACACTTGGACTCTTTACGTAGAGTAACTCCCAACGAAGTTTCATCAAAACGATTTTTAAGTGTTCTACGTATTCCACCAAGGATTTACTGTAAACGAGAATGTCGCCTAAGAATACAACCACAAACTTCCCCAAATATGGACGAAATAAATCGTTCATCATTTGTTGGAACATTGTTGGAGCATTCGTTAATCCGAATGGCAACACTAAGAATTCATAATGACCAAATCTAGAACGAAATTTTCCCTCGACGACTTCAGGGTTCTTCTCCTTCTTCTCCCCCACATAAACCTCCAGTTGAAAACCGAGATTGGGTGAAGACATCAATTTGACTTAATTCAATAGAACCTCCATTTGCTAATCTCTCATCTGATTACAATTCATTAAGCGCCATACTGAACTGCTGACAAATCACCATATATGATGACGCACTTGGATTTGCAGCTTGATTTGAAGTTTCTTTGGCCATCTCGATATATCTATCCTAGAAATTACTAAATTTAGTTAATATCAGATTAACTCATAGTGAAATATAGTTGACCAAAAAATTGACTGAAATTGACTCCAACATGATCAAATCACTATTTTTAGTCAATTTCATAGATATAACAAGAAACTGAAAAAAAAAACACTTAAATTTTTGAGTTTTCACACTTTAAAAAAATTAAAATTTTACATTTTTTAAAAATTCGTAAAAAATCACTGTCAGTGATTAAGCAACCGAAATCAAAAATTTGATTCACTGTTCGATTTTTAATTTTACTACTTTAAATATTCATTAGGCATGCAAGACATGCGACATTAAACTAATTTTTCACAATTACGAAATTTTACGTAAAATCAAGTTCTACGGAAATTGTCAACTATAAATCCCAGTTTTGTATCTATCAGTCAGAGTACATGCGTATAACCACTCAAAATAGATCTAAACCACTCATAAATGTCAGAATCCATCTGAGAATCAACATGCAGACATTCCATGCTAGCACAATACTTCAAAGTAGGAAATTGACATGCATGCAATCAGAATAATTGAAAATTCTACCAATTTTGCTCACAAAATTGCAAAACTTCAAATGATCATATCTTTGGCTACATGACACCAAATTGGGTGTTGTAAAGCTCAATACAGAGGGAGACCTAGTGAACAAGACACTTGCCATGTCAACCTTCCACCTAGGATTCACACATGCGAGTTCAGGATAGCCAAATAACCTGTAGGAGCACTTTTTCAAGTCCAATTTTTCTAAAAAAAGTGCAAACACTCAACCAAGCCTAAAAGTGATGATCCAAATAGTCTTAAATGGTGTCTAAGAGTTCCATGAGGCCTTCATATAGATCCTATGAAACAGTATGGGCTGAGAACCATGAATCCTTGATATCTAGAAGTCAAAATTGCTACAAACTTGATGGAACTGAAACATAAGCCTCTGCCCATCAATTTATAGGTCTGATAGCTTGTTGGGAAGGTAAAAAAGAACACAAATCATGTTGTAAAAAAATCAGAATGATTTCCTTATGGATTTAGAGAAATCCACCCCCCAAAATTCACCAAAATTGGTCAAATTTTGACTTCCTACAAACTCAATTGTTGGCTTGGCAATGAATCCAAAACTACGATATGGAGTAGGGCGAGTTTGGATCCAAATTATAGAGCCAAAAGCATCATGGGCACATAGCCATGCATAACCCTACGCTCCCTATACATAGATTCACCTAGAATATAGTCTTAAACATGGACCAACTATTCATAGAATTGCTATTGATAACTCTACACATACCTTGATAAGTAGGGCGGGTTTGGACCCAATATATAGAGCCAAAAGCATCATGGGCACATAGCCATGCATAACCCTAAGTTCCCTTTACATAGCTTCACCTAGAATATAGTCTTAAGCATGGACCAACTATTCATAGAATTGCTATTGATAACTCTACACATGCATACACTATCTCATACCTTGTCTAAACTCCATTTAGTGTGTTCTGGGCTTGACAAGGATATTAGTTACTTCCGGGTCACGTCCAGTACGGCGTGACATAACTAACAACTTGTTTCACTGGAGTACCACGTATCCAAGGCTAGGAGTATATTGTATCCTATGTACTGATCATGGACATAACACAATGTTTTATTTCTACAGCGATTGGACAAGAGGTTATTGGATCGGTGGGTGAGTGGGCTTACCAAGGAACGTTATTGAAGCCCAAAAGAAGGGGCACGAGGGGTGTGTAGGGGTGGGAGCAATGTTAGGGAACCTTTTTTCCAACTAAATCTCAATTTCAAGGATCTCTTCGCTTTTAATTAGGATTATCCTTATACTTTATACTTGCCGATTTTCCTAAAAAAAATTGTGGATGCATGGCATAAAAAATTGACATGATCTTTTGGATGCCATATTTCATGAAAAATGTCGAGTCCATTCCAAGATTACGCCGACTTTGTTGAACTCTGGGGGAGAGGTTGGTGGAGGGGAGGGGAGGGGAGGGGAGGGGGAGAAAGAAGAGGTCTCATTTGAGAAACAAGAAAATGCAAAGAGGGTATGAAAATTTTGATGAAAATTAAAAAGTGGGCTAAAGAGTATTTGGATGGGGTTTTTCTAAAAAGCCAATGCTTTAAAAAGATTTTTGATTTCTAATCAAGGCTTTTACAATCAAGAATGAGCTTTGAAATTTGCATATTCTACAAGCTTGGTTATTTAACTTCCAAATAAATGATGCAAATAGTATTAGTTCTGTGTTAAAAAGCATTGTTGTGATTGGCTAAGCAAAAGAGTGTTGGCAAGTTGCAAGCAATGCAAGGGACAATCGATGCAAGGTCGATCCTTTGAAATTAGAAACTTGAAAGCACCGTGTATAACGACGATACAATCTATCTTCTTGGTGTCCTTGGTGTAGGAATGATGGGATAAATTTCGTGCATCTAATCCATTTGAAGACCATGACCAATTCAAAATTCACATGATGGATAAGACAGCCATGATAATTATAACAAGATAAAGTCTGAATTTTCAAGTTTTCTTTACACAAAAGAATTGATCATTGAATGACCTATTTTTTTTAATCTAGAAATCTTAAAAAATTCTAGCTCTAAAAAAAATTAAAAAATCCGCGTGCGTGCACACACACACACACACACACACACACACACACTCTCTCTCTCTCTCTCTCTCTCTCTCTCTCACACACACACACACACACACACACACACACACACACACACACACACACACACACACACACACACACACACAATCGTTATTTTTACTCCAAAAGTGTTTTTGGAGGGACCATTTGAGTATAGACATAGAATAACTTGGAATCTAACCAACACAATCTTACATCAAGGGCGCCGCTAAGCAAAAAGAAGTAACACCATCCAAGCGTCTTTATAAGAGCTTTGCAATCTGTGCAGGCTAAAAGTTATCGCAAAAGGTATTGCAAATTTGCAACTATTAATTTTGGTTCCACCACTTTATGCTGACTGAAAGACCGTGAAAATGTGACAAGAGAAGGCATTATAAAACGACTCTTGAACATATTGCAAGGCACATTCTTAGGTAAATTTCATAGCCAAATCTGTTTTCTCATGATGTTGGTGGTCAAATTCAAATAATTTCGAGTCTAAATGTAATTTATTTGATATGGTAAGAGCTCACATTCATTATTGTTGATATGGTAAGAGCCCACGTTCATCATTGTTGATTTACAAATCAATTTTGTTGTTCAAATAGACGATCACAACTCAGAACAAGCCAGTTCTGCAACTAGCATTTACTATTTCTAATTTCCAGCTAATCCATAACTTCTGCAAACTTTTGCTCATCCATACCTTGATATTCTCCCTTGAAAAAAATTGTTAAGTTTATTAATAAATGAAAATGATTATATTTTGTTTATAAGATTAGGGCTTGGATTGACAATTCTACAGTTGCAAGTTTTCTTTCATCAATAACTTCATTTTCTTCCAAATTCGGCCAAATCTACTTTGGCCAAGTCAACCAAAATTCGACCAATTCGGCCAAATTCGACCAAGTCAATCAATTCAGCCATATTCAACTAAGCTGACCAATTCGACCAAATTTGACCAATTTGATTAATTTGGCCAAATAGACCAAAGTCGGTGAAGTCGACCAATTTGACCAAATATGACCGGGGTCAAAAAATCTATTTTTGACAAGAATGACATAGGATCAAATTTTTATTATTGGATTGGATTTATCAATTGAGTCGAATTTTTATCATTGGGTCAAATTTGTACCATCAGGTCAAATTTTTTGACAAGATTTACGTCCGACAGTTTACATTCGACGATTTACGTCCGAAGAGTTACGTTCGACGGTTTACGTCCAATGGGTTTGAATATTTTTTAAGGTGCGAATTTTTGGAACGACTTGAATTTTTACCAAACTCAAATTTTTTCGAAGTCTCGAATTTTTTTGATGACTCAAATTTTTCCAAAAGACTCGAATTTCTGAACGACTCGAATTTTTGATAGACTCGAAATTTTGAGACTCAAATTTTTGGAATGACTCGATTTTTATGAAAAGAATAAAATTTCTGAACAATTCAAATTTTTGAATGACTCGAATTTTTTCAATGACTCGAATTTTTTCAAAATATTGGATTTTTTCAAAATATTGGATTTTTTCAACGACTCAAATATTTCAAATGATTCGAATTTTTCTTAAGACTCGAATTTTTCCAAAGTATCGAATTTTTTGAAAGACTCAAATTTTTTGAAAGACTCAAATTTTTCAAAACTCGAATTTTTCAACTGACTCGAATTTTTTCAACGACTCGATTTTTTTTCGAGTTAATTGAATTTTTCAAAGACTCAAAAATTTCAAAAAACTCGAATTTTTGGAACGACTCGATTTTTTATGAAAAGACTAGAATGTTTGAACGACTCAAATTTTTTGAATGACTCAAAATTTTTCAATGACTCAAATTTTTGAATGCCTCAAATTTTCTAAAGACTCAAATTTTTTCAAAGTTCAAATTTTTCAAAAGACTCGAAATTTTTCAAAGACACAAATTTTTGGAAAGCCTCTAGTTTTTCAAGACTCGAATTTTTTGAATGACTCAAATTTTTGAAAAGACTCGAATTTTTTTGAAGACACAAATTTTTGAAAGGCCTCTAATTTTTTGAGACTCGAAATTTTTGAATGAATTAACTTTTTCGAAAGACTCGAATTTTTGAAAAGACTCAAATTTTTTCAATGACTCGCTGTTTTTCCAAAGTATCGAATTTTTTCAAGTACTCGAATTTTTTCAATGACTCGAATTTTTGAAAGACTTAAATTTTTGAGACTCGAATTTTTGGAACGACTCAATTTGTTATGGAAAGACTAGAATGCTTGAACGACTCGAATTTTCTAAACGACTCAAAGTTTTGAATGATTTAAAATTCTCTAATGACTCAGATTTTTTTAATGACTCGAATTTTTCCAATGGATTAAATTTTTTTAGAATATCAAATTTTTCCAATGATTTGAATTTTTTCAATCATTAGAATTTTTCTTAGGTTTCAAATATTTACAAAGTATCGAATTTTTCGAAAGACTTGAAATTTTTTAGAAACTTGAATTTTTGGAAAGCCTCTAATTTTTCGAAACTCGAATGTTTTGAATGACTTGAATTATTGTGAAGACTCGAATTTTTTCAATGACTCAATTTTTTTTTTTAAAATGATTGAATTTTTCTAAATAGTTGAATTTTTCCAAAGACTCAAATCTTTTCGAAGGATCGAAGTGTCAACTCGAATTTTTCTGAAGGATCAAATGACTCTTTGTCTTGTCAAGTCAAAATTTTCAAAAGACTCAAATTTTTTTTGAAAACTCAAATTTTTACAGAGACTCGAATTTTTTGAAAGACTCGAATTTTTTTTCAAAAGACTCAAATTTTTCCAAAGACTAGATTTTTTTTGAAAACTAGAATTTTTTCGAAGGCTTGAATTCTTCCAAAGACTTGAATGTTAGATATTCGAGATGCAAGATGTGCGAGATTGGCCATCATTCAAATCATCGGCCGTCACCTAGATCGGCCTGCATTGCCCGTCAACGACGGGCACTCTTTACTAATATATATATATATATATATATATATATATATATATATATATATATATATATATATATATATACATATATATAAAGATATTTAAGAGAGAGAGTGTAAGGGATGTGTTAACTTGGTCTATTACCCTATGTCACGCCTAGGAATACTAGGGTGGGTTAATCTTAGAGCCAAGTACACACCCTCTCTCTTTAATAGAATAAATTAGCCATATACATTTTTTCTCATGACCGCCACCTTTCTCTTTCCCGTACCCACTATTGCCCGTTGGCTTCCTCTCCCGTGCTCTCTCCTCTCTCACTCGGGCAGCCCACTAATTATTCATGTCCATCTAGCTCTCTCTGTGTTTCATCATCATCATTAATCCCACATATTAGTCAGCAAAAGAAATTTGGAAAACATACATGACGCATAGTTGCAGTTTTCATGTGTGGAGAAAATATGTAAGAAGGGTCTAGCTATAACTAGAAAAAGAAAAAATTATAGGACGCCTACGACTGAGAAAATCCAATATGCCGAATCTTCTGGGAAATTGACAGAGATAATGGACGTTTTGAACGTGTAACTGCTTACAATAAAGTGTTTTTTGCTGGTGATATCTATGCAATAGGAGATTATGTGTTTGTTGAAACCATGACACCAACTCCGTCACTAATGTTGGTCATTGGAAAGCTCAGATCACGTCATTGTTTGCTATGCACAATGATGGAGATCACATGATTTTTTTTGGCGCCAAGTACTTCAATCAATGTATTGTGGTCATAAACAACGAAGAGCAACTAAAGATTGATGATATAACAGGCATGAGTGTTATTCAAAACACATATGTTCGATATGATTGGAATTCCATAAGGCCAGTCACACATCTCTTACATAAGTTCATGGGCCTTTTATCATGGCTGTGAATTTATTGCGTATGAAGTTAAAGATTTAATTATACGAAAGAGGTTATTGGCGTATGGCTGTCCAGGTTGTGTTCCTCCATGGCTTGAGGAACAAGATATTGTTTTAGTAGAAATAGGACTGAAAGATTTCCGACATGCAGTAGTTAGAGATGTTGATAGAGAGAACAAAAATATAAGAGTGGATTGGATTAAAAATGAGAGGCATGGAAGCCAGAGATGGAATATAGCTCAGATAGAAAGAGCATCTGTGCATATGGATAATTGTGTTGCCATTTTGAATAATTGGCATGTCATAGAAACTCGTAGATTAGTGGTAGATGGAATTCGAAGACTAATACCCGTATCTTGGTATCATGACATGTAGAGAAGTATGTTCAATCTTGGTAAATGATAACAAACTCACATTGCAATATTTTTATTTATGTTTGTTAATTTTCAAACAAAGTGTTGAAACTTTATAATTGTCAATAAGTTTTCACTACATTATTTATGCCTATTAATTTTTTTAGTATCTTAGTGTGTTATGAACAAGTGTATCTTAGTATGTTACAAGTATTAATTTGTGTGACATGTGTGGACCTATTAATTACATAATTTGTTTTGTTTTAAGAAGTAAATTGAGTCAAGATGCTATATTGTTGTGAAAATTTTCATTTTATAGATATGTTTTCACATTTTTTTCCTATCCAATTTATGCAAATAATATTCCACTTTTGAGAATGGAAAATTTTAGTCCACAAGAAATGGCTATATTGCAAAATCTATTATTGTCTTCTCATTTTATGTCCTTTTTCCAAAGTAATGTGACACATAATGGTCAGTTTGTCTTCAACTCCACAGGGAAGCAATGCAGATACGTGGATAGAGCCTTCTATCTATTCTGGTCACATTGTTAGTGACACGTCGTTGGTGAAGATACCAACGTATGAGGTTGTTGTGTGTAAATAATGTTGTACAAGCTCATATGTTTTTTGTATCACATTAATAAGTTGACTTTGTTTGATGTTTTTGTTGAGGTAGGAATATAGTCATAGTGTCTACGAACATGTCTCAAATGATATGAGTTTTACGAAAATAATGGGCGAGCCATCTTTGCAGGGTGCATTAGCATCGCTTAATGCATTGCCAACTCAGGTTAAAATTAACATTATTTCTAACATTGGTATCAAATCAATAAAGTTTTACAAAGTACAATGTAAATGAATATTTTTGTTGTTCTGTTTTCACCAGGACAAAACATTATCAAATGAACATCCTATCGTTGAATATATGTGGAACACGCACACGTATGTCAAAGAGGTACTTGAAATCATTTTATATATTGGTACTTTTTCATTAACACATGTTATATTTTTTGTGCTTTGATTTTCGTAGGTGACTGAAAAAATGCAAGATCTGATAAAAAAAAAAAATCTTTGCTTGACATTTTTAAAACGTCTCGAGCGTTGAAAAAGACGAATTTTTAAAATTTGTAGATTATACGAATGTCATATTGTTTTTAGTATACTCGTCTATTTGATATTATCTTTTTGTAAATTTTGTTACTTGTAATAATTTATAATTTGATTTATTTATTTTTGTAAGACAATCGAAAGTCTATGTTACTTTCGAAGGCAACAAACATAAATGTTGCCATAAATATATAAGGATCTAAAAGAATTGAGATAAATTTGTTTGTTTAAATAGTTTATTATCATTATTAAAATATGTGAATTTGTTTTATTTTCAATATGATGTTTTACATTAATTCATATTATATGTGTTTTATTCAAGCTTTATGTACATTTTTGTTTTTATTGAAACTTAATACATTTAAAAAAATCACTCGTATTGTGTAAACGTTCTTTTCAATCTCATTTATTAAGTGTTTATTTGTTATGATTTTTTTATAAGCACGTGCGAGGGACGTTTTGAAAGAAGATAAAGAAATAATCTTGATAAAAAAATTTAAGCTCGCACTTTGAAGGAGTTGTATGCAAATTTAGGAAAATATTATTCGACCACTTTTCCATTTGGGGCTATCGTGCGAAAAAGTTCATTGAAAATTGATAATAGTAGTGACATTATTGATGAGGTCGTCCCATTTCTTTTTCAAGAAAAAAAAATTGTCCTGGATGACTACATGCTTGGGAAGTTAGGGTTACATAATGTGCATGTGTGCAACTATATTGCACAAGGATTGATGAGTTTGTGTTGTTGAATATTGTGGAATTTTATTTTTGAATTTCTCAAATAGTACATTTTTTGTCTAATAAAAGGACGAAGTTGATTCATATTTCAAATTTTTCTGCTATGTATGAAAAACCATTCAAATTGCAATTTTCAGTTGATGAATAATCTTTTCGTTGTAAATTTCTGTTTTTAAATTCTTTAGATGTTCATTTATGCATATTGTAAAAATGAGAAAAAATTTCATATGTCAAAAAGATTTGTATAGAAAATTTTTATATTGCAATATTTTCATATTTCACTTTTCATGTATAGAGAAAATAAAAAATATCCTATTTTAGCAAAACATTTCTTTTGATATACACTTTTTTTTATAAATGTAACTTATTATCTATGAAATTTTAAATGCAAACTTTATTTTACTACATAGGAAAAATTTAAAGAGATCTTATAAAAAAAATTTGAATGTTAATTTTTTAGATGAGATTTTTTTTTTGAAAAACTCTATTTTTCCTATTTAGAAAAGCTCAAAAGATCTTATCTAGGACATTTGAAAGTTAATATTCCTATATGAAGAATCTTTGCAAACGTTATTTTCCTACATAGGAAAAAGTTTATAGTGTCTCTTATCTAGGAAATTTCAAAGTTAATTTTCCTAGTTGTCATCTAGTAAATGGTTTCAAGTTTCCTAGTATTTCATTTTTCCTAGTTGTGTTCAATCGCAACTAGAAAAAAGCTTCTTTTTTTACATCTAGGAACTTGTCATATTTTTCTTGTGGCTCTTGATTTCTTGTATAGACACTGATCACAACTAGATCTGCGATACACACCATGGACATAGGTAGAAAATTATACTATGCACAATGAAACACACGTCGAAGTTTCGAACTGTATAATGTTTTCTCTCTATCTTTCACTTTTAGTACACGCAATTATCTTACATACACATATATGTACATTGCAGATCCTCCATAGGTATATGCAGGCATGTCTTTACCTCAAACGCTATAGGCAAGATGCGGGGTCTAAGCCATATCAAAGGTAATCACGAGTTTTCTTGGCAATAACTAGTCTTTTGTGTTTCGACAATTTCTGATCCCCGTCAGTAACACAATGTAATTTTACATTTTACATAGGATCTCAATGAATATCTCAATCAATCCCTTTGCTTTATGGTTATAGGATGTCAGTTTTCTATTTTTAAGAGATTGTAAAAGAGTATCATAAAAAGAATGAACCCATTGATCATTAACTATCTAACAAACGACCATAATAGGTAATAATGTTCTATAAGACTAATAATCGAAAATCATTTATTTATCGTTTAGTTTAGTGTAGTATATAAGCCTTCAACCATTTATCTCACATAATAGGTTGCCACTATTATACATCTTCTTGTTGTTGCGGGGCTTGTTGTTTCTATACTCGCAACAAACATGAATTGGTCGTGTGATAAATGTGGCGGGAGTGAGAGAGACTAGCCAATGTAAAGAAGATAAAATCTATTTTATGTCATACCCCTAAAGCATACTAATGACAAGTCGAATTCACCTTAAGAGCTAGGGTAGACTTACAAAGTGGCACTAAAAATATCCCTTGCCGCCATTAGTGAGAAACTACACTTTATTAATTGACTAATATACCTATGTCACAAGGATTGATGAGCTATATCATTGGTATAGACGCGGATTGCTGAGTTGTAAAACCAGAGTCAAAACAAAATGTTCTCACATGGATTGATGACCTGGACAAAGGCCATCTAAACTCTATAAAAGAAGGTTCAATGCGAGTTTAGTTCTTAGAATAAAATTTCAGAACCACCCTTTGAAAGCTCAAGAACGTCAGTAATAAGCTCATGCAAGTCATTTATTTATACAAGTGAGCGCTGAAAGGTAAACTCCTGAGTACACTTCCTAGTATGTTTTGGAATTTTCTTTTTAAGCTCTTAAGTACATTATATATATATATATATATATATATATATATATATATATAGATAGATATAACATACGCTTAATATACTTATATAGCATAATTATATAGATATAAAGCGCACACACACACACACACACACACACACACACACACACACACATATAGATATAGATTTTTTGATACTAAAATTTTTGAGACAGCCCACCTGCGGCGAGTGTGGGCTGTCTCTTTTTGGCATATGTATATATGTATATATATGTTTGTTTGATTAAATAAACATTTGAGACATTTTTTCCATATTATATATATATATATATACATATGTTATGACATATAATAACATATATATATATAGATATATTTGAGACAGCCCACCCGCCACGACGGGTGGGCTGTCTTTCTTTTTCTTGTATTATATATATATATATATATATATATATATATATATATATATATATATATATATATATATATAACACATATATAACATATATATGTATATTATATGTTATATGTTATATAACATATATGATATAATATATGCTATATAACATATATAATATAATATATAACATGTGTATATATTTTGAGACAGCCCACCCGCCGCGGCGGATGGCCGCCACGACGGGTGGGCTGTATTACTTTATTATTATTATGTTTATATATATATATATATATAACCAAAAACTGGTGGGCAAGAAAATTGTAAGAGCAAGAAAATTGACCATATTCCAAGAGCAAGAAAATTTGAAACAAGTAGCAATTCACTGTGATATAAGAAAGCTTAAAAATTTCAAAAGACAATGTAAATAAGCTTTGTAGGAGGGGTTTATTTATAATTTTTTTTGCCATTGTCAAATTCCATAAATACTTATGGGACAAATGGGATGCCACGTGTTGAAAAGACATTAGATTCTTCAAAATAATGGTTAATTGAGAATCAAGAAGACCCAAGATCTCCACTTTTTGCGGGACCATTTTACAAAATGGAAATTCATCCCCCAATTTTTGCAAAATCCACTAGTTGAAGAGTGTATATATAGATTGAAAAGTGTCAATGTTGCACCAAATGCTTATGGGATTATTTGGTGCCTCAACTGTGCTCTCTTTTCTCCTCATCCCTTCCATGAACTTGCTAATACAAAAGTAGAAAAAAAAAAATGAAAATCAAATAAATCTATAGGGATCAAAATATTGTTAAAAGTCAAAAAGAATCTTGAAAAAATGAGAAAAATCTTAGCAATTCAAAATAGTGTAAAAAATTACAAAAAAATTAAAACAATAATATTAAATAAAAAATCCCCAAAAAAGAAAACCAAAAAGTAAGCTTAAAAAAATTTAGAAAATCAAAATAGTGCTAAATATCTAAAAAAAAAATCAAAAAATAATAATTTCATATAAATAATTTTAAAAAACCAAAAAACAAGCACTTATATAAAAAATTCTTTAAAAAACAAAAAAAACATTAAAAAAAATAAAATCTAAAAAAAAACAAAATGGTATAAAAAACTAAATATTTAAAAAACAAAAAATAAGCATAAAAAATGAAAAACTAAAAAAAAAAAAAAACTAAAGTGTCCAATAAACTAAATATTCGAGAAAACCAAAACAATAAACAGAAAAAAAAAACTTAAAAAAACAAAAAAAAGTATAAAAAAAACTAATTTCTCAAAGGAAAAAAAAAATGAAAGAACCTTAAAAAAAATCAAAATAGTGTAAAAAAACTAAATATTCGAAAAAACAAAAAAATAAACTCAAAAAAAAGAAAAATGAAAAAAAAAACAAAATAGTGTAAAAAAAGCTAAATTCTCAAAAAAAAAAAAAAACATTAAAAAATGAAAATACAAAGAACTGAAACTTGTAAAAAAACTAGATATATAAAAAATGAAAAAAAGAAAAGAAATATTGCTAAAATGGGACTAAATCTTTAAAAAATCGTAATACAAACTTAAAACCTCTAAAAAACTTAAAACCCTACAAAAAAAAATCTAGAAAACATTGAAAGGATTTGATTTTAATATTAAAAACCTAAAAAGTGGGACCTAAAATTTAATAAATATATATATGTATATGACAAAATAGATGTAAAAAACTAAAATAAATAAATAAATAAATATCTAAAGAAACATTAAAAAAATTAAAAATGGAACTGTAAATTAGTAAAAAATCTTAAATAAATACAAAAGTAGTAATAACGACAAGAAAAAAACACAAAACATATAAAAAAGTCAAGGACTAGGGGCTACGGACTAAGGGACAAAGACTAAGATTAAGGGCTAAGGGCCTAGGGAAAAGGGTCTAAGGGCAAGGGCAAGGGCAAGGGCTAAGTGCTAAAAATTAAGGGCGATATGCTAAGGCTAAGGGCCTAGCGGCAAGGGCCAAGTGCCAATGGCCAACGGCTATGGGCTAAGGGCTACGAGCTAAGGGCCACTGGTAAGGGCTAAGAGCTAAGGGCTAAGATTTCATAATTTTGTTATAATCTCATAATTTTGTTAATTATACAAATTATTATGATTTCATAATTTTGCTAATTATATTTCCAATAGCATTGCAAATTCTAACATAAAGTGTACTTATGTTTTTTTTAGGGTCACTACATGGAATGTTCAAGAGAGGATGTTCCAGTTATTTTATTTTTTTGGAAAGAAGAGGTTGCATTTGGAAATGTCTTAACTACTGAATCAAGTGGAACATATTTTTTTTAGAGAAGTTGGTATGGATAAAAGTGTGGTTCTAATTTCAAAAGTGTTTAGAATGGATTGTCCTTTGCCATACCCTCACGACGATTTTGATCATCTAGGAGACATTTACAACTATATTTCCATTGATGTCATTGCAAAAAAAATCTTGTGAGATAATGCAGATATTGTCAAAATGAATGAACTCGTTCTTGTCAATGGTCCATTATACAACATTGATAATGTTATTGATTGTATGGATTTTGAAGAGGTAGTAGACTATCCTAGTGAATAAAACTTGTTTGTTATCGTGAAGGTGACTTCAATTACAAAAGAAGAAAATATTGTGAATGTCATGATAGATGACGGAGACTCTTTCTATATGTAAAATCAAACAATGATTTGATGTTTGTCAAAACTATCTTTGCACTCTAAAAAGAGAAAACATGTATCATTTACTGAACCATTAAGTGAGTGCTTTACATATTATTCTAGATGTTCAAATAGGAACAACATGAAGAAAATGGTGGGCCATCCTTGTGGTTCAAAAAGAGGTAGCATCCAAAAAACATCGACAAGATCAGTAGATGTCGAAAACAGATCTGCTGATTGTAATACAACAATATCAAGTAACTATAACTCGGATATCTTGATAGGAATCAGAAGATATTTCTCATGGTCGTAATATGTCAAGATCAAGTAGCTATAGTTCAGATATCTTGATAGGAATCGAAGATATTTCTCATGATTGTAATATGTCAAGAATAAGTAACTATAATTCGGATATCTTGACAGACATCGAGGATGTGGTCACTTGTACTAATATATTTACATTAGCATATAACTCGGATATTCTTACATGTGTGGAGGATGTTGGAGAGACTGTTGATAACAACAAAAATAAAAGACGTCATTTTAAAATCAGCATTCAGACAAAGCGTACAGCAAAATTGTCAATTTTTGCAAGTGCAAATGCATCCACCCGACGTAATATAAATTTTTCAGAATTCGATTTCGATGAACACGATTACACAAGCAACATATTACATGATGCTAATATGACAAACGATCCTACAAGATCAAGATGGTCACAATCAAATGAACTTTTGGAAGATCTACAAAGAGAGCCTCAAGTATGTCCAACATCCTTTGGAACTCCTTAAAGTTTCAAAAGAAAACATGTGCTTGCTTATGTTACACCAAAAAAGGTAGAATATATTTTATCGTCAAAAAATATAAGAGAAACGTCGATGCAACCATGTTGTAGTAGGTTGTGCATTCGACAAATTATCTACAAAGAATGTGAAGACTTGCGACTAGGTGTGTGGAGAAAACGAGGAGCTGACAAGCATAATCAATTATTGCAGATATTCACATGTTTTTTTCATAGACGAGAAATGTCAGACACAATGTTTGATATTTTGGAGGAACTCAAATTGCACATCAAATCTACCTTGGATGGTAAAGCTATATGCATAAAAGCATATCAAAATCTATTGGGAATCTCCCATGGAATGTTTTGGCAAGTAATTGGTGAGGCATGTCATTAGGATCACTAAGTGACGATCTTCCTCAATCTTGTCACATGCAAACCAAAAGGACACTTGTGGAGCATGAACCACCCAACCAATATGGAGAGGCTAGTCAATACCCTCACCAATCCACCCCCAAGCCATAATAAAGAACACAAAAGAGGAGAGGAGAAATTGGCTCAAGAATCAGAATTCATAATAGAGGATGGACAAGTTTCCAATGGATATATTCTCTCCAAGAGAGAGAAAACATTTCTCCTAGGATTTCCATGCAACCTAAATTGAGCTATTGACCTCCTATTTTTGCATTATAACAGTCTTCACTATGCATGTGCTTTCATGTCCAATTATAGGGTTGGGCCCTCATATGATTATCAATTACTTGATATGACCATGTCCGGAGTGACATAGCATAACTAATAATCACATACAATTGGAGTGACTTGCTATCCATGTCAAGAATTATTCCGACTCCCTTATATAGGACATGGACATAACATTCTTCCCCCCTTGAACCACTTCTATCTCTAGAAGTGAAACCTAGGGAAATTTCTTTTTATGCTTTCAACCCGTTCTCACGAATCATCATCCTCAGTCTGTCCCTTCCAGCTGATCAAGCACTCAGAGATAGAATGATTTCTCAATTATTTATCTCTGGTTCTGATTACTTTTTCCTGTTCCAAAGGAGCACTCTACAATAAGTCCTCCAAATGGGTAAGATCTTCCTCTGAACCCACTATGTCACCTTCATGTAAACTTAATTCTAGATGGCTTACATGAAACACAAAGTGAGCTGTAGACTTGTTTTGAAAATCTAGTTCGTAAGCTAAAGAACCAATTTTTTTTATTATCCGAAATGGTCCACAACATCTCGTAGACAATTTATAATGCTTTCCCATACGCAGTCTTAGAATTCTTAGGTACTCTAATATATACCCAGTCATCAACTTTAAAATCTCTGGGAGACCTCTTAAGATTGGCATAGTGCTTAGCTATATCCTGAGCACTCCGGATACAATCACGAGCCACTTGCAACATTTCATGCATATCATGCAAGAAATCTGCAACTTTTGGGATCTTAATAGACTTTGTCTCCACATTTATCGGAGATCTAGGTTGAAAATTGTACATCAGCGTAAACAGACTACAACCAGTAGCAGAATGTTTCCTAATGTTTAAAACAAACTCAATTAAAAGAACGTAATCTTCCCACTGAGATTTCTTGTGAGACACATACGTTCTCAACATATCCTCCATAGTCCGATTAGCTCTCTCAGTTTGGCCATCTGATTCAAGATGATCAGAAGAACTAAAACTAAGTGAGGTCTCAAGCTTATGGAACATAATTGACCAAAAATGACCTGTAAATTTAGGATCTCTATCACTAACTATATCACTTGGTAGTCCATAAAGCCTAAATAATCTTTCCACAAAGATCTGGGCTAAATTTGAAACCTTAGTAGTTGACTTGACTGGTATAAAATTAGTAGCTAACTTTGTCAACCTGTCCACCACAACCCAAATAGAATCATTTTGGCGCTGGATCTTTGGAAGCCCAACCACAAAATCCATAGATATACTTTCCCATCGTTTTTGAGGGATATCTAGGGGATGTAACAACTCTCTAGTCTTTAAGTGTTCACCTTTGGCTAACTGACAAGGTCTACACTTAAATTACATAAGACTCAACAAATGGCTTGAGTTTTGGCCAATAAAACTCTCTCCTGACCAAGTCCAAAGTCCTGTATATACCCGGATGACTTGCACAGGGAACGTCATGACACTCATAAAGAATCTCTTCTTTAACTCATCATCCACTGGTATGCAAATTTTTCCATTCCAACATAGCAAATCACCTCTCAGATAGAGAACTGTTTCGCTATCTTCTTATCTTTCCTAGGACCCTGAGAACTCTTTGAGTAAATTTCTATTCCATTCTCATTTTTTCCTGTCTCCACCATCTTCCAGATGGGACCAAAATAAGAATCTGATTCACACTTTCCTCTCAACGAAATATATAGATCAGTGGAAATCTAGGTGAATGAAAGTTCATTTAATTGACCAATCTGACTAAGCACATCCGCAACTATAGATCAATGGAAATCTGGGTGAATGAAAGTTCATTTAATTCACCAATCTGACTAAGCGCATCTGCAACTTGGCTAGAGCTGGCCTTGATATATTAGATCTCATAATAAAATTCTTGCATAAGCTCAGTCCAACAAGCCTTATGACCCCTCAAATCATTTTGATTACAAAAGTATTTCAGAGACTGATGACTTGTATACACTATAAACTGACTACCATATAGGTAATGCCTCCAAGTTTTAAGTGCATGAATCACATCAAATAATTCTTTCTCCTGAGTTGTATAACGCCACTGAGGCCCCATGAGTTTCTTGCTTTCAAACGCTACCGGCCTATCATCCTGTAGAAGAATTGCCCCTATCGCCGAATCACTTGCACCAGTTTTCACAATGTAAGGTATATCAAGATTCACGATGTGTAAAATAGGAGCTGAAGCAACCATTTGCTTGAATTTCTCAAAGCATTGGTTCAATTCATCATTCCACTCAATAGGCTCACTAGGTTGATCTCTCTTTTTCTTTTTGTTAACTATGTCTTTAGTCAAATTATTCAAAGGTGTTGTCACTTTTGCATAATCTTCAATTGATTTATGAAAGAAAACTGTAAAACCGAGAAAAGATTTAACTTCTCTAACCGTCTTTGGTATAGGCCACTCTCATCAATCTCCAACCCACTATGGGTGATCTTATGACCGAGTTACAACAACTCATGCTTAAAGAACTCACATTTACATTCCTTAGCATAAAGTTTATCTCGCCTGAGAATATCTAGGACAGTCTTGAGATGACTCAAATGCTTCTGAAGTTTCCTCTTGTAGATGAGAATAGTATCTAGGAATACAACCACAAACTTCCCTAGATGTGGACGAAGAAGATCGTTCATCATCTTGAAGGCTAGCTCTTTGTTCAATTCCTTTACTCTTAAGACAAAAGTATGTGCACTCTCTCCTTTCTTTTGATACCTTCTATAGATTTGATTCTTCAAAGCTAACATCCTAGTTTGGTTCTTGGATTCATAGACCTTTTGCAAAGTCTCCCAAGCATCTTGAGCTAAAGTGCAATCTCCTACCTCTCTTAAGAGTTCATTTGCAACATTCATTTTTATGCAATGTAGTGCAACATTGCACTTCTTGATGTATTTGGCTTTTTCTTGAGGATGAATAGGTTCACCCTCCTTACCATTTACAATCTCCATCAGATCTTGCATGATCATGATGGATTCCATTCTAACTTTCCATATGGAATAGTTAGTTTTGTTGAGCCTTTCATTAGTATCCAAAAGATATGCATTTAAAGATGCCATCTAGTCTCCTAATCAAGGACTTGACACAAATGAAGGTTACTTCTATTGATTTGATTGAAGATCTACCTTATCCCACTTCTTAGGGACCTGAAAAAATCAGTAATAGACTTCCTATAAAGATCTAAGAATGGTCTTTAACAGAATCAAATCATAGCATACTAGAAACAATGCACTTGCTTGATTGAAGTAGATAATACTAGTAGAATTGCCCCTCTTTCTATAAAGAACATAAAAGCTTCTAAATGATCTGATCAAGAGTGAATTTCAGCAACCTAATATACTTCCAAAATCACTTGTAAAAGATCTAAATGGAACTTAATGAGGATGCAACACAATCTACTATCCAATCACAAGCAAAAATTAATCAAAATTGATGAAAAATTGATCTAATTTGATGCATAAGTCGAGCAATGGTTGGACTGAATCTAAATCACTTTAGAAGGTGTCCTTTACACCTTAGAACAACCTTGAAGAGTCCCCAAATCTTTGATCATTCCTCTCCTTGAATGCTAGAAAGCCTCCTCTATGAAATCACCTCCAAAACTCACTTAGAAATCAATGCTTGGAGCAAGCAAATCTTGCTATCTTGGTAATGTGAATTGAATTCAACTTTACCTCTGGTTTTAGAGACCCAAACACCTGAAAATGAAGTCACACAACACCAATATACAATGTAATTGACTCACTTTGAGTTCTAGAATCAATGGTAGATGCTAAGCTCCAATCTACACAAGATTTAGATAAAAAATTGTGATAAAATTGAATGAAATACAAGGATTTAGCTCATTTTAGCCTTTAGGCTCTGATACCATGTTAAAATTATAGAAAATAAGGATCCTAAAACACTTGAAATGATGAGGGAAACAATAGATTATGATCTCATAAGATTAGCACAACTTGAACCATCAAAATTCATCGAAAATCTATGCTTGAACCTCACTAAATGGCCCAAATCCTTGAAGAAGCCTTCACACGTGTGAAAGTATGGTCTCCCACAGTCTGAGTACTATACACCAGACCTACATTCAATACTATAATCATTAGGAATCACAAGAACTCAAACAATTATAAACATAGAGAACAATTGCACCATTATGAGAGAAAAATCATGAAATTGCTTGATTGATTTTGGTGAGATATCATCACCTATATATACATGATCCATCACGGTTTTGGGCAGGTATGAGTAGCACTAAACCTATCCCTAATGCTAATTTTGGTGGATGGTTTGCATCTTGGAGATCCCTCAACAATGCAAAAATTACCAAAAATAGCTCCTACTTTTTCTCTCTTGTATTTAACATGCATGGATGCAAGCATGTAGAGACTCCTATGGAGCATGATATAAAAGTGACCAATAAAGAGGATGAAAGATCCTTCAAGGACATCACTCTTTATAGGCAACTTATTGGCTCCTTAATGTGGATAACCATAACAAGACCTGATCTTTTCTATAGTGTTTGCAAGCTTAGTCAAAATATGCAAGATCCATTAGTTATCCATTGGAAATGTGCCAAAAGAATATTGAGATACATCTCGAGCACACTAGATTTTGGGATCCTTTATAGAGGTGAATCCATTAACTTGCATGCTTTTAGTGATTCAAATTTTGCAGGGGACAAGAAAGATAGAAAGTCAACAAGTGCCTTTGCAACTTACATTGGAGAAGGTGTGGTTTCTTGGCTATCAAAGAAGCAAGAAACAATATCTCTTTCATCAACCAAGGCCGAGTACAAGGCTCTAACAACCACAACCAAGGAAGTACTATGAATCAAGAGGTTTCTTGAGGAGTTCAAAGTGATCAGATCAAGTGTCATTCCACTCATTATACATGATGGAATCTGCATCAAATTATCAAGAAAAATCGAGGTTTTTCACTTCTATCATCATTGTCTTTTGGTGGAGTTTTAGCTATTGGATGTGAGTGTTTTTATGCATTAATTGCTTGGATTGGAAGGTGCTGAACTTGTTTACAGGTATGAGAAGCTTGCTATACTTTACTTTGGTTCATTTGATCAAATCTATGTGCCTAATGTGGAGTTAAATGCCTGCTAGTTTTGGTACCTAGTCTGAAGTAGTGCATTTTCATCAGATTGTAGGAGTCCATCCACCTAGTTTAGGTCATCTGAGATAGGGGTAACAACGGAGAGGGTAGAGTTGGTTACACCCGAACATGTTCGTAGTAATCTTTCATATTTGACTCTTGAAGCGGAATCCAGAAGTGAGAGGAAGAGGAGGATTCGTCGTAGGTATATGGCAAAACGTAAAGCCAAGGCTTTGCAATTTACCATTCAGGTTGAATAGGAGGATTCACATTTGACATCCCATGATGATATCAAAAGAGAGACTTATATATTGGGTGTAGGATCGATTACGCATATTACATTGGATTCAATGTCCAATGTTGATGTTATGGAGGGGGTAGACTCTACGACAACATTGTTTGTTACACTCGAGCATGTGCGTAATTACCCATCATATAGGACTCCAAAAGTAGAATCCAGATCTGCTAGGAGTTGAAGGTTGAATCTTAGGTACCAAGCTAAGCGAAGACATCGGACCTTGATTTTGTCTTCGCAAAACCCCGTAGTCACAGAAGTCTCACACTCTAGATGGGATCATTTTGAAGTAGCTAGATTGCTTCAAACACCAGCATGCCATGATCTTGGAGAGATGGAGTTTGTGTGCGGTCATTGTTCGGCCCTAAGATGGAAAGCAGAAAGAAAAAGCTCTTTTTGTTGCATGAAAGGCAAGGTGTGTTTGCCTTTGATGCCATCATCGCCTCTTTATCTCCTTAATTTGTATACGTCATCTGATGACGTGGGAGCTCATTCTAGAAAACACGTTCAGAATTATAATAACTCTGTTGGAGGGTTTGCGGATCCCAAGGCAACCCTAACCATAGTTGATAAGTGAGAGGGATTTGGCACCCTGCGTGTGTAATTTGATTGATTAGTTAAAAGTCAATAAAGGACTTTAAGCCTTTTTGCGGGAATTTTAATGTCACAGGGCCTAAATGTCAAGTTAGTGAATAAAATTGGGTTTCCGTCCAATTTTGATGGTTCTCACACTTTTTTAAATTTGAATAAAAAGAGAGGCAAGACTGGACCAATAGGATTTAGAGGCCAGGGTCCTCCTCTCTACTATAAGAAGGGACCAACTCGAGTTGCTCCTCATGTTCATTCCCTCATTTCAATAAAGCAGATTGGTTCTCTTCAAAAATGGATTGATGAATGTCAGATCTTTCACCTGAGAGGTCGACGAAGGTTATTTTCCAACAAATCATAAGAAAAAAATTTTATCAGAGAGTTTTTTTTGCCCAAAATAGCACTAGTGAACCTTAGCCGAGCCAATCTTTGCCTAGTGAACCTTCGCCAGACCTATTTTAAGTTTTTGATTTTTCAGATTAAGTCTCTGTCAAAATTTGGATCAAATCTGATATATTTTGAGTTGGATTATGAGAGATTTATCATTTTTGAGAAGTATCGATTGATCGAATCTCGAAAACTTTTTCATGATATAGAATCAGATTCTTGAAAAATGGAATAGATCTAGCAAATCTGATTTAAGATAGTTGTGATTAAAAAATCTAGATCCAATCTCATTGTCTGCTTAATCTAAATTTGTAAAGATGGTTGACCCTGCAGCTGCTCCTGGAGGTGCTCCACAGGAAGTCAATCCAATTATTGTTAGAAGAGCACCCCGTTTGGATCTACCCAAATATATTGGACTAATAGATCCAGTTAGATTTCTTCAGATCTATGCTGAATCCTGTGAAGTCTATGGTGAGATTTATCCTCAAAATAAACTTAAGCTATTTCCTATGGCCTTAACAGGCGCAACACAAGATTGGTACTATAACCAAGACGAAACTGAGCGTACAGAGTAGGAGGTTGTTAAGCGAGCCCTTATCACACGGTTCAAACCGCGAAAGTTTATGAAAGACCCTTTCCTACTTTTAAGTGAAATTAAAATGGGAAAGCGAGAAATTGTTCGATATTACATTGAACGGGTGAAACGTCATAGATCTGAATGTGAACCTGAGCTGATTAACGAAAATACCATGATTATGTGGTTTTTGTCAGGTCTACCTAAACGGATTAGACGTGAGTTGAAACGCCATAATGAGTATGCACTCTTGCAAAATGCTATGGACGATGCAATTCGAGAGGAGGATGAAGATTCAGATGAGGAGCCAAATATTAGTATGTTGTCTTATACAGCAGGGCAGAGACTACTATGACAGCCACCACTATTGCATCAACGAATGCCAATGCTACTGCAAAAATGATGCTCAATGAGTTTGAGAAACTTGGGAAGAACTAGCAGAAACAGATGGAAAAGTTGCAATTGCAATTTGATGAGAAGATCAAAGCATTGGAAAATTTCCACGGGAAAGCAAACAAGGAACCTGGAAAGCTTGCAAAGACTTTTCCTACCAGGGAAAATGTCTGGTGTTAGGAAATCACACAATGGACGAGTGTCCTCAATTGAAAAAATGAATGGAACTCAGTGTTTGCCATATGTGTAATTCATCTGATCGTGAGACTGCTTTTTGCAACTTCAACCCTCAGATAATTCAACAACGGTATGTCCAGATGGGATATTGAGAACCACAATATGATGGTAATCCAGCAGTAAGACCGCGACAATCTGCTCTTGGATATCCGGAACATTTAGCTTTACCTGTCCCACCAAAGAACTCCGCTCCTCCTGCCAATTTGATGGAACAAGAACCTTATGGAAGTGCTGAACAATGGAACTATGGTAATGATCAGGAAGGTGGATCTTCAAAATAGTATGCCATTTATGCTGTCGCTCAACAACAAGCTTTTAGAAATTGGACCAGAGCATCACTTGGATGCTTTGCATGTGGAAAAAATCACAGAGTTGCAGAATGTCCAAATAAAGAGAAATTTGTACCATTCTGTCATGACTGTTTTTATGGGCATTGCTATAAAGACTGTCCAGCAAGATTGAAGCCACCACCAGCTACAACACCTGTAAACTTGATAACAATCAAGCAAAGACCAGTAGCTCAAAATAAACCAAGTGCACCCTTGATGGTGGTCACCAGAGCACAAAAGCAAAAAGAACCAGTAGTGGATCCAGTACCTACTGATTCTATACCATTGAACGATACACCAACAACATCGGGAGTCTATCCAAATCTTAATACAGAAAAATGAAGATATCAAAATATGAGATAGTGGATTAAACATCTGCAAGAAGAAGAGGAGCCTGAAGCTGCTAAATCAACAACTGAAGTTCGGTCTTCACCATTGCAGCCTTCAAGAAATTTACATACGGATATGAATGATCAGTTACATCATCTTGAAGAACCCTTCAAGATGACTGAACCAGAAGCACCGCAAACAGAACTACTCATGAACATTTTGTCTAGTAAGATCAATATTTCATTGGGAGAGTTCCTGAAGTTAGTGCCAAAAGCAAAAGAAGTCTTAGCGCAAAAGTTAGCTCAAGAAGAACCGGAAGTCCATCAAGAGCCATTTTTTTGTGCTGGATTTGAAGAATCTAACAAAGTACTCCATGTTGGAGCTGCTTGGGAAAGTGAACAAAAGAATATCACTCTGTCGATACAACATAGACAATTTCCTAAAGAAGCAGCCATGATAGATGGCGATTTAGGAGTTAACCTGATCTCTACAAAGCTATGTGCAAAATGGGGCCTTACAAAAATCAAACCTGCTACTTTTGCTATTAAACTAGCTATCAAACAACAGTTTGTCCACAAGGAATGGTGGAAGATATATCTGTCAAGATTGCAAGAGTACAGTTCATCATTACTTTCGTAGTGATGGACTTACCAAAAGCGCCTAATGTTTACCGAGTTCTATTGGGACGTCCATGGTTACGAGTTGCGCAAATAATTCATAACTGGGGTACCGGAAAAATCACTTTTGAAAATCATGAACGTGCTGTTAAAATTGATCCTACAACTTGGACTATCAAACCAGTGGTTCAAAAAGAGGATGACAATTTGTCAACAACATATCACACTTGTGACCAACCACAGAAAAATTTGGGAATTCATTACGATTCTCAAACAAATACGGTCAATTGCAATCAAGCTCTTGCAATGATTGATTGTACAACAAGATATATGTGTCAACAAGATAATCAATCAGATTTAAGCGAGATTTCCTTATTAGATCAAACTTTGGATACACCAATCATGTTTTCACAACGGAACCTATACCAGATCCGATTGAGGATGAACTCATTCCTGTGATTCATGCCTTGACTTATAATGACAATGCAGAACTTACGGATGAGCAGATTCTAAATCATATGGATCCAACCATATTTGGAGTGCGTAATGTTCTTGATGAACCAACAATCAAACTACTCAAAGCAATTATATTGAAGGAAGACAGGATCACAGGATCGATGACGAAGAAACAAGCTAAGCAACAATATAATACGGTCCTGAAATGGGAAAATCCCCCTCGAAAGATTGATTCAAAGGAAATGTCACCTTTATTGGATAAAGGCAAAGGAAAAGTCGAGGATGATTCTTCAAGTCAGATTTCTAGTAAGACATTATCATCTAGGAAGTCTTTACCTTTGAAGAAAGATTTATCATCTTGAAAGTCATCACCTCCACGATCAATTCCTTCTAAGAAGGCTAAACGAAGATCCAAGACAAGTCCTTTCGAAAAAGAACATGCAAATGTAGTCCAAAATGATATGCCCGAGCATTTTAAACGTTATACACTGGATAATGTGGTTATCATGTTACCTAAAGCACATCGTGAACCTGAAGAACACATGCCGTAATCTAAAGAAGTTTACTAAGACGCAGCCAATGAATCTTGCTGAGCCAGGAGAACCAGAAAAGATTGTACAAGTTGGATCACAACTTACTCCTGAACAGTATCAAGCACTCCGCTCGTTACTTATTAGGTATCAAGATTGCTTTGCATGGACTTATCAAGATCTGAAGGGAATTCCGACATCAGTGATTGAACATACCATGCCTTTAGTATTTGATGCAATTCCAAAAGTTACAAAGTTCTATCATTGTAATCCTAATGTTGCGGATCTGATAAAGAAAGAGCTTCAAAAACTACTTGACGCCGATTTCATTTATGAGATCGAGCATACTGAATGGATTTCACCGATTGTCATTGTTCCTAAGAAAAATGGGAAATTGAGAATCTGTGTGAACCTCAAAGCGTTGAACAAAGTGACGCGGAAGGATCACTTTACGTTACCTTTTACTGAGGCATTTTGGATCGCCTTGCTGGAGCAGAAGCTTATAGTTTTCTGGATGGATTTAGTGGTTACAACCAAGTTAAGACGCACCTGCCGATCATCACAAAACCGCTTTTGCAACAGAATGGGACACCTATGCTTACAAAGCAATGCCGTTTGGACTCTGTAATGCACCAAGTTCATTCCAAAGAGTAATGCAATTTGCTTTTAAAGATTATCTGCAGAAATTCCTTGAAATTTACTAGGACAACTTGGGAGTTCATAGTATAGATACAGACCACCTGGATTGATTGGAAAAAGTATTTGAAAGATGTTGCAAATATCAGATTTCTCTTAATTCAGAAAAATGTCAAATATGCGTTTCCCACGGAGTTGTGCTTGGACATGTGATATCAAGACATGGTATTGCCACAAATTATTCTAAGATCAAAGTTATTGTGGAATTGCCACCGCCAGCAACAATTCGTGGAGTTTACGTATTTATGGGTCACGTGAACTACTATCGAATCTTTATTATCTTCTTTGCGGATTTAGCACGACCTATATACAAACTGACATTTTTGAAGAAGAAGAAGTACTGGCACCTATTCCACGCCTACCAAGGACAGTACCATTAGGTCTTGCTGCTGTTGCCGCCTCCACGACCGTCGATTCAAGTGATGCTCTAGGTTTGGTTTCAAGCATGCGCAAGTGATCCATTCTATGCTGGATAAGAAGAAGGAAATGGAGCAGAGAATCTCCGAGATGGGGTCCGAAAACACTCTGATCAGCCAGAAACTTGTCCAGTTGGATCGAGAGTTAAAGATTGCCAAACAACATGAAGACAAGGTTGAAGCCGAAAAGAAGTTGGCCCAACAACAAGCTGATCGATTGGAAGACTACATCAGCTCCCTACAAAACGCCCTAACAACCACATAGGATTAGGTGGATAAGGCCATGCAGGATGCAAAGCAATAGGTGCAGCTGCTGAAGGGTCAATTACAGATGGCCGAACAAGATCACACGCGGCTTCAAGGTGAATTGGATGCGACCACCCTTGAATGTGATGCGTATCTTCAAACACAAATACCAGATCATCCAGTCACACCAACGAAGATTGCATATTTGTTCAAGAAAGTGGAGACATACAAAGTGGCCCTTCAGGAATTTCAAGGTCGCTTTGACAGGTTCAAAGGAGTAGCTTCAACCGCCTTGGCACAGGCTAAAGAGACCATCACCGCCTATGAAAAAGCAGTCGCTCAAGTGTTGGAAGCCGGACCACAAATCCCCGTACCGGTCTGTTGTAAAGCTACCTTTACAAGCTTTACTTATGGTGCCACTGGCGCCAACATTGCCCCCGGCACCAGTAGCGCCACTGCTATTCCCGGCACTGCTCCCGGCGCCACTATGACCAGAATCCAGCTGGCGCCAAGTTCCTATGGCTAAAAATCTTTGATCGGTTCTAGCTCATCATCTAGAATTTCAGCAGATATGTAAAAGACAAAAGCCATTCCTTTCATTATAAGGCGACATATTATTTTGTGGATATCACAATATATATTTCTTTTAAAATGGTCATGCAAGTTAGAGTACTTTCTATTGTGTTTATGGTTAGAAGATGGTTGGAAATGCACAAGGTCCTGAAAATGAACGAAACAAAAACTATCTATATCCAAAACAGGAGTAATAACAATCTGAGAAAAATTATCAAGATAAGAAATTAAATTATAACGATTCTCATAAACTAGCTTATCGATATCGAAGGGAGTAAAAAAAATACTAGCAAAATACTCTAATTTCTCAAATGGAATGTCACTGGCATTAAAAAAATCAAGAAGTTTGTTATCTGAGGACATGGAGGAACTAGCCATATTGAACCTGATATCGGTCCAATGCGACAAAATTTTATCGGTAGAGGATAGAGTGCGCGCGTTGATCCGATATTGCTAGGATGAGATTGAAATTTTCCGTGAGAACACGTCAGAAGTGGGTGATATCGATTCAACGCGCCTGAATGAATCCGACCATGCAATGTTTGGGAACTCACGCATCGATTCGATATTGTGAGATAGAAAGAAAACAAAAAGACTTGTGAGTTTGGAATAAAAGATCACAGAATCGAAAATTGGCAAGTGGTGCCCATATTTATAGCCAATTCTTGTTGATCACAGCCATACATTTGTCAAGTAATGAATTGAGAAACATAGCCTATCTTTATTCACCAATCAGAGTGAGACAAATTTGTACCTACGTCGGAATACATTAACTAGTCTATAACTAAATTCAACAAATCATCATTAGGTCTGACCCTAGAATCAGTCTCTGCACCGGAATACATTAAATATTCAATCAGTAGCCTCTTCGAATAATAATTAAACAAATAATAAACAAATGATAAATGAATATTATTGAAAAAAGTGTACAAGGAGAATTATTACAATCTCTCACTCTATTTAAGTAGAGTAAAGGCTAGATTCTTTTGAAATAATGTTCATTCAAAACATTTTCATTAGTCATTCATAAAGCGCTCCAATATAATTCTTCTGCGTATGAGATATCGAATCAGCGCGCCTAGCGGAAGATGCTTATTCTCCATTTGGACTGCGTGGGCGTCGAATTGCTATTGCAAGAGCAATTTTTTTTTTGAAATTTTGAAAACTATTGGACCCCATTATGCATGTTCAAAGCTTGATTCGCTAAACTCTTCATACTGTCCAAGATTACACAGAATTTATCGAGTCAAGCTTTAATCATTCATATTCCATCCAGTATCAGTTTAGCGTGCGAGAATAGCACCTCTGGTTTTCAAATGTTGTATATGTGCGTCGATTAACTATCGGGTGAAATACTGGATATCGGATCAACGCACCTTTAGAGAAGACAATGATTTTTCACTTGGACTGCACGCGTCGAATTGCTATGGTAGGAAACAAAGCTTTTCGACAATTTTCGAAATTATTGGAGTGTATTTTGCATGATCAAAGCTTGATTTGGTAGACTTTTCATTCTGTCCAAAGCTAAGGAGAATATATCGAATCAAGCTTTGATCATTTATATTATTTTCCAATATCGAATCAACGCGCGGGAATTTCACATGCAGTATATGCGCGTCGATTTGCTATTGAGTGAAATAATGGCGGCTGGAATTTTATGAAATTATAATGATTGGATATAAAAAAGGTCAGATATTTATAGCTTAACATTGTCAATTTCAGCAATAAATTTTAGATGTGGCCATACTTTTGTAGCTTTAAATGTAGATGTGAGCATACTTTAGACGAAATTAATTCTATTTTATTCAATATCGACTAATCATTTTGATGATAGATGGATATTTAGTTTGATTTGATTGACAACCCTCAGAGAAATCATCATTGTAATTCAAACCTCGAACATCCAACCCATGATGTTTTCAATCATTTCAAATCTTCTCTATATACTGATAAACGACGCTGAATTTTTTTTGCTTAAAGTTCTTATAGTTCTCTATATCCATGCAATAGCGATACAGCGTGCTCAAGACAAACTTCTTACGAACCTCAATTACTCTCGCGCGCCCATCTGCTACCAGCTATCGGTATTGTAGAGCTCAAGTATCGGTTTGACGTGCTCTACCCTACTTTTCATCTTGGGTTCCCTTCTTCACGCGCTGATCTGATATTGGTCAATAATGGCGTAGACCAAGCAAACTGCACGAGGCCACCCTGGTGGAATACCAATCTCAGGAGTGGGACAGAGAAGTCCACAACCACCACCTCGTCCACCACCACCACCTCCTAGGCCAAGGGGCAGAAGAAGAGGCCCACCTTGGCTCAAGGATATTCAGAACCTACAGAAGACAAATAATCTTCTGATTCCGAAAGCTGACATACAGAGATCCACCAAGCAGGTTAAAAGAAGTCTATCTACAGATGTGAGATGGACAGTAACAACAATTGAGGCGCTACACAACATATGAGAATCTCCAAGTGAAATTTTTTTTTGATACTGTTGTTGCAGTTGTCCATGCCAAGAGGGTGACCATCATGCCCAAGGATTTCAACATTGTGTTCAGGCTTTGGGACACATATGACAAATTTGCATAATACTTTAGGCATGCTCCCTCCTCTCCTCCAAAACAAGATTTAGGAAGGACAAATTGAAAGCAATCTCAACCATCCCAGCTTGTTATTCGTATATAGAACGAGAGTGTTTCAAAGAAGAGGAGGACTCTTGACCCTCCAAATAAAGCAAGGGATTTTTCCAAGCCATCTCCTTTGGATGAGTTTCTTTCTTCTAGGCATTCTCCTCCCAATTATCCTCCTAAGTTTCTTTCTTCTCTTCCCAGAACTCCAACTTTAACTTCTCCTCCTAAATCTTCCTCTCCTAATAAATCTCCTCCTCCTACCCCCATAAATATTAGTTTCCCTCCACTTGTTCTAGGAAATGATTTAGATGATTTTGTTAATGTAAAGGTAGAATCAATTTTGAAAGGCAATTCTTTTTCTGGTTTATCTGTATTTACTTTCGTCACCCCCTACACTTGCCTTTGTAAATAATCCTCAATATGTACAATATGACCAATTGTTAAACATGTATCTTAAAGGTTTAGGTCCTCGATACAGTTTTAGGATGCCGAAGACCAATGTTGATCTCCCCCTTGCTAGTTTAGATACAGGTGAATTAGAAAGTAGGGATAAAATGCTAGGTGACAATGTAAGATGTGGGGCGATTCAGTATTGGATGGAGTTTTTCCAGACCCCATTGTTTATAGATGTAGTATTGTTCCCCCTTCAATTCATGGCTACATTTGATTTCCCTGATTTCAAAGTCTGCACAATGATATGCTCCAATACGTCAGACTGGGGACTCCAATTCTCGTACTGCCATACATAACAAAGTAAGTGTCTTTTTTTTAGATTTTATTATGTTAAATTTTTCATATAAATTTTGATTTCTCATTGATTCTCATTAACTTATTGTTTTCTGATTGTAGTGATCATTGGAGCTTATATGTGTTGTTCTTATACGTCAATGATGAGGATGTGTGTCATTCGATTTGTTTAAAGATGAACTCTATTACACACACACACAGAATTACTAGGAGCCATATACAGAAAATACTGGAACTCTTTCCGATACCAAATGCAAAAGCATATACGAAGCTAAAAATTGTTGATGTAGAGGTAAAAATTTATCAATATCGACATGTCCTTGTAGTTATTGTTTGATTTCTTTTCATAACGTGCACGTTGATCCCATATTCAAAAAATATTTTTTTGATATTGGTTCAACGCGCCCTTGTTTCCATTGTAAATTTAGTTATAACGTCCTACGTGTTGATCCGATATTTCATAATGTTAAAATTTGGATTTTGCAGTCCTCCCAGCAGGTTGATTCTGTCAGCTGTGGTTGGTATACTGTATGCAATGCCAAACACTTTTCTAATTGGCTTGCACTACAAGATGGACTTCCAAATTTGGAAGAGGTAATCTTCGATTAATAACTTTTAATTGTGTTTTTGTTTTTTTTTCTAATTCAAATATTTTGATCAATTACATTTAACTGTGTTTATGTTTTTTTTCAGTTTAAATGTTGCTCGAAGGTCTCCCCAATGGAGATAATGCACTTCAGACAGGAGACCATTAAACTTGTGATTGAAAATTCATATCCAGCTACAGTGGCCGAGTGTTCTCCACCCAAGTTACTTCCAACTAGAGAAATGGATTTAGAGATCATAGATAGTTGATACTGATTAAATATTCGTCTCACTTGATGTGGATGAGACATATGTACAAATTTTTTTTATAAAAATATATTTACAGTTTTTCTATGGTTGTTCTTACTTGTTTTTTTTTTATGTTATTAATTCAGGTTATGATTCATTCATCATCAATTTCTACGGTTTTTCGACATGTTTGTTTTTCATAGTCCTGGTCTGCCTTGTCTTTATCATGGTTTTTTTTTTGGATAAGTTCAGAAAGATGAACTGATCGAACCTTTGCCACAACCAATCCAAACCTGCGACAAACTTAGATTTGTTGCAACAAAGCTTTCATCAGTTCATCTTCTGAACATATTCAGATATGCCAAGACAAGGACAATACAGACCAAGACAATGAGGACCAAAATACAACCGATATATACGAGACATCAACAATGGCAAGTGTCGATTGTAGTGGTCACTGGAGTTCAAGTGAGTGAAGATCTCCCCAATGGAGATAGTGCATTTCCTACAGGAGACAATGAATCTTGTTATTGAAAACTCATATTATCCTGTTGTTATTACATTATGTTTTTCACCATGGAAATGGAAATCATAGAAATGAAAGAGCCTCATAGAAAAAGTGGTTTATATATTTTCAAAACTGATCTATACAAAAAATTGTATACAAAATTCCATAGTTCATAATCTATGGATCTTCAATTTCGATGGATGTTCCAATGTCTTTGTTTTTTATATGCTCTTCCTGCCTTACTCTTACCTGCACAAGAGAAATTGTTTTAGTTAATATATTTTATGAAACTGATTTACTTATAAATAGAAAAAAAGAAATATTTTTATATGACATAAAGTACCTTTACACCATTCAATCGAAATTGATAGTACTGAGGTAGATCGAATTGCAACATGTTTGGTTCTGATCGTATGTGATTGAGACACCAATCTTCCTTGACCTCAACCATTGCAAAAATGTTGTCATTTCTTTTCACTGTTATTTGAGGTTGTTGTTGAGGGTTTATACCAAAATCTTGATCAAGTGGCTTCCAAACATTTTTGCATTTAATCCATCTTCTATAATACAGCAGCAAAGTGAGCATTTGTTTTTCGATGTGATATCTAAATGTCATGGATGAGTAACATAACTCTGCACTGAACTTGCTGATTTTGTTTTGTATCCCAACCATCAACCAACAACTTGGCGATTATATCAACACTCAAGTCCTTACAAATAATTATTGTTTTCGTTCTCCAAACATTGCATTTGAAAAAAAAAAATCAACAAAAATAGTAAAAGGTAGATACCAAATTAATCTATTCTTTGATCCAGTGCTACATTTTAATATACTCTGAATATCAATATATAGCCTAGATCAAAAACTTTCTGAAATTGTTGCATAAGGATAAATCCATTCCTCACTCGAAAAATCTGGTAGAGGATATGGCTCTAATCTACCAACTAAACCATTTTTATTAAGAAAATAGGTGTGATCATAAAAAAAAACTCCTGACTCTAAAAGTAATTTTGGAGAACGACCTTTACTCTTCGAATCCCGCACAATATAATGGTTTGCATACATTGTTAACTCATCTATAAATTTTTGAAATTTATGGAAGATGGGAACATATATTAATAAATTGATCACTATGATCTATTGCCTACTAGAGCTATCAAGTCCAAAAAAGCACCCAAAGTTTGAATCTTTTGACTTTTATCATCTTCATATAGACCTGGTATGAGTTTATAGCTTTGAACAATTACCTATATAAATGAACATTTAGTTTTTCTATTGTTTAAATCCATCATTTTTTATTTTTCACATTTTTGTTATTGCATCTCCTCATTTGTTGTTTTTTGAATTGTATATAGCAAAACTCAACTTTTCAATACACAAAACAAAAAGTTTGAAATGGATAGAAATTTTTTCATACCTGGAAAAACAAGCCATTTGATATTTCACATGTTACTTCAAACTCATAAACTTTATGATATTATTGTCTAATCTCTCTCTATGAATGCAACTCGCCATCCATAGTTTTGGACTTGACAACAATGAGCTTTTTTTATATCATAGCTATATAATAATATTTTCCTACGAAACAACATCGTGATTAGCCCTTTACTTGTTCATGATTTCATAAGTAACAATTTCGAATGAGTGAAAACTAAAAGAAATGTCAATAGCGATACCTTCTGGGTATGTTCTTCATCTTGTCATTTATGATTTTACAATGTTACTTTTGAATCCTTGAAGATCTTAATAATTGTGACTTTGGCTTCGTATGCCAAAAACATTACCTTTCTATGGCAACATAGATATAAGAAAGTGAATAAAAGAAGACATGGTATGTCTGTAATGCTTGTCCAAAAATAAATTCTAAATTAGGTATATTCTATTTCAATCACCTAATTATATACGAAAGTCATTGTGTTCAGAGCATTTTATGTTACAAATAAGACTTTACAAATCATTTTCAGTCTATTTCAAAAGGTTGGATCACAAAAAAATTATCATTTGATGCATGTGATGTAGAAATTGAAAATGAGACTTTAAAAAAAAGATTGTTGGAAAGAAATTCATGAGATAAGCTAATCTTACATAAGTTTTATACGATCTATGAGAAAAGCGCCACCCGAACAAACTTTAGCATTCTAATTTCTAGAAATTAATCCTAGAAATTGTTGGATATTATTGTAACAATACTAATAATAATTGAGTAGACTAATTTTAAGTTTATAGTCTTGCTAGAATGCTACTTCAAGTTACAAAGACTAATTATAAGTTTATAATCTATTTTTTTTGCATACATGTTACGCAACTAGTGTTCATTATATACGACATATACAACTTGGCAATGCCATTTATGAAGCTAAGCTCCTTAGATGTACGTAAATACCTGCAGTTTTTTTGGAGTTCATTTAAAAGTTGTCTTAAATAACATAATTTTTTACTTTTGGCAATAAGTACCTTACACATTTGTAATTAACAACATAATTTTGTACTTTTGGCAATAAGTACCTTACACATTTGTAATTAACTTTTACTATTTTTAGAAAATTTAAGAATCACCTTACAAAAATGTAAGGTGTGGTTTCTATTTTTAAAAAGTCGAACAAATCCAAAATTTCTATATTTTGAAGTCAACTTTAAAAAAAAAAAAGTTCTAAAAAAAAACCTACAATTAATTTACGCAGGGGAGCATGGGGCCTTCCCCCCTTACAAAGTGGTCGGGATTCGAGCCTACATCTTTTTGGTGGCAGTCAACAAGTCTACCCATACTCCTCACTCGGATGACCAATTTAAGATCTTGATAAAATGATGTACTACTGAAATGAAATTATTGTGGCACAGCACAAAAGTATTCAAGCACATGGTATCGCACCATGATTTAGTTTAGCCTGCCTCATACCCTCTTTAGTTTAGCCTGCCTCACACCCTCGTTGAGTCTCCTCTCGAGTCTCCGTTAGCGAATCGTGAGTCGGCTATAAGATATACAGACTGGGCTGCCTACGGTGCACTATTGTAAATTTTGTAGCCTGACTCAGTCTTCTCGAGTCTTATCGTGGGCAGTAATGTCGCACTAGAGACTTATCATGAGTGATGAGCGTGAATAGTTATATCTACGAGTGTGAACACATGTATTATTACTCTTAATACTTCCCATATTCAACAATTATGCTAAGTTACCCGTGGTTAGCATGCATAATCTACTTACCTAACCTTGGTGACCCACCTTGGTCATTAAATTAGCTCGTAATGGCATCAAAATCTAAGTCAAGAATCAATCTTGACTACAATCGAATTTGAACTTGGACCTGGGTCAATGGATTGTATCAGGTTTGGGTCGAAATGTTGAGAGGGGTGGCTGAGTTCACATTTTTCCAACATCTCCATCTTGAATTTGGCACATTTTTATCCACTTCCCATTGCTCTTCCATGTCTTTCAAATGTTGCTCCATCAATAGGCTTAGTAAGAATGTATGTTGTCATATCAGCAGATTTAACATATTCAATCTCTATTTTAGATTTTTTTTATCAAATCTCTAATGTGATGATACTTCAAAGGAATGTGCTTGGTCCTTGAGTGGAATATTGGATCCTCGGTTAGGGATATGGCACTTTGAATACCCATCTTCATGATAGTGGGATGAGTCCACTCCTCAAACAATTTTTCACTATTTTCCTCAATCATGCCATCTCATTAGCATTTTTGGATCTTGCAACATATTCAACTTCACAAGATGATTGGGCAACAAATGATTGTTTTTTTGCAAATCTTGCTTAAAGGACCTTCGCACAACATAAAACATCCACCTATAATTGAATTGCTATCATCTCTACATCTTGCCCAACTTGCATCACTAAAAGCATGTAAAACAAATTCACTATCATTGGTGTAAGTAATTCCTAAATGTCATGCTTGTTTCAACTATTGAAGCACCCTTTTGGCTAATTTCCAGTGTTGCGTTCCAGCATTGTTTGATAGTTGAGCTAATGAATATTGCAAATGCAAGATCTATTCTACTACATACAATCAAATACAATAAACTTCCTACCTTCCATCCACTTCTGCCTTTTTTTTTGGGTCGAAAGATAAAAAAGGAGCACGAGATGACCTAAAAGAAGTGGAAAAGATGGCCGATTTATGGCCACAAACAGTGGGGACTTCGATTGTCCTACCAAAGGCCCCATGGATCTTATCGAGGAGAGAAGAGATGATTGTAAAGAGGGAAATAGCCTCTTTTCGAACTCCGACAAGACACATGCGATTATCTTAAGTTTCAAAGTTAGAAACTTTTAAAGTTCTAAGTCTTAATGTAGAAGTTCTAGAATGGCTAGTTTTAAGCTAATCCCATAAGTTAGTGGATACTTATGGAAGACCCTCCTTGCTATAAAGGTATTTGCCATGTACACAACACTTTTGAGATCAAGCTAATTTCTCTCTTTTGAGATTATCTTGCTATTTCACTTGTGTTCCCATTGGAAGGTGCATAGCTTGAGAGAAGCCTGCTTGCCTCCTTTCATTGGATTTATTGTGGCATGTTTTATTTGTTATTTATTTAGTTAGCCGCAATCTATTATTTCCACCTCCCTTTTGGGTGTTAAATTAGGGTCTGGTCTAGTGAACTTGCTAGTTGGGAAAACCTTAGCAAGGGTTTTTGCTTGTTAATCTTGGTTAGTTGGGTAAGCCTTAGTCAAGTTAGTTTTATCTCCGTACTGAGCACCAGTTGGAAAAACCTTGGTGCTCCCGTCATTGTTTGTTATTTTCCATTTGAAAAGCTTAGGTAGATTCTTAAAATGTGGACGATCCTCCCTAACTCTATACTACACCCGTATGTAGATCTAGCCATCGCGTAAACTAGAAATACTTCCAACATGTCTCAAGCACGGGGAAAGCACTCAAAATATCCACAAATCTCTCAAATACAAGTGAATTGCATGAATCTATGTGGCTATGACCTAAAAAAGCTGTCTAGATCTCAAATAGATGGGATTCGCAAGCCTTTTCTTGAGTTTTGGGATCAAACAAGCATGAAATCAGTCAAAGAAAATGTGTCCAACCAGGTTGGGTGCCCTAACTCACTTGATTCAAATGCCTTTAACTTTGGATTGAAAGATCCAAATGACTTGGAACCAATTGCAACACAATCTTGACTTCATCAACTTTCTGGCAAGCTATCTAGCATGAAATTTGGATCTAACTTGGAAGAGAACCACTTGGTCAAAGTTGGATGTCCTTCACACGTGTTTGAACACTGAAATCTGTATAATACCAGATCTGGTCCAATCAATATGATAATGAACCTACTTGATCCAAATTTTTTAAAGATAGCATGGAGATGTGATTACACTCTCAAAAACTTGATTTCAAGGCAAATTTCTCAAAAATTTCCTAATGAATGCATGAAATAGCATAGGTAAGCTCTGATACCATGTGAAATTTTACACATGTGGGATGCAGCCAAAAAGTGTGATAATGATCTTCTAAGCTTTGGTGATTGCACAAAGATGAAACATAGATTGATAATCAAGATCTTAATGACAAATCTAAGGCAAGAGCACTTGATCACATGCTTCAAACAACCATACAAGTACTCTGACACATGTGGGGAGTTGAGCAAATAAAAACTAAGTATGAGAATCCTTCTCATCGAGTAGAGAGAGAAATCTACAAGGAAAAAACTCGAGGAGAGAGAGAGAGAGAGAGAGAGAGAGAGAGAGAGAGAGAGAGAGAGAGAGAGAGAGAGAGAGAGAGAGAGAGAGAGAGAGAGAGAGAGAGAGAGAGAGAGAGAGAGAGAGAGAGAGAGAGAGAGAGAGAGTCCAAAATGACCAAAATGTGCAATATCTCACTTAACTCCAAAAAACTCTAATACAAGTGATGGCTTCAAGCCTATAAGTAGGAACATGCCTTAGGACATGCTTGAATCTTATTGAGCCCCCCTTTTACCTCCTTTAGATGTGATAGGTTGAGTGACAGAATGAATAAGTATTAAACTTATTACTCTTAGAAGTATGCATAAATTAGATGTTTAAGATTGCCCTCTTGTGTTTTTTTCATGATGTTTGTAATTGCTTTACTTGTTGTCACATGATGTTGGAAGGTAAATACTACCCTTTCAAATTGTCGAGGTAAATTTAGCCTTGGTTATTTTATCAAGGAGAACATGCATGATAATTCAAGAAAGGTGTTAGGAAATAGCATTTTATGTCCATGACAAATGTTAAATTTCAACCACGGGTGAAGAGGTAAGTTTGAATGAAATGACAAGTAAGGTGGATGTACTATTTTGCATGCACATGCACATGCACAAGAAGTGAGACTATTGAGATAAAAAAGGGAATCTTGCATTAAAAAATGTATGTGGGTGAAAAAGGATTCTTGAAAGAAAATGACAAATAACGTATGACACTAATGTGTGATACTAAAGAGATAAAAAAGAAGATTGTACATGCTTTCCTTGCGAACAAACCCACCTTCTTCCTGCAACCAAATTAGGTTACAAGTTCAAAGTTCAAACTCGCACAAGTGAGGATATACAAAAATAAAATTAAAATGAATAAATAAGTATTAAATTTATTACTCTTAAAAGTATCATAAATTAGATGTTTAAGGCTGCCCTCTTGTGTTTTTTTGATGATGTTTCTTGTAATTACTTTGCTTATCACATGATGCTGGAAGGTGAATACTACCCTTGAGAGGTAAAATTTACCCTTCTCGTTTATTTTATCAAAGAGAACATGTATGATAAAAGAAAGGTGTTTAGAAATATCATTTTATGTCCATGATGGATGCTAAATTTCAACCATGAGTGAAGAGGTAAGTTTGATTGAAATGACAAGGTGGATATACTAATCATGAGACTAAAGAGACAAAAAAGAGAATCTTGCATAAAAAATAAATGTACATGGGTGAAAAATGATTCTTGAATGAAAATGACAAATAAGGTATCACACTAAACTAGGAAAGTGATATTAAAGAGATAAAGAAGAAGATTGTACCTTCTTTGCTTTAGAACAATCCCACCTTCCTCCAACCAAAGGTTACAAGTTCAAACGTTCAAACCCACACATACCAAAACATGATAAAAATGAATAAATAAGTATTAAATCTATCACTCTTAATATTAGTATTCATAAATTAGATGTTTGACTACCCTCTTGTGTTTTTTTAATGATATTTCTTGTGATTGCTTTGCCTGTCACATGATGCACATGATGTTGGAAGGTGAATACTACACTTTCAAATTGTCTAGGTAAAAATTTACACTTCTCGTTTATTTTATTAAGGAGAAGATGAACGATTAAAGAAAGGTGTTCGGAAATAAGTTTTTATTTCCATGACGGATGTTAAATTTGAACCTTGGGTGAAGAGGTAGTTTGAATGAAATGACAAGTAAGGTGGAAGTACCATTGTTCACATGCACATGCACAAAAAGTGAGATAGAAAAAGAGAATCTTGAATAAAAAATGAATGTACTAAACTAGGAAAGTAATATTAAAGAGATAAAAAAGAAGATTGTACCTTCTTTGCTTTAGAACAATCCCACCTTCCTCCAACCAAAGGTTACAAGTTCAAACGTTCAAACCCACACATACCAAAACATGATAAAAATGAATAAATAAGTATTAAATTTATCACTCTTAATATTAGTATTCATAAATTAGATGTTTGACTACCCTCTTGTGTTTTTTTAATGATATTTCTTGTGATTGCTTTGCTTGTCACATGATGCACATGATGCTGGAAGGTGAATACTTGTTGTAAAGCTACCTTTACAAGCTTTACTTCCGGCGTCACTGGCGCCAGCATTGTCCCCGGCGCCAGCAGCGCCCCTGCTGCTCCCGGCGCCACCGGCGCCACTATGACCAGAATTTAGCCGGCGCCAAGTTCCTATGGCTGAAAATCTTTGATCGGTTCTAGCGAAGTCCAGAGAGCTCAGATCGATGTGCAATCACCTCACACGATCTAGACATGATTAAAGGGAGTCTGGGGATCAATAAATTCTAGAGAGAGAAAATGACTTTCTAGAGAGAGAAAATCTTAGAGAGAGAAAACTTGCTTTACCAGCCTGGGTAGAGTACTTGGTATGAGGGGAGGTGGCGAATCCCACCAATATTATAGGGAGTGCGGGTTGCGACTCAGGGCGAGCTCCAACCAAGTCTCAGCCTCCCTTGCTGGAATGTTGTCCTGGCACTCGCCTTGGCATGCCAGCGCCTCGGAGACTAGGGTCGGTCACACACTTGAAATGTAACCTTCTCAGATTTATCAATAAAGTGGGATTTTCCTCAAACTGACTCTGATTACCTTCTGGATTTCAGTGTTAGGTAAAAGCGCCAGTTGTAAGGCCGCTTCAAAATTTTTAATTTGGCACATAGCTGAGGGTCGTGTCCCGGGACGCCAACGGTATGCCGTCGGGACCATTCGGTCCGTGGCACCAGTGGTATGCTGTCGGGACCATTTGATCCAGGAACTGGTTGTCTCCATATCTGTCGCGGCTTGTGATTCTGAGTGTTCCTTGCATGAACGTGAATGGGTTAAGCTCTTGGGGAACGGGCTCTAACCTATCGACTGAGTTGGATGGCTTGCTTGGGTGGAAGTTATCTGTTTATGGCTGTCCAGTCTGGCGTGGTGCCAGGTTGGCTTCCAGTGCTCGTGATGAAGCTTTCAGTTGGTTAAGTTTGACGTAAGTCAAACCACTTGCTTGGAATGGATGTTACTCGTTTGTAACGAAGCTTCGAGTTGGTTAAGTTTGATGTATGTGAGGCGGCTTGCTTGGAGGGAAGTCACCCACATCGGGACCCCCGATCTGGCATGGCGCCAGGTTGGATCTCAATGTTGGTTTCTGAACTTCTAGTTGGTTAAGCCTGATCGTTGTTGGCGAGTTGGCTGCTTGTATGTCAAGTGGGTTTGGACGGCAAGAGTTGAAGGCTGGGAAGCTACGTCGTGGTTCCCGGCTCCCTTTGGGATGCCTGCGCTACAATACTACACTTTCAAATTGTCTAGGTAAAAATTTACACTTCTCGTTTATTTTATTAAGGAAAAGATGTACGATTAAAGAAAGGTGTTCGGAAATAAGTTTATATGTCCATGAAAGATGTTAAATTTGAACCTTGGGTGAAGAGGTAAGTTTGAATGAAATGACAAGTAAGGTGGAAGTACCATTGTTCACATGCACATGCACAGAAAGTGTGATAGAAAATGAGAATCTTGAATAAAAAATGAATCTACATGGGTGAAAAGTTATTCTTGAATGAAAGGTATCACACTAATGCACAAAAGAGAGGATTAACAAGTGTTCATATCAATAAATGAAAATTAACCCACATCAACAAACATATTAAATGATCTCACAATCCAATAAAAATGCAAAAAAATTGAGTTTACTCTCTTGACATTTAGTATTAGAATTGATGACTTTTTCTGAATCATGATTCATCTGTTTTGAAGAAATTGACATTTTGTACATCGCGTTCATCTGTTTTGAAAAAATACAAAAAGCCATCAATTCTAGTATTAAAAGTCATCAATTGACCTTTGTACATTGTGATTCACGTGATTCAGCAAGAGATCACCTGACGAAAGCTGGTCGGTGACGTACAAAAGTGGCTGCCAACCAAATTACGTCCAATAATGACTGTCGGTCGGACCATAGCATATTCGTTATTCGCTCTCCTGCTACCGCGGCGTTGTGAATCACTCATGCTGCTAACGAGGTTCCTGATACAGGAACACACTATACATATATATATATATGAGTTCCATATCTCTAGACACGGACATCTACTCCTCTTTGTTTGAACTTTGGTCTCTGCTTGTGCATTCGCTTGATCTCGAGAATATGAGTAAGTCAGGAAATACTTCCCCAGTGCCCAGGATCACTGAGCCCGTCCAAGATCCCAAGCATGTGTACCCGCCTCCCCCTCCATTCCTCAAGGATGTGCATTATGGTCTCGGCTACTACGCACCCACCGAAGAGGTGCGAAAGCTGACTCTAGAGAAGACGTTGTCGTACCTGAAGATCCAGCAGTCGAACTTCTTGGGGTACCAGGTCAACCAGAAGATGGATTACGAGCATGACATTGCCCCATACCTTAATATTCACGTAAGATCTTCCGTGTGTGCTGCTGGTAATTTTGTGGTAATTTTGTAGTAATTTGCATTTTTGGTTGCAAGCTACTTCTGTTGTAATAAGTTATAACTTGCATGTTCGTTTGATTGGTTCAGGTGAACAACATTGGTGATCCCTTTGCAGATGGGGGACTGACCACGAACAGCAAGCTGATGGAGCGCGCCGTCCTCGACTACTACGCATCATTGTGGAATGCAAAGTGGCCCCATGACAAACGAGATGGTGAAACTTATTGGGGATTCTCACTGACCATGGGATCGACCGAGGCGAACATGTACGCCATGTGGAATGCTCGTGATTACTTGGGTGGCAAGGTCTTATTGTGGGAGGAAACTCCGGATAGTCATATCATACCCTCAGCAGCGGCTGATTTTCTGCCACCACGCTTGGTGCTTCGTCAAGCCCCGTTGCCAAAGTACAATCCCAATGCCTACACGCCTGTCGCATTCTACTCGGAGGACACCCACTACTCGTTTGCCAAGGCTATGAGCCTCATTGCGATTAAAACCTTCTATGAGTTGGGCATGGAGAGGTATCCCAATGATTGCCCCTTGCCCAAATGGAGGGCTAAAGGCAGGTGGCCTGAGGAGGTGCCATCCGAAGGCGGCGGCGGCGGCGAAGGGACGATCGACATCGCTGCACTGAAGGAGCTCGTGGAATTCTTCGCAGCAAAGGGATACCCAATCCTGGTTTCGTTCAACTATGGTAGCACCTTCAAGGGTGCCTACGACAACGTCCAGGAAGCTGGAGAGCAGCTCATGCCGATCATGAAGCGTTATCATCTCGACGAACGTCTGGTAGAATACTCACCGGGGTTGTTCGACAAGCGCACGGGCTTTTGGATCCACGTCGATGGTGCACTGGGTGCTGCGTACATGCCCTTCATCGAAATGGCACATGAACGTGACCCCAAGCTCATCCCGGAGTCAGGTCCCGTGTTCGATTTCCGCCTCCCCTTCGTCCACTCCATCTCCATGAGTGGCCACAAATGGGTGGGATCTCCCGTACCATGTGGAATTTTCATGACAAAGACCAAGTATCAGCTCTCGCCCCCCAGCCTCCCTGAGTACATAGGCTCTCCTGACACCACGTTCGCTGGCTCTCGCAGCGGTCTCTCCCCGATCATCCTTTGGCACCAACTGTCCGAACTAAGCTATGAGGATCAGATGAAAAAGGCGGAGGAGAATGAGGCCATGGCACAATACGCATACGACAAATTACGAGGGTTGGAGAAGAAGCTGGGCAAGGACCTCTGGGTGGCTCGATCCAAGCTCGCGCTCACCGTTCGCTTCCGTCAGGCTCGCCCAGATATTGTTAAGAAGTACTCCTTGTCGAACGAGATCTTGATTGTGGGAAATGAGTATCGCAACTACTCGCATGTGTTCACCATGAACCATGTGACCACACACTTGGTTGATGCACTCATCTCTGACCTTTCCGAAGAGGGAGCCTTTCCTGAGTTTAATCTGTCTAAGGCATCTGCCATCATCAAAGGATTTACTGACACTCCTATCACTTCCGCACAAATAGCGTCCTTTGTGCCACATTGGGGTCGTGGATACTCTGGGTAGAAGAAGATTATTATCAAAAGTTGAGACAATTAAGAAAATGCTCGTTGAAGCAATGTTTAGAAAAGTTTGTGTAAGTTGATCTTTGAAGTTTGGAGATAGAGGGCTCATGTACCTCTCGTATCAAAATATGTAAAACATAATGCTAACATTAATGCAATAAAAACAAGGGCATTGTGGCATTGTGGAAATGTGATCTTATTTGTACGTTTATTTAGATCGTGACAGATTTTGTGAATTTTGTATATTTGTCCAGACATGATCCAATTGTGTGCCAAATATAGTTGTCACTTGTCTAAAAGCCAATTATGTCTAGACATAACCGAGTCAAGTTTTTGGTAATTGTTATTTGGGCTTAATGCATTAATATTGATGTTAATTGGTGTGGTTTTTAGGAACGTTGGTAAGTATTGTATTTAATTGTTCAGAAGATGTGGAAATTTTGGAGTTTGGTTGTCTGTATATTGCAATTATATGTATACTGTAGGTTTTATAATAGAATGTCGCATGAATGATTTCACTATGCAATGAATTACATAGTTGAACGTGTTCAAGGGATTCAGTTTTACGATACAATATTGTTGATCCTGTAAAGGCATAATTGTCAATGGCTTTAAAGCTTGTTGCAAAAAATTGTGCATGATGATGAGTTTGTGTTTCTTGTAAACACAGTATGTGAGATGCCATTAGATTATGATCATTTAGAATATTGTATTTGTATTTACATAATGATCTAGTGTTTAGTGATTGAATAATGAGATGTGTTTATACTCATCATTTGATTTAAGCTCACGTCTAATCCGCCTTGGGAGCCCTACTAAGAACAAGATTATGAGCATCTTTTCAGTGTGATGTTCTTGTACTTGACTTTTTAAACGCTTGAAATGTTTTATATAGTCTCGTACCTTTTCATCTTTTTCCATTTTGATGTTACTCCATTTGACAAAAGGACTTTCCATCAAATGAAATGGCTTGAATCGTTTGATGAACAACTCTTTCAATAGAGACCAATCAATTTTATTTTCACGATCCAGGTTAAAAAACCATTCACATGCTTTGTCAATCATGGTCATTGAAAAGAGTTGGACCATAGCGTCATTGGATGTCTCACCATAAATTTCACATGCATTCTCAGAGATCTGTAAGAATCTTTGAGGGTACCATCATATTTTGGTAGATCTAATTTTCGGGTTCTTTTCTCAATGCGAGTTCCTTGGTTAGCAAAAGCCCTGTTAGGTGTGCTCTTGCATGTGATGATTCTGCACCATTAAAACAAGCTTGGACATGTGATGACTCAGCTCCATTAGGTTTCCATTTCTCAAATGGATTTGTGGAAGAGGTCCTTGTATTTGGGACTTCATTCGGGAGAACCTATGATTTCAAATTTGTCCAGATGTACATGATACTACTTCAAGTGGATATTCTTCTGTCGTATTTGGATCATAGTGGTGTTCCATCTGTTATGGTTTGTTTTGTGGTTCTTTTTTTTTGTTTTGTTTTGAATAAGAAGACTTTGGATTTGAACTCAGGCTAGATTTACAACACTTAGAGTTTAAAATGTGGTTTCAGTAGAATATTTTAATAAATGAACTATTCAAGAACTCGGCTGAAGTGGTAACCATTGGTTTGCAGAAAGAACTCGTTAATGCAGTAGTAAACTTGGCTCGAATAATGATTTAGTCACAGTATTCGGTTGATGATTGTGTCGAAATGTTCGGCTGATTATTGTGCCAAAGGATCCATGGCTATTGGAGAGTCAACAAAATTGGCTGATGAGTGAGCTAATGAAATCAGCTAGTGATGAGCCAACAAATTCGACTAATGGTTCGGCTCACAGTCTCGGCTGATGAACAAGCTGATTGTAGTTCAACAGAATCGAATGATATCACTTCTCCCCTTCCAAAAATACTCAATACATGATGATGTTTTGGAGGTTTCGGTTGGAATGGGTCATACTCAGTTGAAGTTGGTGAGATTTGGTTGAAGCAAGAGTGAACACTTGGTTGATAGATTAGTTTCGGTTAATGACAACCAAAGACTCGGTTGATGCAGAAGTGTTAGGTCTTGCTTCGGTTGATTGTCATCTCGATAGAGATAATGTAGATAATCTTTGGGAATTTTTGTGGTAGCACTGATCGAGGATTCGATTAGTGGTATAGAGGCACTTGGTTGATTAGGCTATAGATTTGATTCAGTTGAACGGTGATTCTGGTGGAATTAATCGAATGGTTGTTTTCAGTATTCATTTTCCCAATGGAAAACAATGATCTTGATTTGGTTGATGTTATATTGTAGTTCATTCAAGATCTGGAAACTCGGTTGAAAAGTGGTTTTGTGGTAACTGTTATCAACCAAATGTTTGCATCTAGTAATGAAAATCTAAGTTTCTTGTGAAGTACCTAGAAACTACTAATTTAGGACAATTTTTGACAAGTGGCCAAATGACACATTTACTGCTATAGATAGCTATACTTGTGTGGAGAATGTATTAAAAAATTTCTCTATCTTTGGAGAACATTCATCTTCAATTTTATTGTCTTCTTCAAGCTCAGGTTCCTCTTGATATCTTCAATATGTGTTATTGTCTTCTCTTCTTGATGTCTTCGATTTGATTGTGTAGAATGCTAAATTTCTTGTTGTACTTGTATCCACACGTGTGAATGCTAATGTGTTGCTACTGTTGTATAAATAGGGACCATTAGAAAAGTTCTCAATATCAAAAAGACCCTTTAAGGAATGCCATGTAGGATATACAAAAATATCAAAATAAATAAAACAATATTGCTTATTTGCTTGCCCACACCACTCCCAAGGCCTCCCCAACTCCAATGATATAACCACAGTGTCTATAGTCACAGTTAAGAATTGTTAACAGTTCGCAGTATAAATTGACTAAATTCAAAACCATGGAAAACAACTTCATATGATTAAAGTTCACTTTTTAGAAGATGAGTTAATTCGAATATCCTCTTATTGTCAGAATAGAGATTGTCATCTCCAAAAGACGTTAGAAGAAAATGAACAACTTAAAAAAAAAAATGAATCATTACAGAAGATAACAATCAATATCAAATCAGAACTAGAGCAAATGTAATCAGTCTTACAATCTATTTGTATTGAAAACTTACAATTACTGAAGGATGTGGATTTGGTAAAGAAGAAGGCTAAAAGTAAGAAACAAAAGCGACAAAGTTGCAAGAATATTCAAACGCTTTTAAAAGGAGGTTATCGAAATAGAAGGATCTGTGCATTCAAGTAAGCATATTCTGAATTTTGTAAGTTTTTCAATGACATTGGGATTTAATTTCAGCTATGGTGATATTTTGTTAACTATCTGTTTTTTTTGCAGATCTGCATTATTAGCTCCTCGGAATATTAAAGACAATGTTTCACTAGAAATGTCATTGGGCACAATATTGACTTGCAAATTCACTGAGCGTATCATGATGAACAATAGGATTTCAAATGTAAAGTGTAAAATAGCAGAGTCTTTGATGGTGGACATTCAAAATATTTTAGATAAGACTATAGTTTAGGGTGCTTGTGATTTTGCAGGTATTAGTAGGAAGCATATGCAACAATATTTAAACTAATTAGAGAAGCTTTTTAAGCAAGTTCAAATTAGAAAAGTCCCAATCCCTAGGACATATCACTTGAAGAAAGAGAGAAATACATTAAACATAGGTGTGCATAAGATCACTGGAACTCCATTTCATATTGAGGAGGTGTATGAAACTGATGGAAGATCGATATTCTATAATTCATCAAACAATTTATTTGTTGATCTAAATTACTTGCTGAGATACATCGTCACATTCTATGATATAACCTACAAAAAGGTGAATGGCAAAATAATCATAGTACTTAAGTTAGATGAGTCAGAAATTGTGAAAGGGCAGAAGATAGAAAGGGTTAGTGTAACTCTCATGAATGGTGCTCTATCACAAACAAAAAACCAAGAAGATTTCAAATTTAGTGTCCAGTCAGAAAATGATATATGGTGGTTGGCAGCGTTTCAGGTAACTAGCCTCATAATTACATTACATTCATTGAATAGTATTAATTCATTATAAACTAAGTCTGATTAATTCTTTGGACAAGTGCTGAAAGAGGATCATGATATATTAAGATAGTGACCCAGTCCATTGTCCCTCTAGAACGAGGATGCGTGTTGTCTAAAGCCACCTCATCTCGCAGCAAAATCATCTATTATGAAAGCATCTTACAATAGGAAATATGTTAGCAAAAACACATTTAGTGATTGAAAACATTCAAATGCAAGGAAGATTAAACACTTACACATTCTTCATCATTAGCAGCAACTAGATCAGGATGATCAATATAATGCTTCTTGGTTTCCAAGGGGAGGCTCGAACCTAAGACCAAAGAAACTTTGGATGTCAAGCTAACCAACTAAGCCAACCCCATTGGTTCGATGATCAATATAATGACCACGTACTGAAGTGGAATCATTAGTGAAGTGCATTAATGATGGACGAGGGAAGCCCATCTGGGATTGAAATGCCGTGAATTCTTCATCGGATGGTCTGCCTCTCCCATCCTCAGCTATATTTGATAAAGTCTTATTCAGGCATTCTTCATCGGTCATAAGACCCTCCTCATCATCAAAATCAATACCAGGAACAAGGTCATCTGTCTCAAAACCTACAAAGTCGAAGGATTCAGAAATTGTGTCGGATAATAAACATAGAACCTCGTCCTCATGATAGTCAAAAAATTTACATAAATCAGCAGTAGTAAAATATACATCGTCATTAATATAATATACAGACAAATTGAAAAGACATTTCGAATCCTCCATAGATTTGGATTCATCATCAGATGTATTTTGGCCAATGAACGAACCCCGGAGAACATCCGTATTTACATCAATGAAGTCACTTTCTTTATCAGGAGTGTCGATTCCACTCTGATATTCAACCAATCGACATTTCTTGTTGCAATATAGACACATAGAACTACTTTTGAAAAGATCAAACAATTTGGTAAACATTCTATCCAGTCTATGTCTAAAAGCTGGGAAGAAATAAACAAGATCTATATAATGCATGTACTGGAGTGGACCTATGGAGAAAACAGGCTTGCTAAGTATATCTCTGAATCTGACATAATGTTCATAAAATACGTCAGAATTTGGTTGTGCAGTCCTGAAAACATGTAGATATGGCCTGAATAGACTGTGGAAGTAGTCTAGGTTTTCAGTAATCCCAAATTCACTCAGAAATGAACTCAAGCCTGATTCTCATGAGGATGATGAGGAAGAGGCCATGGCAGTAACGTGAATATCACACTTGTGCGCGCGAGAGAACTGAACGAAAACTAACTATCAAAATGACGTAGAAGATGGATATGTATGGTAGACAAACACAAAATATCGCACTTGTGCGCGAGTAGGTATAGTTGCAAGCAAACGGACAGCATTGAGCGCGCACAAAGACGATATGTCATGAATTTTGAGAATGAAAAAGGTAAAAAATTATTTGGCTTTTGTGCCATTTATACTAAATTTTTGCACGTGTGGTCAACGAACTTAGGACACGTGTCTACTTTCAATTGGACAACAGGCGTATGCACTTGCAAGATGGCACCTGCACACGTGTAAAATGACACCTGGACACGTGTCGTGTGTTCATTCGATTGCTCATAAACACGTGTCGCTCTCACATTCGATCGTACAAATCCCACATGTGTAGTGTGACAGGGTGACATGTGTCATTTTTGCATTTGTCCGTACAACTCCCACACGTGTGACAAGACGTTCTTTCGCACGTGCAAACCCCGATATAAAATCACAAATTTTGATGAATTTTTTTTCACTTTTTTTTTCGCTCCGCATATCACATTTGTGCGCGCCCTTCACAATCAAAATTTCTCCTACTACCTTCCATGCGCACAGGTCCGATACATCTGCCTATGTGTCACCCATATCGCACTTGTGCGTCTTTTCTCAAATCTAATCTTGCTCTCTCATATTCGGCTCACATAGGTCCAATATACCATACATTGTGTCCGTACATAGCGGTCCTTTGTGAGTTCTTTATCATCCCTCCCTTCTCATCCTAACCTTCATGCACAAGTCCGCTATCACATAGTTCACGCCCATGAGAAGAAAGTATACAAGGAGAGACTTCTTCTCTCCTGGCTCATCCTCATCTCCTGCGGTTGCCATCACACCATTGTGTATCTCCCATTGATAGACTTTTAACTTTGGTCTGTACGAGAGTTTATTGGTTGTGAATGTTGTACACGAGCCAATGGTGAAGGAAGTTTAATCTCTTTCGGTATACGACGTCTTCTTGATCTTTCTGGAGGATGTGCTCTGTTGTGCGCCTCCGCCTGGACCACCTTCAACTTTTGTCCCAGTTTGCTTTTTGCTTTTTACCTTACACATAGTTTAGAGAAAGTATATATGTAGGTTGGCACCCTACTTCATTTGTAATGGGACATAGTTGGAGTACATCACTTCAACATTGTTGTTCTCTCTCATGTGTATGACTATTGTCTAACAACAATAGGAATCTTGTCTTGGGTTACTTGTATGATCAAGTCAGTTTTCTAACATCAACCGCAGCAGATGGCTCTCTGAGATACAAGTATCAGAGGTCAACAGCTTTGTTGATCCCAAGAGCTCCATTCTACCGTGCTGTCCAGAACATAACAAGAAATGATCTCGGACAGCATGTTAGATTCACACCGAGTGCTCTTCAGTGCCTTCAGGAGGCTGCTGAAGATTATAGTAGTCTTTTTTTTTAGGATTCTTTTTTGCTTGCCATCCATAGCAAGAGGGTTACCATAATGCCCAAGATTTTTCAGCTTTTGATGAGAATGAGGGATAGGTACTGTATGTTACATGTATCTCAGCCTGTTGCTCCTAGACCAACTCCTGTAGATAGGACTAGTCTTCCTACGAAGCATTCTATGAAACAGACAGCCCCCAAGCGTGCTCCTAAGAAAGTGAAGCCTAACCCTTCAGATTCTGTGAAGCCTATCCCAGAATCCATTGTAGATAATGTTGTTGTTGATAATGCTGTAAATATAGCTACCTCTGTTTTGGATACTCCTATGATTGTTGTAGATACTACACATCCACCTCCTCCTCCTCCTCCCAATTTTTATACATATATAGATTCGGATGATTATTTTAAATTTGAACAAGACATATCGAATGTTATAGATACAAAGGGTACTCCTTTTTGTTTTAGACTAGATGAACTTGATTTTAGTATTAAAATCTTAAAAAAAAAAAAAAGATTCAAAATTTTTTTATCCTGGTTCAACAGACATACGATACCTAACCAAAATCGAAAAATATCTCTCTCAACGTACTGACTACTCAAACCTTTGTTTAGAAAAATTTATTTCAATATATCGATTAACATCAACACATCTATACAAACGCTAAAAATCTCAAATTATTAGATATGTGAATTACAATGAACATAAAGATTCTGACAACTTTTACCGAGAGCATCTGCTTCTATATAGACCATTTCAAACATCCGAGCAAACACTTGCAGAATCACATTCCTCATACAAAGATGCTTGCTATGCAAACTACGACACAATACAACACAATAAACAAAAGTTAAATTTCAATGAAAAACATATATTAAATATGCACATTTCAATTGGGAAAATCTTGAAAACAAAACATCAAGCACTGATTCGTCAAATGAAAACTTCCACACATGTGACATGACCAATAATTACAATCTTGAAATTGACTTCCCAAGTCATATGAATTACAACCCAAAAATACAAATCGATGTAGCCTCAAAATTGACATACAAAATCAATGGATACAATTTAATAATTACAAAATTGGAAAAAATACCCGACAAAATCATGTCCACGTATATCAAACCAACAACATAAGCCGAACATGGAATCCACTACATCAAATCATGAAAGAATTCCAAATTGGCCACTCTATATTTTAATAAAGTTACAAGAAAACAATTCCCAATCAGAATCGCAATAGCAAGAACAATACATCGAGCGCAAGGTCTAACAATAATTGAATTAGCATTCAATCCAAAACATGTTTCAAAACATGGTTTAATGTATACAGCCCTAACACGAATATAAGAACCTGCAAATTTATAGATCACATCGCCATTGACCTCAAACCATATTAAACTCGATGCCTCTGTCTAGCAAGAAATGACACGTCTCAAAACAACAGGAAACTGGAGTTTCCATATCCTGAATATGCATACCTATGCAAAAACACATCTCATTATTCAATCACTAAATACTAGATCATTATCTAAATACAAACATAATATTAAAAATGATTATAATATAATGACATCACACATATTATGTTTACAAGAAACACATGCTCATGATCATCAACTTTATTTCCCAACCACCTTCAAAGCCATTGGCAACTAAGCCTTTACAGGATCAACAATATTATATCACGAAACTCAACATGTTGACCATGTCCAGTTATATAATACACGACACACCAAAATTATTTACTTATAAAATTGATAACCTGCATATAATTGCAATATACAGACAACCAAATTTTAATATTTCCATGTTTATTGAACAACTAAACATAATACTTAACAACATTCCCAAAACCGCACCACTTATTGTAATCGGTGACTTATTAATACACTGAACATAAATAAAAATTTCCAAAAACTTCACTTGCTTATGTCTTAGTATAATATGCACTTGGCCTTTCAAGAAGCAACAACTATATATGGCACACAATTAGATCATGTTTGGACAAACACATAAAAACACACACTACTTGCATTACAAGAAAAAGTGGGAAAATTTGCGGAAAAAAATGGCAAAAATTGCGGAAATCTCTGTAATTTTTGTCATTTTTTGCCAAAAAAATTGCGGAAACGGTTTCCGTAATTTTTTTGGCAAATCCGCAATTTCGGTCTCGCAATTTTTTTGGCTAATTTTCCACAATTTTTATGGCTAAATTAACAATAAAAAAATTGCAGAAACCCACCCGCAATTTTTTGGCATAATAATTGCGGATTTATTTTCACAATTTATTTCGCAATTTGTTTGGCTGATATTTTTTGCCAGATTTTTTGGACAAAAATTGTCAAAAAAAATTGCAAAAATTCATTTCCGCAATTGTTGTGGCAAAAATTGCGGATATTTTTCCGCAATTTTTTGTGCAAAAATTGCGAAAAAAATTGTGAAAATTCATTTTTGTCACTTTTTTCAAAATAGTGTCAAAAATTTGCAAAAAATAAATTCGCAATAAAATATAAATTGCGAATTTATTTTTCGCAATTTTTGTACATTATTTTGAAAAAAAAAGTACAGAAATAAATTTTCGCAATTGTTTTGGCAATTTTTGCCAAAAAAATTGTGAATAAATACCTGCAATTTGTTGGCTAAAATTGCAAAAAATATCACCAACCCTAAACTCTAAACTTCGATAGCAAGTTCTTTACCTCAGATAACGACTGAGCTAAACATGACTGTTGTGGCGTCGGATCCTTCTCTATAGTTGCACGCTACATGACATACGAAAAAAATTATGAAATTGTTAGAAACTTATTACTATCTCTCTAATGAGGTCCATACTTTCTATAAGGTTTTCACAATTTAGAGTATGACATCCCATGCATTGTCTTGTGTCTCAAAGTACATGTGTAATAATTAGACTCTTAGAAAGAAGTGAGGTTTAATCTCTTTAACTATAGATAACGGTTGAGCTGAACCCAACTACTGTAGCATTGGATCCTCCTCTACAACAACATGATGCATGATCAAAACTAAAATAAGGAATATATCTCATTCTCACTCTCTTTCTCATTCTCTCTCTCTCTCTCTCTCTCTCTCTCTCTCTCTCTCTCTCTCTCTCTCTCTCTCTCTCTCTCTCTCTCTCTCTCTCTCTCCCTTCTCCCTCTCTTTATGTAGATAGCTAGGACCGTACCAAGTTTCAAAAGAAAGATATGGAGAGAGAGAAAGAAAAAATGAGAAAGCGAACTAACTTGGGATAAACTTTTCATCATCTTCATCTACATCTATACAGTCTTTCAGAGTTCTTCTATTTCTTCACTTTGTCTCTTTATCTCCTTTCTCATTTTATCTACTTGGAAAGAATACTGCATCTCTTTTCTATAGACACTTAGGCCTCTTACTCTCTTTCGTCCTCGACTATTTTCTTCTAAAATCTTCATTACTTTGTCGTCGAGGTTTGTTCCTGACATATAATTAATTAAAATCTTCTTCTACACAAGAAAAAATAACATAGCTAATCAAATTTAGATGCAAAATCATATACATGTTCATCATTACATTTTATAAAATTAAATGCATTTAAACCATAATTTCAAAAAATATATGTTATTATATCTCAGTTGGGTGTTACCTTCAAAGTCTCAACCACAGGTCAGGATCCAACTCGTCTGCTTTTAGTTTGCCAAAACCTTTACTAGTATGAGCATCCACATAGATCCCGACAACAGTTGGAGCCCTATTCTTTTCTTGTGTCTGGAGGTTGGCACTCAACAATAGACAAAAATAAATGACATCATGAAAAAAGAGGTTTCGCATATCAGAATATACAAATACAAGTTTTGTTGTATACACACATACCAGTCTCATATTGATGCCCGCATATCCAGCTCGACCAACATTCGGCATCTTTTGTTGTTTTGATCTGTTGATTTTGTTTTGTTGACTCAATTTCTAAGCAAATTATTGTACACACATCAAGCAAATGAATAATAAGTCAGTAGTAAGATAAATAAATCATGCACTAACTAGAGATGACCAAGCATTCAAGTCAAATTTTGGTTTCAAGATACATAGATAAGACAAAAAAGTGGAATACAACTTGAAAAGTTTTGCTTTTTAAGTATTGACGTAGAAGCTGCCATCTCACCTTTTCCATCCACTCAAGACATTTTGGCGTTAAATTTTCTGCCTCTACTTTATCAATGTCATTCTTGAGTCTCTGTCTCAATGAACGAAAACTGGAAAATCAAACTAGTTGACAATTTCTCACACTTTAGGAAAAATATGAGCGTGTCCATCTTGTTCCATGTCTTGATCTAATGGTATCCATGTTGTACCACCATTTTTCCATCTTTGATAGTTAAAATTAAGGCTCAACGTTTCTCTTTGAGTTGATATTGAAAGCAAATGGAATCTTGTTTGATTCAGCAATCTATATCTTCGTTTGATTTATGGTCCCAACCTTTGTCCATAAGTTCTGACAATGTACATCTGACAAATCCTTACAAACAAATAGTGTCAGTGTTCTATGCACATTTGCAGTCGGAAAAAAAATCAACAAATACATTCAAAAAAATAAACCCACTTAATTGGACATTTTTGGACCCAGTACTTATTTTCATAGATTTCTTTACATCAGTAAAGAGCTTGCATCAAGATGATTCTGAAACAATGTTGTTAGGAGTAACGATCATTAACAACATTACAATTGGTAAGTGGTGTTTAGAATGTCAATTCAAAGCATGTCAACATAATTTCAAGGAGCCACAACCAAGTGCCTAGTAAAATATGATACAATGCCTAACTATTAGGTTAGGAAATTTTGTGGACATACAATACTTTCGGGCTTTAAGGCTTGTTGGCTCAGCTCCTATTTTACTTGGCAAGGCCCATGGGTGTTATTATTCATAGGCATATGGTCATACAATATTATTTGGATTTATGGGCCCACCATCCATTCGACTTAGTGGCTGATCTATTCAGAAGGGTAGCTATAATCTTATTGAAAAACCACTTAATCATTTCTATTAACTCGAAAAGGTGGGCCTCTAGAGAAGAGCACACCATTTTTGCAGAAATTTATTGTTCTTTCTAGACAATTCCTTTCAAATTAGGGATTCAGCCCTAACCTTAGTAGAGTATGATTAGGAAGTAGACATTTATTTGGTAGCTTACTTTTTGGTTTCTTTCTCTAAGTTCTCCGTAAGAGACTTGTTGCTCTTCCTTGCATAGCATTAGCTATTGACTATTATTATGTTCTTGAAGAATTGAATAGAGTCACCAGATCATCTTTTGTCATATAATCTCTATTAAGTACTTCCTCCAAACTTTATGAAAATGAAGAGTAATCATAAAATAAATAATATGACATTCAGCAAGCATTGTTTGACGGTACTTACACTGCTGATTCTAAGAGCTTATCCTAGATAGCATTTCAATAACAATGACAACCTTCAGACATTACCAATTGGAAAGTTTAAACGCTCAATAATCCACGAATCTGAAAGTCATGAAGCAATCAACCTAATAATTCAATTGACCAAATCCTTATTAACACAAATGCCCATTCACAAGAATTCTGAAAACATTTTTGCATGTTATGTGAAAAGGAAAAAGTAAGTGCATTCTTCAACTGCACATGACCACAAATCAAACTGTTCCTTCAGCATGGGGATGGAACAAAACTTGAGCCATTCATCAAGAGGAAATAATGTCTCAATCACAAGTTTTCCAAATTTACATTAGTCAAAGGAGTATTTTACACAAATGCCCATTGATTTTCTCGTCTGACTTTCTCTTAAAGCAATATTCTGTGTCCCAAACTTCTGGAATCAAACAATTGTAAATCGGAAAGAGCGTAGATCATTGAACTGTTCAATGCCCTACCGATTTCAAATCACCTCATAAACTAGTAATCGCGAATTGGCAATGTTCTGGAAATCGCGATTGCTAATGAATGCTATCTCTGAATTTGACTTCCAGGTTCCGAGTTTACAGAACAGAGTCACACAAGTAAATGTAGTTTGCTGTTTTGCGAGTTTTGGACAAGGCTGAGTGTCTATTTCTCGAATATTGCTTACACTAAGAACAGAAATGTGTACCTGTAACAAGTTTAGGAATGAATTGTACCTCTCTCAGATAGGAAAAGCTTTTCAATATATGGGTTTAATCTCAACCTGTCATTCCTGATTTTGTCTAGTTTTTTGAGTTTCTAAGCGACAGACGAAATGGAATATTATTGTTCTGCGTCATTCGGTCAACCATATATGAGGGATAGTGTCATGCAAGGCAAAGGATAGTGTGGGCAATATTCAAAGAATGATGTTATGCAGAATTAAGTCCAATGAGCACTGCAGAAGATAGCAACAGACCTTATAAATAGACCTTCAACCTGAAATTTGATTTTATGCTAAAATCTGGCCGAATAGTAGGAGTCGGATAGATGGGCAATTAAGTTATAGGTTTACAAAAACAAAGGGATGATACTACTTTTGGTTGGGGACACATTCTACGCCACTTTCCAGCGAAAAAAAGAAGTTTATACCACAGCCGAGACTGCTGGAAGGGCATTCTTTTACTCCTATGTTTGACAGGTAAGTTCGAACTGAAGAGGCAGTTTTCCAAGTTCTAAACAATGTAACAGGAAAAAAGTTTACTGAAGGAGGTTGGCACAGTTAAGAAGTGAAGCAAGTTAGCAACCATGGCCATGCAGCTGCCACATGGGAGCCATTCTACTATATAAACCTTCCCATCTACCTAGTCATTTTAGTATAAGAACCTACCCGCCCCCACCCCCCCCCCCCCCCCCCCCCGCCCCCGGCTATTATTCTCGACTAAGGTTCTGGTAGCATCAATTTTCATGAAAATATTCGCAATAGACAACATTCCAAGTAAATGTGTTTAGGTTGTTATGAGTACCATTTGCAAGAGCAGGGCACGATTGCTTGTTGCGAATATGGTAAGTTTAAAATAAGATCTCAAAATAGCAACTATCGACATGCAGTCTAAATTTGGTTTTCAAAAATGCGGGTAATTTAAATCAAGAACCTTTGTCATGCATAAATTCATTGAATGCAATGAAGAAATGCTTGAATCAAGTGGCTTTATTTTTTAGTCAAAACAGTAGTTTGTACAATGAAAAGATCTTGTAATCAAAGCGGAATACAAAAATAACTTATTAAAAGACTAAAATATACAGAATTCAAGAAACTTGTGTCAAGAACACTTTCACCTAAAATTATATTGTCTTTGCCTTAAACGTCTCAATTCCAAAGATATTACGAACCAGGATCTGCTACAGATCAAGTAAACTTTTTTTTAACATGAGCAGCATCTTTTTTTGAAGTCTATTTGGAAGCTTGTGTTTACTTTATTTGTAATTTCAAAGGAAATCCAATCAAACATGCTTATTAGAAGAGATCTAGGCATCCATTATTAACAATTGAAGCAAGTAGACATTCTTACAATGTTTACAAGTCTATAATATTCATAAACACTCTTATGTTTGACATGTAAGTTTGAATCTTCCAAGTTCTAAACAATGTAACAGAAAGCAGTTTTATTAAAGGAGATCGGCGCATCTAAAAAGTGAGGTAAGTTAACTTTCGAGTCGAAACAATAGTTCATATAATCACAAGATTTTGTAGGCAAAGCACAATACAAAAGAAAAAAGATTCTGTAAAAGACTCAAATATACAAAGTCCAAGAAACCTGCCTCCAAAACACTTTAACCTAAAATTACATTGTCTTTGCCCTAAACGTCGTATGATGACTAATATTCGATGAAACAATAAGCACCTAATTTGACAAACTATGCATGGTTCTAGCTTTGTACATTACCATTACTTTTAGCTTACTTGAATAAATGCATTGCATTGCCACTTTTCAGGCATATTGGACTCAAAAACTATAACATACCTAATGCAAAAGGTTTATGTATGAGGTGTTGAGGCTGAAATCCAAGCAACTAAAACAGAACTCCATTTGCTTTCAATATCAATTCAAAGAGAAACGTTGAGCCTTAATTTTAACTATCAAAGATGAAAAAAGGGGGTACAACATGGATACCATTAGATCAAGATATGGAACAAGATCGACACACTGATAGAAAGCAAATTGATATTACATACAATGACGAACTCCTTACTACTATTGAAGTTGAAGAAGACAGGAGCCTTCACGATATCCGAATAAAGCTTGTCTTAGTACAATACGAGATTCTTGAATACTTTAGGTTTATTGGTAAATGTTTTCATATTAAATTTTATTTGATGCAGTAATTTGTCAGCAATACAAAGTCATGTTTTATGCAGTATTTAATAAGATGTTTTTTCTTTTGCAGATACGAAAAAGATAGAACAATTTGCAAAATGCAAAGATCTAGGTACGATGATCAAGATGATAGAATAGCCATGACATGCAAAAGCAAGAACATGAGATCGTAAAAATAAATGTATAGTGTTATAGCTATTTATATCAATAAAAATGAGCCCCGAACATTGGGCTTTTTCTACAAATTATGTTTCATTCTAAAGATTTGACTACTTTTTCTTGTGGCCGTGTTGACTTCCTCTCTTTCTTTGGTCTGTGCTCCATCGGCTTGATCTCTTCTTTAACAATGGATATCTCATTATAAAATACAACACCTTTGTGATCCATAATAGCAACATCAGGAGAAAGGACTCCTAATTTTGACATTGCTTCTAAATCAGCCTTATCATTTCTAGGATCACATATTACTGCCTTTGTAAGGATGAGTTTGATTAAATCTTGTCTGAATTTATAGACATCATAAGATGTGCACACACCAAGCGAGAACTGCAAACAAACACAAAATTGGGTTGAGAAATACAGTCGCATTCATAATGAAAAATATATAAAGTAAAAAACAAGGAGGATCACAATGCTCACTTGCTTGATATCAACCGTGTCTTGTTAAAAATTATACCACTCAATCTTCCATATGAACCAATTAGTCACTTGAAATCGGGTTACTATCAACGACACTTTTCTCGGTGTTTTATTTACCTCGTATACAACATATACAACTTGGCAATGCCATTTACGGAGCTAAGTTCCTTAGATGTCAATACAAAGTGGTCGGGATTCGAGGCTACATCTTTTCAATGGCAATGAACAAGTGTGCCCATACAACTCACTTGAGATTAACACCTCACTTGAGATTAACACTTGAAGATCTTGATAAAATGGTGTACTACTAAAATGAAATTATTGTGGAAGGGTTTAGGGTTTATTGTGGTAGCGCACATGATTTATTTCAGCATAACTCATACCCTTCTCTCGTTAGCGAATGGTGAGTCGGGTATAAATAAGATATACAGACTGGGGCGGCTGCGGTGCATTATTGTAGCCTGACTCCGAACTTCTCAAGTTCCATCTCGACTCCTCTCGAGCCTTCTCCAGTCTCCTCTCGTGAGCTGGCTAAACCGTCGAACCTGGGCTGTCTCGTTCGTGAATCGTGAGTGAACCCGGGCTGTCTCACTTTGTAATCTCACTCACACTCCCTTCACTCTCTCTCGAATCCTCCCTCACACAAGTCACACCCATATTCATTCAACTTTCAAGCATGGCGGATCCAGCGAAAGCTATAGGCCAGATATAGAAGCTTTATGCTTGTAATCACACTGGAACCGCGAAGGTCGTCAGTGACAAAGTGTTTTTCGACATAGAGCCCGGGACCAAAACTTTTGAAGGCTCTGCCAAACTTTCCTCTGCTGACTCTGGATCCGCGTAGTTTTGCGGCACATTGGGCAGCGACGTCGCACGTGATCTATTCAAGAACACGGTTAAGTTCATGTTCGATTCAAACACTGATAATTTGGTTGTTAAGTTCATGGATAAGATGACAAAGAGGTGGGTCGTCTCACCGCCAGTTCTATATCCACGGTGCTCACTGGGACTGGTGACGGGACTGGAAACTTGGGTTAAGATTTATAGTTAATCATCTTCTTCTATGACATCTGCATCATGCATCCTCATCGAGATGTCATTTCTGCTATGAATAACGAAGAAGCTTGTTATAATACTAGTCTAGTAAAGGATGTTGTTAAGGTTAATGTGATGCTGTTGGATCTCCATCACTTTGTGTTGGACTAGTAATTGTTATGATGTTGCCGCTATGATAATATTATAATTATGGTTTGGTATTACTAATTGAGCGTAATCATGTTGCCGCCTCTCCGTAAACACATGCCTTTCTTTTGGTTGAGTGTCTAAGGATGTCGGACATTCTGTTCGATGGCTTGTAGTTAATTGCTCAATCCAGCTTATTTTGAGATCTCTCCTGATTTCCTGTATTGTATGGAGACAGCACATGATCACAACTAGATCTGCAGCACACCATGGATACAGGTAGAAAATTATACTGATGCACAAATGAAACACTCGTTGAACCTGAAATAGAAACATAATGAGGAAATCTGAGTACAGACCGTAAATCTTTCTCCTGCACTTGCGGCATTGAGCACACAAAAAAACACTAAGAACTGTAGCAAGTTATCTATCCCTACCTGGCTGAATGCTAAAATGTTTGCAGCAGCTTTATGCTTTCCTACTATCACCTATCATGAGTAAATTAATGCTAAACAATAGGAAGTTACTACCAACTACCAACTGCCAGTTGTGTCAAATGATTGCACAAATCTCTCAACTACTTTCTGAAATCAAGGGAGAGTGGTTGATAACTACTGCCATGTGGGTGGCTATTTCTTAACACTCCAAAGTAAAAGACTAAGTGGTGAAGGCTCATGTTCTCAAGTGTTGGCGAACAACGATATATCAATGAGGACGGCAGAAAGTAATGAACATCGGTCTGGGCATGTCAACAATGCAATGATTGACACCCCCACATATGACCAGATCTTTCGAGCACCCCAAAATAAAAATCGAGATCGTGAAAAGCTATATGGTAGACATTTGTTGGCAAAATACTTTCCTGATCAACATGCCGATTTTTTAGAAAATCATAGATATATTGTGCTTGCGGATTAGGGTATATCGCAAGATTTACGCCACAAACCACTTGAAAGAGAGAAGCCGAAAAATATCATCAGCCAAAACATTCAAGAAATCAAACCCTTACGTTTCTCAGGTGCTACCTATGTCTGGAAAGAAGAAGACATATATAGTTGGGCATTGGTAAGCATCCAATCAAGAAGAAAGTATGAGAAAAAGAAAGGCAAATCATCAGTCACTCAAATCGCAAGTTCCATGGCGATAGAGGTAAATAAAACCAGGTTTTTTTTTTCATCAAGGAAAATTTGAATGCATAAATGCCATGGAATCGTGTTTCAAATAAAGTAAGACTATTTAAAAAAAATTGCTAAGTTTTTTTTACATACAAAAATTGTTAGCAAGAAAAAATAGTTAAATGTTGTGATTGACTTGTATTTAACTTTACTTAATTCCTAACTTTTGCAGGAAGCCAGTCCAAAAAAAGATGAAACTTGTGCTCTAGTTACTACTTCTGTGCATCAACATCAAGTGAAACATTCTATAGAATTACTTGTTTATGATTATTGAATTGAGTTATTTTAGGCAAATTGATGCATGCTTGGCACTCCATTACATGTAGTCTTTTTGCTTAGTATTTTATTTGGATGGTTTAGTTTGATCTCAAAGCCATTTTTTGGGATGGAAATTGCATTGCAGGATGTTGCACACATGTGTGCAACGCAAGTCGACACACCACTTATGGATGCGATGGTGAGTTTCTAAACTATATTGTTATATATTCGCAGGTCTATATTCATGGTTTGCATTTTTATTTTCTGTTATGATGGTTAGTTTTATTTTGTCGCTTACATCAATCAAAACATGAATAATTGATTGTATTATATGCGATGGAATTATCATTTCATTTTAGGACAGATGTTTTACCATTATAAAATATCATTTCATTTTAAATGTATTCATATGAATTATTTTTCAAATTGCAGGTTGTAGAAAACAACCAACCAAGGTATGGAGCTGAAAAGGTGTCTCAACGTAGGAGTGAACGACCACGTAAGGTATGTGGTGTGTTTTTTGTTCAATATGCAATATATAAATTCTGAATTTTTAGTCTTATTAAATAAAGTCGCTTTTGATTTAGATGAGCACGAAACTGAAAGGAATTGTGGAGGAGCACGATATACATTGTAAAAAAAATGTGGTGGGAGTTGTGGCCAAAAAAATGAAGGTATGGTCAATGTTTTAAGACCATTTGCGCATACATTAGAATAATTAGAGATATTTGATCTTACTAATTTTTGTATTTTGTTTTTTTGTTAATATTAGGATGTATCAGAAATTGACCATCACAGATTTTAAAAAAAAAAAGCTTCTTCAAAGATGATTCACAGGTGAGAAAAATGTCTTTTGTTTAGATCAATTATATAATAATGAATTTGTTGTAAATTATTCTATTAAATTGTAATCAATTTTGGTCATGTAATTATGAAGTCTAATTTATCACACTTGTTTTTGTTACAGGTGTACAGTGTAGAAGATTTCGATTTACAAGACCAAGAAACTATTTTAATGCAATATTTTAATTTATGTACAATAGATGATTTGTACGGCAAATTAAAAGAGCATTATAATAGTTTAAAGGATTTAAGAAAAAATCTACGTGTGGAAAACCGTTCGTACACTTGCATGAGAGAAGAATTAGTAGATTGCCTTCTGTATGAAGGCAAAATAGTTGTTCATAAAAAACAAAAGAGATGTTTGGTATTGGAGGACATTGAAGTGCATATGTAAGTATGTTGGTTTTTCCCTTTGGTATAAAGACAAAATAGTTGTTCGTAAAAAAAGAGATTTGGTATTGGAGGATATTGAAAAAATATGTAAGTATATTGATTTTTGGTTGTTATGATTCGAGTTACATGATTTTGTTCTTTGCCTAGAATTGTCATGCAACAACTATTTCGAAAGTGCAGTCTTTTGTAGGCAATCAACGCTTTCTCTGTTTTATCATCTTCAGATTGTGAAGCTCTTCATTTACCTTTCTAGCCCGACCATCTTCGTGATCAGTTTAGCGGTGCTACCTCTTTGGCATTTGCTGATTTGCAACTCTGTGAGTTAATAATCTGCAACTGTCTCACTTCTTGCACCGTCGTACTATCTTTTCTCACGGTTTCTTGTAACGGTTTATTGTAATGAGACAGGTGCACAATAGACGGGTGTTTGTTCTTAAATTCAAATACAAAAACAGTGACTGTACCAGCTCTCTTGGTTGAGAGTTTTCTCCGACGGTATCCGGCTTTCCAGATTTCGGGTCACTCATATTTAAGTGGCTTGTTTTAGTAATCCATGTTTGTTGTTTGTTCTCTAATTCACCAAATTCATGCAACTTGTGCATCATACATCTACATGAGATTTCGGGCTTGCAACTACAGTTATGTTATTGAGCTCATGTTAATACAGCAGATGAAAAATTGGGTCAGCTAGTAACTGGATCTGAATAGCATAGACAAGTTCTAATTTCAAGAATGCAAGCTTTGCCACCATGGCTTGCGGGATCTCTCTCATTGTATTCTCTAGTTTTTGCATCCTTGATTTTACCATGCAAATATAACCCTGTGGGGCGTTTTGCCGACAAATTACTTTTTCTCTATTTGCTTCAACTGTTTAGGTGCTGATTCTGAATGTTAGTCATAAAATAATTTTGAGAATGTGCTGATTCAATCCATTCTTGTTGTAGTAGCTGACATTTTATTGGGCCTTAGAAACTAAATTCAATTATGGTATGACATCATTATGAGCCAACTCCCATTTCTTTTTTCAGGATCTATCAAATTTTGTTTCTCCATCTAAGTCATGGTGACGATCTGCGTGATCAATTAAATGCTCATTCGCAACTCTGTGAGTTATTCGCAACTGTGCCACTTTAGTTTTTTGTAACGGGATGAGCTTCTGTTGGCAAATCCACGTATTCAGTTTTTCAGTTTTCTGTTGGATAATCAGGTGCTCAGTTTTTCAAATATCTGATAATAGCGTTTTTGTCGCTTTCTGTATGAATTTGATAGTTTTTTTTTTGGGCCTGTCATTTTTCTTTGTTTAGAGGCACGTATTTCAGAAATATTAGATTGCAGATTTAAGTATGGCCTCATAAAGTTCTTTATTAAGCTTTGCGTTTTTAGCATTGAATGAACATCCGTTCATAATTTTTGATGACTATTAAATTTCCCAGGATGATTATGGCCTTTGTGTGCAACTTTGTAGTATAGTGAAACAATGATTCTTCAATACCAAAATTTTTAGCTCCTTTGGGTTTTGTATTCACCAAAGTTTGTGTAGTGGGTAAATTTTGAGGTTTGGGACGGTCTTGCATAGCTGCAGAAGTACTTGAACATTGATTGGATCTGTAAGCAGGATTTTTGATATTGATGTCATCAATCGCATATCCAACCTTCTTCATCATCAGAAGATTCTTATCAATAATTACTTCTCGCAGTATGTGATCAGCATTCCGCCTACTTTATCTATATTGAGAGCTGTGTAAGTTTGATATATTGTTGATCAAACAGCTGCCTTTGCATGTAGTAGCAATTTGAATTGATGAATCTTCTTTTAATCTAGATTTTTATATAACTTAAATTCTCAGTTCTGAGTTAATATTTTGCTGTTTATGGAAGACTATTTTATGTCGTGATAGTATTTTGGATTGAGATTGTCTATAAAGCACAAAGCAGTCATATGATGTAGTTGTTTGACGTAAATTATGTTGGTGCGTGCAGCTCGCGGCTTTTGCTTGATCCATAACTTTCCTGTGAGGGCCTGTGAGGGCGGTGGTTGAAAAGCACATGTTGGAGGCAGCTTGCGCTTGTGGATTTGAGTACTTTGTGAACTTGAGGGCCTATGAGGGCGGTGGCTGAAAAGCACATGTTGGAGGCAGCTTGCCCTTTTCAGCAACAACACTACTTTTGAAAAACTGATTTTCAATCAAATAATTTTTTCAGCCAAAAACTTGTTTATGAGATTTTGAGATGGGCCAAACCTGGAAGTGACGGTCGACGTCAAACCAGAATTTCCATTCTTGCTTTGAGTCAATAAAACATCAATCATATGTCTGGATTAATACGTTTTGATATTATCAACCAGTGAGATCACATAGAATTAAATTTAAGTGGACTAGTCCAACTCAAGCATGATACACCAACTTACCACTTGTGCCAAGATGTCTCGGTTAAAATTGTGAAAACCATGCAATCGAGAGGTATCATGTTTACATTTCGCTTTCATATGGTTCGGATTGTAATATATTCTAGTTTCGTTGTAAATTATTATTACGGAAAGAGGATCACAAATCCTTCCTTGCTGATTTGAAACTTTAATATCATGTATGCCTATCTTCATGATCTACAGGTAAGAAACATAGATTTTATAAATATTGAGTAAAACAATTTGTGTAGATTTAAATAGTTGTGTTTATTGTTCAGATTTTTGAAAAAATGTTACAATATTATGAATCATGATAATTAAAATTGTTTTTTTTTAATTTATTAAGAGTTAATGGCACAATTTTTACTTCAATTATAATATATTATAAAGTTAAATTTATTTTTATTTTTTTAACATAAAAGAATAAAGGAATCTCCAATATATAATTTCCTATACAACAATGAACATAACTAGGGAAAGTGCCAACTAGGAAAAAATGAACACTTCCTAGTTTCTACATCTAGGAAATCCACTATCAGACTTCTTACATAGGAAATTTAAGCCAAATCTATATTTTCCTAGTTACAATTCCCTACATAGGAAATCTGGCTTAAATTTCCTATATAAGAAATCTGATAGTGGATTTCCTAGATGTAAAAACTAGGAAGTGTTTATTTTTTCCTAGTTGGCACTTTCCCTAGTTATGTTCATTGTTGTATAGAAAATTATATGGAGAATCTTTTATTTTTTCTATATAGGAACTGATCGAAAGTTCCTTGGCGGTGACAGGCCCACCTCTTTGTCATCCTTATCGATGAACTTAACAACCAAATTATCAGTGTTTGAATCCAACTTGCACTTAACCGTGTTCTTGAATAGATCATGTGCGACGTCACTGCCCAATGTACCGCTAAACTTCGCGGATCCAGAGTCAGCAGAGGAAAGTTTGGCAGAGCCTTCAAAAGTTTTGGTCTCGGCCTCTATGTCGAAAAACATTTTGTCACTGACTACCTTCGTGGTTTCAGTGTGATTACAAGTATAAAGCTTCTGTATCTGGCCTATACCTTCCGCTGGATCCGCCATGCTTGAAAGCTGAATGAATATGGGTGTGACTTGTGTGAGGGAGGATTCGAGAGAGAGTGAAGAGAGTGTGAGTGAGATTAGAAAGTGAAACCCTACAAATTTCTTATCTATTGGAGTCCACTCACGATTCACGAACGAGACAGCCCGGGTTCGATGGTTTTAGCCAACTCAGGAGAGGAGACTCGAGAAGGCTCAAGCGGAGTCGAAATGGAACTTGAGAAGTTTGGAGTCAGGCTACAATAATGCACCGCAGCCGCCCCGATCTGTATATCTTATTTATAGCCGACTCACCATTCGCTAGCGAGAGGAGGGTATGAGTCATGCTAAAATAAATCATTGTGCGCTACCAAAATAAATCCTAAACCCTGCCACAATATTTCATTTTAGTAGTACACCATTTTATCAAGATCTTCAACTGTTAATCTCAAGTGAGGTGTATGGGTACACTTGTTGATTGCCATTGAAAAGATGTAGGCTCGAATCCCAACCACTGTGTATTGACATCTAAGGAACTTAGCTCCGTAAATGGCATTGCCAAGTTGTATATGTTGTATATAACGACCAATAGTTGCTTAACATGTATGCAAAAAAAAAAAATCATAAACTTAAAAAAAAGGTGTTTGTAACTTGAAGTAGCATTCTAGCAAGACTATGAACTTAAAATTAGTCAACTCAATTATTATTAGTGTTCCAACAATTTCTAGAATCAATTTGGCAAGGGCTTATTGTATTCAATTTGTTTTTGACCTGCTTGTGATCTCTTTTTTATAGATACTTTTTGACCTTGAGAGAATTAAAGCAAAACAAGTGTCTTCACATGGGATGTTGAGGTAAATAAAACACGAAAAAAAGTGTCATTGATAGTAACCCAATTTCAAGTGACTAATTGGTTCATATGGAAGATTGAGTGGTATAATTTTCAACAAGACACTGTTGATATGATCCTCCTTGTTTTTTACTTTATATTTCATTATGAATGCGGCTGTATTTCTCAACCCAATTTTGTATTTGTTTGCAGTTCTCGCTTGGTGTGTGCACATATAATGTCTATAAATTCAAACAAGATTTAATCAAACTCATCCTTACAAAGGCAGTAATGTAGCACAGACCAAAGAAAGAGAGGAAGTCAACATGCCACAAGAAAAAGTAGTCAAATCTTATTCAAACAAGATTTAATCAAACTCATCATTTCTTCAACTTCAATAGTAGTAATGAGTTCGTCATTGTATGTAATGTCAATTTGCTTTCTATCAGTTTGTCCAACTTGTTCCATGTCTTGATCTAATGGTATCCATGTTGTACCACCCTTTTTCCATCTTTGATAGTTAAAATTAAGGCTCAATGTTTCTCGTTGAGTTGATATTGAAAGCAAATGGAATCTTGTTTTATTCAGCAATCATATCTTTGTTTGATTTATGGTCCCAACTTTTGTCCATAAGTTCTAACAATTCCTTACAAACAAATAATGTCAGTGTTCTATGCACATTTGCAGTCAAAAAAAAATCAACAAATACATTAAAAAAACCAATTTAATCGGACATTTTTGGACCCAGTACTTATTTTCATAGAATTCTTTACGCAAGTTATTGTGTGGGCTCTAATTCCTTTTTATTTGATGGATATAAATTTGCATGATTTAATAGATATGAGTTTTTAAATAGATATCCAAATTCAGTCTGCTAAATGAAAGTAAATCTGCATAAAAGAATAGAGTTGAATTTAGTTGCATAAAAATAAAACTAAAATGATTCGGATACTTACATTTGCATTTTTTATGATCATTTGGATTGACAGATTGAATACTCAACTCGGAATGCATATAATCATTTTCTCTTTCTAAATGCTCCTTTTGATGATGGATGCATTAATACCCATGTGTTTTTAACGTATATTTTTTGTATCCAATTTTCTGCTTCGTCTTTCTCATAGTAAAGAATGACAGAATCTATTGTGAATCTAGGTCTTGTTGATACCATGTTCTCTCTCTCTCTCTCTCTCTCTCTCTCTCTCTCTCTCTCTCTCTCTCTCTCTCTCTCTCTCTCTCTCTCTCTCTCTCTCTCTCTCTCTCTCTCTCTCTCTCTCTCTCTCTCTCTCTCTCTCTCTCTCTCTCTCTCTCTCCACACACACACACACACAGAATTCAGACTTTGTCACTAACTGTAACTATGCAAGATTATTGTGATCACAATATCCAACCAATGTGGTTACTATTGTAAACTAGTTTGTAACTTTGGTCTAGTAATTTGTAGCCATTCTGGGTTAGTAATTTAACTTGAAGAAGTTGATTCGGTGCAGTATTATACTCTATGGGTAGCACAAGGCAACCAATCATATGAGTAAGAGCTATCCAATGGCAATTTAAAAAATTCTAAAATTACAAATGATGAGCTACGTTACGTAGATTTCATTTTTGGGTCTTTTGGTTGGTCCAAGTGGAAGCAGAAATTAGAGATAAATAAATAAAAGTATCTTTTGAGAAGGCCCTCTTGTACTTGGGAACTCTTGTAATGAGAGTGTGAGGGAGAAGGACTCTCGTCGGAGAGACCCTCGTGGGAGGGGGGAACACCTTGGTTGGAGGGTTGTGGAGACTAGATCTCCCCAGATGGAGGTGATGTTGACGGATACTCGACCAACCTGTCGGAACTCCATGTCTCCTAACGAGCTCGTAGTCTCTCCATGATCATGGCTGCATGCGAGGGAGACATCCCATCCATATAACTGAGGACCTCATCTTCACTCATGGAGGGAAAATAGGATGACCCTCGACTACGGCCATCGACTGTGGCTAGATCCCTGAACGAGAGACATGTCACGAGACATAAAGGAAACATGTGTGGGATAATTGTGCAAGCAACCAAAGATAGTTTTAGAAAATGCAATCATATTGAATTAATTAATCCAACAAATAAATTCAAATAAATGAGTTTAGTTTGATGACAAACAAGATAAGTCACTCCTTCCATTCTACCTTAGATAAATAAATTATATTTCAAAGAGTTCGGAAATAGGTCGAGTCCAAATGAATGAGATTCATCCAATAATGAGTCCGAATACCCCAATAATCACAAATAGTGAAATTAAATGTCATGCAAGTCAATACATGTGAACAATTAGACTTTACAAAAAACAAGACAAAGATTCTTACATGGATCAATACCAAATATAGCTCAATTACATAGTTAGTCAAAGTTCAAGAATATGCATAAACTACGTCGTTAAAACTCTAGCAAATGTACCACTAGAATGATTTATAACAAAAACACGAGCTGGATCCATCTGATCCATCCTCGTTCTGGTCATCAAATTGGGCTTGTTGTTCCTGCACGCGCAACAAACATGAATTGGTCTTTTGATACATGTACTAGCTGTAAGAGACAATAGCGAATTTAAAGAAGATAAACTGTATTTGACGGTGTACTTGATGGGTAGCAGCCCAGTTTATTTGCATGTCCTACCTCTCCAATAACTCGAGTAATGTCTGCATACTGTGGCCATATACTTGTCATGGGTGGGAGACTGCCCCACGGCAAATTGCTGCATAAACATTCCAATTTTTCATCATATAAAAAAGTATCTTATTCTAAGGTGTGCAAATGAAAAACCCAAAAAATAATAATAATAATCAAAAGTTGAATATAATTTAATGGTTTATTGTAGCTCGCAAATATCCCTCGATGCCATTGTCCAAGTGAGAAGCCCTCGTGGTTTGTAGTCGTTGCCTCTCGTTGCTGCTTGAAGTGATCTGGATTATCTCGATATTCTTTCTTCGCATACTTCCAGTCAACTTTCTCCATGTAGGAAGGCCTAACTCTGCCCACTCTCATTGCATCTCGGATCTCCAATTTGCAATGGCTCATCCATGATCACATCCGGTCTTCATTTATTTCCGTGCAAACTCCTTTTCCTCGGATGAGACTGGAAACTCCAAAACAATTTACAAAATGCAAAAATCTACGTACGATGATTAAGATGATAGAAAAGCCATCATTAGAGGAATTCTGAATCCAAAAAAGACCCTTTAAGAAATGCCACGTAGATTGATAAAGTTTATTAATGTAAATTACCAAAATAAATTTATTTTCTGCCCAAATTCTTTTTCATTTCTACCCGCACTAGTTTCGATGCTTAACCATTCTATGTACATTACCATTCGTAGTTCATTTAAAATAGCATAACTTTTTAACCGTAGCTCCGATCGAGACAAAAATCATACCGTTGGAAAGCGCTCAATGAGAGCTTTCCAAGGGCATCCTAGATGACCTACTTCCAAGCTATCGTCCAAAAGTTATGGCTGGTCAAAGTTTCATACCAGAAAAAAAAAGGTCCACATATCTCTCTTGTGCGCGGATAGAGTACCATCCAACGGTATAATTTTTGTCTCGATCGGAGCTTCGGTTAAAAAGTTATGCTATTTTAAATGATAATTGCATATTATATTATGGATAGCATGTCATGCTTGCAGGCTGCCCCCAGCACCAAATTATAACATTATTAAGAAAACTTTTTTTTTCAATTCTAATGAGCTACGTTACGTAGGATTCAAATTTGAGTGTTTTGATTGGTCCATGTGTAAGCAAAATTTGAGAAAAAATATAAAAAGTATCTTTACAAAGGGTCTTTTTTGGATTTAGAACTCCTCTAATGGATATGCAAAAGCAAGCACACAAGATTGGAAAAATAAATGTACAGTGATATAGCATTTTTTATATATAGAAAGGCACCTCGAACATTGGGCTTTTTTTACAAACTATGCTTCATTCTAAAGATTTGACTACTTTTTCTTGTGGCATGCTGACTTCCTCTCTTTCTTTGGTCTGTGCTTCATCGGCTTGATCTCTTCTTTAACAATAAATACATATTACTGCCTTTGTAAGGATGAGTTTGATTAAATCTTGTTTGAATTTATAAACATCATTACATGTGCACACACCAAGCGAGAACTGCAAACAAACACAAAATTGGGTTGAGAAATACAGCCGCATTCATAATGAAAAATATATAAAGTAAAAAATAAGGAGGATCATGATGCTCACTTGCTCGATATCAACCATGTCTTGTTGAAAGTTATACCACTCAATCTTCCATATGAACCAATTAGTCACTTGAAATTGGGTTACTATCAATGACACTTTTCTCAGTGTTTTATTTACCTCGACATCCCATGTCAAGACACTTTTTTCGTTTTGACTCTCTCAAGGTCAAAAAATATCTATAAAAAAAGAATCACAAGCAGGTCAAAAACAAACTGAAAACAATAAGCCCTTGCCGAATTGATCCTAGAAATTGTTGGATATTATTGTAAGAACACTAATAATAATTGAGTTGACTAATATTAAGTTTATAGTCTTGCTAGAATGCTACTTCAAGTTACAAACACATTTACTCTCTTCTCACTTGATTATTGTGAGACAATCAATGACATCCTCGAAGTTGGATATAGGATTCAACTTTTTCATATTTGATGTCAAGTGGTTCAAAGTTATTTGCAATGGTCTTAATGCAACTGTCAAGAAAGATGAGAGTAGTTATTTCACCATTGACTCCACCAAGCTTTGGCAGATCAAAGTGATACATTTGTTTTTCCTCAACAATGTGAACAGGTACATTTCTGTTATGTATTCAATATGTCTATGCTCCTTTATTTTCAATCAACTAATTTTCAATATACTACAAAAAATGTATATTGTGTGTATACCCAAGAAATTGTAACATAGATATAGATACTAATTATGAGTCAATGTTTATGGCATAGTAACATCGATCAATTACAAGTGATCTTTCACCCCAACCGTTCACATTCCAGATGGTCGTACGTGGATTCAAGTCACTCCTCGAAGTAAAATAATTTTTGAAGATAGAAAGTCGTGGAGGACATGGTGCTGCCAACTGATGCACCTCAGACAAGATCATGACGATGGATTCGATGACACATTTTTGGAGGATCATGTGCAAGTTTCACAAGCTAATGATGATATTGAGCATGATGCATCATCATCAGATGGATCGATGACACATGACACACCTTCTCGATCTCCCTCATTGTCATTGTCGCCATTAGCTTGTGAAGATTAACTTTTAAAGATAGACTCATTTGGTTTGGCGGATTTATTGCATGATGATGCGGAAAATAATAACGAGGAACCACCAAATGAATAAGTGAGATAGTACGATGTATTTCAACTTATTGTAATATTAATCAGATTGCTCACAAATGCAATTATAAACATAAATAGAAGATACTATCCATACAGCAATAGTACCCTACTATATTTCACAGTTTAGAAACACTAGTTTATAATTTTCTTATCCATTGGGCATGGAGTCTGGTTCTCAACAACAATATCCAAGGCCATTGATTAAGCCCTAGAATCAAATAGTGACAAATCTTCATGGTACCTGCATCATTTCCAGCCCATGCACCTAGATTGGCTTATGCTCCCACTCCCATCTGATTTTCTATATGCTCATCTCAGATCCATGCATGTCGGGGATATGCTAATGCAATCTCTTTATAAGGCAATGAATAATGGATGTAGTTGATTTCGATAGGTGTCTAGAGGTGTCGTCGAAAAGTGTCAATGAATGCATTCTCGTTTACTGCATTTTCCATAAAGGGCTTTTAAAGACACTCTCATCTCTTAATTTTTTTTTTTTCAAATGTAAGATCTACAAAATCTGAAGAGGATGTAGGCTACTATAGTGTAGAATGTAGTGAAGTTCTAAGAATTTTTCTCTCATCCCAAACATCCTCTCTTATCTAGATCCAATGTCACACAACCATGCACCTCCTCTTTTTCTCAAGTGATAATTCTTTCCCAAACAGTCATCATTACGGCTTATTATCGTCAACGAGTTTCAATGACTTTACAACGCACTCAAATACTTGCAATACTTCGACGTGCCGTAGTTGCAGGAACGGCTGCTTCATAGCTTCCTGCACTACCTAAACTTCCAACTGTCTTAACTAGCGACTTACACTAAGCAGTAGGCTTTATGTAGATACTCTGCGAGATTGTTGCTTTGTTATACTTGTACAATATCTCAATTCGCCTTATGGCCTTTACGCTTTCTACATGCATACCTTTGTACTCTGATGGGTTTTCCCATCTTTTATTAATAAAAACAGGAAGTTCTCTTTCAAAAGCGAAGTAATACCTTTAGATATTTGATTTTTGCCTGTAGTTAGATTGGCTGGCTTAAAATATACAATAGATGACCTTCATAACAACAATTAGGACCTGCAAAAATTTGATAGTGGCCCATGGAAAGTTTTTTGTGTCCTTAAGAGCACGATGACTCTCAGCCCTTGTGAACCAAACTCCTTGTAGATTGAAGTCACAATAAACGTGTATGTTGAGGCTTGGTGTTAGCAAGGCTAAAGATGATCTTTAGCAAGAATGTGCCTCAATGAAAAGTTGTATAAAGACAGCCTTTCAGCAAACATCACTTGGTAAAAAAAATATGAGCATGGGCTAGTCATTGTGATAGGTTTTGAGGTACAGAGTCTTGGTCACAACTTAAGAATATGCTATGCATTGCGGTAAAGGACAAAAGTTCAAGATTTAGTAGTAAGAAGCCAAAAATATTTAATAAATGTCGAAACCATGCCACTACATTTGGGCAGTGGCTCTAGTGTCCATGCCTCGTTTCGCCTTATTGATTCGATCTCCTCTGACAATGATTGCTTCCATAATTCTCCCTCTGGACTTTGGACAACTTTTAGATATGTAGTTGGCTCTTCAATGAAGCTGCAATACTCGAATTGTGTGTCTTCGCTCCATTATCAATGTATCGATCTGGAGGTCTTTTTTGTCTTGTCGACCTTTTGGGTTCGATTCGTCGCTGCTCAAATGTTTCTGATTCGTGGGGTTGATTTTCGTCTTCCTGCTGCTTTGGAGTCTGGGGCTCAACATTCTGATTTGATGCTTGTCTTCGATCTCCCTCTTGAATTGGCAGCAGTGTGAAGATCTCACGGCCTTTTTCATCCTTCAGTCCAGGGAATGTGGACTCATCGAACTTCACATTTCTACTCGAAACGACCTTCTTCATGGATGGATTGTAGAGCCTATACTTTTGTGATTCGTTCGAGTATCCGACCATGATAATATTATATATATAAAAGTATATGTGTGTACATTGCCATAAAAAATGTCTTGTTTGCTTGGCAAAAATGTCACCGTTTGCCATCGAAAATGTCACACACAAAGCTTTGTATTTTTTTGTAACTATATATGCATATATTGAAAATATTTATATTTAAACATGTTCAATGAAATTTGAAACTCCCTCCCTCCCTCCCTCTTCCCTGTCTCTCTCGCTCGCGAACTACCCTCTCCCCTTCTCTATCCTCGATCTCTCTCCCACGCTACCCTCCCTGTTTCTCTTTCTTTATCCTCCATTTCTCTCTCGCAGGATCTTCCTCCATTTCCATATTTTTCTCAAACACCCCACACACAAGCAGGTGAAAAAGAAGAGAAGAAAGAGAAGAATGCAAGAAAAAAAAGGAGAAAAAGGAATTCATGGATGAAATTTCTTATTCTTGCGAGTGATGGCCTGTGGAAGGTTTGTGTCCTCTATTTTATGCCAGCCCATTTTAGTTTTTGGCTATCACTTCAGAAATGAACTTCAACAGTGAATACAAGATAGAACTTTGTTCCTCTACAAGATATCCTTCACAAATCTGATGGATCAACCCTAGACCTTAAGTACAAGCTCCCCTTCCAAGGCATCGATGGCCGCTATAGGAATAGCCATACAGGATTTTAGTATCAATAAAGGATCGCTATCTCCTCAGTAGGCAACGGGAGATGTCACTCTAGAGGTAAAACAGACAGATATAGTCAGGAATGCAAAGTCCTCATTGAGCAACGATGGATTTATACCAATGAATTATTTATTCTCAGAAATCAATGAGCTGCAAATGTGGGCAACGATGGACTTTTGGCTTCTAAATCATAACAGAAGAAGCAGTGACAAGCTTGCTCATTTGTGAAGTAATCTCAATTATGGACATCAAAAGCTCATCACAACTCAATAGGTCCCGGAGTGGCTCAGCAAATGGGCTATTGACTCAGTGGGAGGTGATGGTTCATTGGAGCATTCAACAAAGTCAATCGTTGGAGCTTTTCATTTGTAGAAACCTTACGGATTTTTGCTTCGTGATTCAAAAGCAAGTATGCGTGTGCTATATTTTATTATATATCCATGATGAGATAGATATTTTATGGGAGAGTTGTGTTTGAAACATGCCGTGATCCTTGCTTTTCCACAATTGAAGGTTGTGCAAAATCAGAAGGCTATGAAATTAGTTAAGATGATTCGTGATTCCAAAGCTGCAGCCAAACGCTGACTGATGAAGCTCTTGCTCGGAAAAGCAAAGATGATATTTCTTGCATCTTCGTCCGTTTCCAATAAACAGAGGATGATGAGTTTTGTTGTTTTAATTTTTATGAAAGGCAGGTATTGTTGACCTATTTGCTTTGAAAGTTTCGCTCAGTTTGATTGCCTGCAATCGGTTTGTGTACTTAATACTAAGACTGTCGATGATGAAGTTTTGTGAGTTGTTTGCATTGGAGACGTGCCAATTCATTTTCAATTACTTCAGGAGTCAGATATCAAGATAATTCAAACTATTTTTTGTTTGAAATTAGGCTTTTGAGTCCAAACAACCTAAAGCATGTAAGTTGGAAGAACTCTTTGCATTGCATATTCTTTCTAATTGCTGCAGACTAATGTACAAAATTGATGACCATAAAGAAATCCAACTCTAAATGGCCGTCTACTGCTGTAATATATGCCATCTTGCAAAACATTTTATGAAAATTTTTAATACTAACGTGCAAAACATTTGTTGGGCTTTGCTAAACTGTGAGCTCAGCCCAAACACATGCGCACACACACATCCATAAAGACCCACTCTAACCCTTACCCTAAGTAAACACACGCACATGCACACAGACACAACACGCACACAAATACACATACGCACAACACAAACACATAGTGTGCATGCCCACAAACACACGCAGACCCCCCTCCCCCCACACACACACTTTTGAGCTCTCTCTCTCTCTCTCTCTCTCTCACACACACACACACACACACATGATTAATGTCTACGACCTAACCCTAATGATTAATGTCTACATCCTAACCCTAATGTCCTATGCCTAATGCCTAAAGCCTAACCCTAATGATTAATGTCTAAAGCCTAACACACACACACACACGCGTCTATTTTTTCAAAAAAAAAAAATAGATGCGTCGGGGGTCCGGACGCCCCCGGACGCGTCCAGGGGTCCAGACGCAATTTTTTTTATTTTTTTAAAAAAAAAATAAAAAAAAAAATCGGACGTGGACACGGACGCACGTCCGCGTCCGCCATCCGCTTCCTTATATATATATATATATATAGATAGATAGATAGATATAGTTGTACGACATGTTTAGAAACGCGTCCAGAAACGCATTTCTGGTTTTATTTTATTTTATTTTTGTGGGCAATATGGTTATCAAATTAAAGCATTAATCAAGGGCAATACATTTATGTAGGTTGTTGAATGTTTCGGGTACAATGTGGTCCAATTTAGGCGCATCAATCCCCGTTGGATTCTGTCAATCCCTATAAAAATTTTATATCTGTTTTTGTTTTTTTTTCTAGTGGGATTCAGAAACGCATTTCTGAATACGGTTTTGTCCAGAAACGCATTTCTGTGCAAGTACGATAATAAAATTTATTAGGTATATTTGGGGAGTATATCCAAGTTCACAAATTTAATTTGAGAAGTTAGTGATGTCATAAGGTAATGCAACCAAAAACATCAAAGGATCTAGTTAACAAATCGGACAATTTGCACTCTTGTAATATATAACTTCTTCTCGTAAGTAGAAATGGTCAGTCACACCCTTTCCAAAACCTTCAACAAGAAACTTGAAGCCCACAAAGATCAAGTGATTTTCAAGTATAAACCACAAAGATCAAGTGATTTTCAAGTATAAACAATCTGGTACTTCTCTACATTTTTATCACAGGGTAAGAAAATGCATAGAAGTGCTGCTACTCAAGTTGTTTGCATCCATAAGTAGATTGGATAAGACAAGCATACAGGTACGTTCTTGTATGTCTTATACATGGACACTAGATGAATGCACCACATAAAGACTTTTATGCTAACCTGCATTCACCCACAATGGCAGAACATAGAGGAAACATGATGCATTTCAAAGACCCTGATCTAACACGAAGATCGATCTATCCCAGTAATGGATAAATCTTTACTGCCAATGTTGCAAGGTAACAAATCGGCATGCACCTGTACAAAGACAGGAAAATCTGCCTTCTTCTCACTGCTCACTTGCACCCTTTCCAAAAGGACCTTGAAATCCAAAAAGATCAAGTAATTTTCGAGTATGAACAATCTTTTTTTTTTTTCTATGTATTTTCATCACAGGGTAGAAAAGGTTGGAACCAAGATTTATCACATTCACTCATTTGCTTTGACGGTTATGCCTTGTCAGCTGAGTGACAAACATTGTTACCAAGCACACCAGCCATATCATGCCACCACCACCAGCTAACACTTGCAGTTTAGAAAAAAACTTGGGAGGCTCTTTCAATGCAAAAGCCATAGTCAAAATACTGATCAGAAATGCTGCTAGCGAGATCTTCAAAATTGGCACCATTAGCGATCCCTGCATTATGGAAAACCCTAGCTAGTCATGATTTTGCCACATTGAAGTATTTGATAGGTTCATTTCTGATTACCTACAGCTGATGCTGCTGTATTGCTATTAAATTGAACCCTGAAATCTATAATATCATGAATTTGTGAAAAGGCAAAGATAACCAACAATTATCAAAGAAAGCAGAAAAAGTAAATGAAATACTAATGATTGTAGAAATAGAGGAGATGTAGCAATCTAATTCTAAATCCAATGATGCACAGAGATGTCCGTTCTTGGGCTGTGACTATCACAAGTCACCCTGCAAAATATTGAGCTTTGTTTCAGTTCAGACCTGCAAATCCCTTGATGTTTGCAGCTGTCAAGTGAAACACAGCCATCACCAGAATTCACGCATGCAGTCTGTCAAAAAATTTCCCCACTCTTCATCATGTAGGGCTCAAACTCACTTAAACTGTGTTAAACAAGAACTTGGGGGATGAGAACAAAGAATCGGCTTTGTTGCAACGTGGTTAACTCTCTGTTATTTCTTGGTGTGCGACCTGCCAGAGCAGGTCCCTCTGACAAGTGGCAAACATACACTCGCACAGGTACTAAATTCTGGTGTAGGTCGCACTGACAGGTGACAAATATCTAGCGGGCATCGATTTCTGTCGTAGCAGGTCACACTGACAAGAGACAAACATCTATTCGCACAGGCATTAAATTCCGCTGTAGCAGGTCTCACTGACAAGCGACAAACATCTATCCTCGCAGGCATTGACTGGTATAGCAGGCTGACAAGCGGTGAAGATCTATTTGCGGACGTGTTATGCGCTGTTCAGGCCAGCGTGGACGGGTTTAGCTCACACAACACAAATTACCCTAAAATCGACATTCAAATTTGAACTAACAAACTCATTCTTCTCTTTGTTAAGGCAGCCTGTTTTCATAATAACCAGTCACAGCAAGATTTCATCAACACAGGAAGACTAGATGAAGAAAAAAACCTAAAGCATTTGTTCAGGGCCGTCTCACAAATGTACTGCCACATGAAGCCATTCGTTTTTATAACAACTAAACCCGCAAAATTTCATCAAAAAAAGCAAGAATACATAAGAAAAACCACAAAACATATCTTAGGGCAATTTCACAAATCTAGCAGCAGACAAAGACATGAGTTAGGACTTGCCTTAGGGTCGCCATCCAACCGAATAAGCGAACCAGGCTTGCCAGAGTAAGGAACCACAGATAGACCATTCCTTGGATTATACATCAACCGCTGGCCTCGTCCCGATCCAATAGAGAATGCATAAACCGCTTTCAGTCTATACTCATTCATGATCTGCTCCAGATCCAGCCGATTCTGGTCCCATCCTTCCAGCGAAGCTTTGAATGTGTGCTGCGGCCCTCTGCCTTGAATGTAAAGCTCCACATCCACCTCCGACATCGCCTCAATTTCTGATAGAAAACGCAAAAGATTTGTAACCCTAGCTATGCCAATGAAGGAATTGTTCGATGATCTCTGACATTTCTCTCGCCAGGACGTTAGCTTAACTACCCTCACATCTTAAAGGCAGCCTTTAAGCCTACCTTTAAAGTTTAAGGTACTCCTTACATATGAGAGGGGTAGGGTTTGGCTTGCCCTCATTGGCCCAATAGAATATCGCCACTTAAGCTTGTCATGAGAAAAGTTTAAAGAATGCCTTGTTCCATGGCGGGGACTAGTGTCTCTCTTTATGGTAGAAGCAAAGCCTTACCTAAACATCAGGATGCATGTCTTGGGGTTGCATTAAGAAGATGCTCTCGTAATCTCGAGGAACCAATGAATAATCGCCACAAGGCAAATGTCATGGGGAGGCCATTCCAATATGATGGTAGGATCTCATAGATCTAAGTAGCAAATACAAAGTGAATTCACCATGGAGGAGGAAGAAGATGGCAAAAGCATTGTACTCCAAAGCCCAAAACAACTTGATTAGATTAAACTAAACTCAAATTAAGTACTACATGCAATGACTAATCCATGTGCTTGGCATGCTAAGTCGACAAGTGTCTCTTGCGAAGTCACAAATCACATTACTACATGTACTAATTGAAGTCAAGCTTAACTTAATCAAGATTAGAGCAAGATAAACTAGTTACATTTATGTTTTAAAAACTAGTTACTTTTAAATAAAGATAGTTTTGCCCTAAATTCTTCAAACTTGTGTCTTTGATGATGCTCCTTGCATACTGTTTATTTAATGATTTCAGATGACTCATAATGCTAGCATAAAAATCATGGAACATGATTATGGTTCTTGGCTTTGTATCAAGATTATCTTATTGAGCAAAAAATATGATACAATGGTATGAGGAACCTTGGAGATGGAGCCTTCCGCTTTCCTAACAACATTCAAGAAAACAAGTTCAACAAGAAACCAAAGCTTTAAAATGTGTACTTACAAACAAAAGATGGAGGCACAAGGAACTAAGTTGATTTTGCAACTAAGGTAATCGATATGTTAGCTTTCACGTTACTTCTCCTAACCTCACACTCTCACCACATCCACAATTCTCCATGTCAAACCTAAAAAAATCCTAAAACATAACAAATATGAGCGTCTCTCTCTCTCTCTCTCTCTCTCTCTCTCTCTCTCTCTCTCTCTCTCTCTCTCTCTCTCTCTCTCTCTCCGCCTCTCTCTCCTCTCTTTTATACCTTCTCTCTTTCTAGGAGTTTCTAAAGCCACATGTTCTTTCTCTAGGAATCTCTAAATGCACATGACATTTTCAGCCCATTTTCATTGCACTTCAAATTCCGTTAAGATATGTTTTAGGGCAAACGTGGACCAATGAGAATAGACAAAACCCTTTTTGTCTATCATTGCCCACATTCTCCCTCTCTCACTAAACTACCACCCAACTCTATACTGCCATAGTCCACTTATCTCATAAACCAAAGTAAACACTTGGCAATTTACATTACCCATTATAAGCAAGCAATGTAAATAAGCATCACATAACTAACTATTGGAAATAGCATACAAAACTTTAAGTGCACAAGTAGACGGATAATATGTGGACCCCAAAATCACTCTTTTGTATTATGAATCATCAGATTGAGTACATTGCACTTCTCTTGTGGGACTTAAGCCCAAGCTTTAAAGTTAAGCACAATGTAAAAGTCTAAATATAGCTTTATAACTTAAATAAATTTTTTTAAGACTAAGTTCAATTATAATAAGCTCGTGGCTTGGACTTATACACACAATATGCCAAGTAGGCTTTGTCTTCTAGATTTTATCTAAGAAAAAATATTTTATTCACGATACTTGGACACTGCCTTGATAAATACTCATGGATTATATGGGGCCAACTTACTTGCTCCCACACTTCAACTAACAACAAGAATAGAGGTTTTAATTGACAAGTGACAATATACACACAATAAATTAGAAAGAAATAACACGATGTTATGTGACTGTTGCATTTTTTTGGATTTACAATTGCATGTAGGAATCAATGTTGAATTAGCAAGAATTAGTGTTCGATTGACGGGCTCATAAGGATATCTAATCATCATTGGTGTATTACGTAAAATAAAGGCTTGATCCAAACAAGCAAATTTACTCAAGCACAATGTTTTGAGTTTAGTCCATACACGAACCACCATTGTGATCCACTTTTGTATACGATATTCAAAACAACACCATACAGTTAGAATTAAAGTAGAATCACTATGTAACTGTACTCTGGGTCCTATCAGTTGATAAGGATCAGTTGGCCTCGCCACAAGGCAAGTCGACGGGACACACGTCCTGCCAATGGCAACTTGGGGTCATGCACGACTTGCCTGAGTGAAGAACTATATGTACAATGTAATTTCATTTTGAGAAATATAGTTGCTATGTGAGCTTGCTGTGGAGAGTGTTTTCTGTTTGTGTTATTGTGTAACATGATCTGTGTGTTCAAAGCAAATTCTAAGTTGGTATCAGAGCCGTAAAGGGAGTGTACACAGTACAACATCGCCGTTGAAGAGAGTTTCGGGAGAACAATCTTCTAAGAGTTCGGGGTTTACGACGGGTTGAAGACGAGAAGAGAAGCACTAGTGCACATATTCTAGCACGCAGAAGCTTGTTGAGCTTGAGACTGTGTGAGGATTCGGAGACAAGAGTTGTCGGCTGAATCAGAACCTCAACAAAACGGAATTTTGAAATTTCGAAGGAAGGCTACTTGGCGTTTGCAGTCAATGTACATTCAATCGGACACCGTTTGACAAATGGATTGAAGCATCACACTCCTAGCAGTAGGGCGACCTCAGAGGAAGTTGGCTGCTGTCATTGTCAAGTTGGTTGCACAGTACAGAGGATGAGCATGAGGTGACCGATAAGTCAGGATTCACTGATATGTCAGCCAGTTTGGCTCTACCCGATAGTTCGTCCAACTTCGATATGTCTGCCATCTTGGGTCTACCCGATAGTTCATCCAACTTTGATATGTCGGCCATCTTCAGTAGTTGAGTTACACAACAATGCAAGTAAATATGCAGCAATGAATGGAATTAGATTAACATAGGATTTAGGAAAGCAGAGGAGATAAATCCAACACCCCCCCCTTAATCTAGACCCGTGAATGATTTGATCTTCAGACTAAGCAATGCACAAAATTTGTTGTGTGCGTCAATGCTCAATGCCTTGGTGAACACATCTACAACCATGTCCTACGTTCGACAGTATGTTAAGTTCACCTCTCTATTGAGAATTTTTCCCTTGACATAGTGATATCAGATCTTAATGTGCTTGCTCCTAGAGTGAAATCTAGAATTGGCCGATAAGGCAATTGCACTCTGATTATCACATAATATGATTGTTGGGGTAAACTAGTTTAAACTAATGTCTGCCAATGAATTTCTCAACCAAAATGCCTCTTTAATAGATTGAGAAGCAGCAATGTACTCTGCTTCTATAGATGAAAGAGCAATAGAGGTTTACTTATGACTGTCAGACCACCGTTGAAGAAGAATGTAAATCCGGATGTGGATTTACGATTATCTACATCTCCTATCCAGCTTGCATTGGAAAATCCACTGAGCCGATGAAGATTGTCGTTGTTGACTTATCCACAGCAAATGCACTAGTCCATTGTAGCTCGAATGTATCTCATGACTCTTATAAGAGCCTTCCAATAGGTAATGCTAGGATTGGCCATGAATTGGCCAAGTGAGCTAGCTGCAAAAGCAATGTCAGGTCTTGTGCAACAGACCATTGCATACATGAGAGATCCAAGTATCGATCGATAGGAATACTCTCTCATCTGCTCCTCTTTCTGCTTGGTTTAAGGACATTGGTCCTTCGACAATCATAGGCCTGGATCCATCGGTGAGTGAGCTAACTTGCAATTAATTAGATTATATCGGATAAGTATGTTGTGAATATACCTTTGTTGAGTAATATATATCAGCCATCTCGCTCTGTCTCTGTGGATTCGAATGCCTAGACAGAAGTGAGTGTCACCTAGATCAGTCATGTCAAATTTAGAGGACATCATCTGACATCCTTCACCAGATTGGTACAATTGCTGAAAAACAATGTATCATCTACATAAAAAATGACAATTATAAAGGATTGTTGCACTGACTTGAAGTAGACATTGCTGTCGGCTATGCTTGGTTGAAAGCCTTGTCGAATGAGGAATGTGTTGATCCTCTGGAACCAAGCTCTGCCTGATTGCTTCAAGCCATAAAGTGCCTTGTGGAATTTGCAGACATGATGCTTCATACCTTTATAGATTTATCCTTCAGGTTGTAGCATGTAGATGTCCTCTTCAATGACTCCATTCAGATAAGCTGTCTGTACATCGCGTTGATGTACTTCAAGGTCGGCTGCTGCAGCATACAATAGGAGGGCCCTTTCTTCGATCAATCACTCCATTGACATTGTATTTGATTTTGAGATTGCAGCCAACATGAGCTTTGACTAGTGACCATGTCTGGTTCTTGATCAGAGAGGAATACTCTCTGTCCATTGCTTCTCTCTAGATATTGGAGTCTGGTTGTCTAAGTGCCTCATCAACTGATGTCAGTTTCTGCATTAAAAGATAGGCAGACTCAGAAGTATACCTTGTGGGCTGTGTGCGCACTCGGCTTGATCTTCTTGGAGGAAGTATCGGTTGATGATTCAATCCTTAGATTTGTTGTTGTTGAGTAGCAGCAACATCTTCGTCTGAATCGCTGTTGGGTAGTTGGTTGATTATCTGCATGCTTGAGCCAGAAGCTTGAATTGTCGTGACGGAGGCAGGTATTGAAGGTTCAATAGGAACTTTGTCCTTGCCTTTGAGGTCAACAAACTGATCCTCGATAAAGATTGTATCCCTGCTGAACAAAGTCTGCTAGGTATCGGGGTCATATAGCTTGTAGGCGTCTTCAGATGAAGTATATCCAATAAAGATTGTCTTGAGACCTTGGAAGTCAAATTTCTTCCTTGTCTCCTTCGGGATCTGCACGAAGATGATGCATCCGAACACTCGTAGATTCTTCAATGAAGGCTTTAAGCCTGTCCACACCTCATGGGGTGTTCTGCCTAAGAGGGCCTTGGTCGAACATCTATTCCGGATGTAAGCTGCAGTGGAGATAGCTTCAGCCCAGAAACTCTTTAGTAAAGATGAGTGTGCCAGCATACATTTAGCTGACTCGACCAGGGTATGATTTTTCCTCTCAACTAAGCCATTAGAATGAGATCAGTTGTACTTTTGTGCCAAAATTCACACACATTTCTATTGAAATCTGAGTGCACTCTTGTTGGAAGTCAATTGCATTTTTGTGGCAGAGATCACACCACTTTCTTGGCAGAATATCGGAGCACATTTTTACTGACCTTTGCTGCTGTCAAAATATCATTGTTGAAGAATCATCTGATTCTACTACAATAGAAGCATCAAAGCTCATTATGAATTTGCCAATAGACAACACTATCTATGATACTTCTAATCATCGATGACCGTAGGAAGGTCTGTTCCTTCTGTTCCATCGCTGACAGAGAGGTATATTTCATGAAGGAACCTCTGCTCAAAAGTCAGTCTATTCATCTTTTACCATCGCTAAAAGATAAACATGTGGAATCAATTTTCCTTCTGTGTATGACTATCATCTTCCGACCCATTCCATCTCACTTCATAGAGTTAAAGAAGAGTGTTTCTATGATTTGACCCTGCATTCCATCGCACTTCAGAAAGTTGAAAGAAAAAATACATTGTCAATCATTCTTGGCCATCATACCTTGAGCCACATCACTATCCAAGTCAAAAGATGGAGTCGTCAAAGAAATGAACTCTCTCGGGTCTCAGATTTGTTGATGGGCCAATTGGAGAAGGAGCCGTAAATTAATTTCAGATATCACCCTTTTGCTTACATTTTGAGTTCGATGATGAATCTTGTATTTTCCTTGATGATGTCTTGATATGAATTAAGAAACATTTGAGTGAATTGTATTGAAATAGAAATTTGAATCGTATATGTGCCTTTGTATGTTAAAATGGTAATCTCACCCTATCTCCTTGGATTACAGGAGGTAGGTCTATACTCGACATGGTTGGAATATACCAGTTAGAGCTAAAAACTCAATCTATTGGCATATTCACTTAGGACCATAGTGGCTAGGATACCCCATTGGAATATACGGTTCCTAGTCACTCACTATCGAACATCTAGAACCATAGATGTTTAGGGGTTGGATATCGCACTTGAAGTAAACCTCTCTTTATCAATGAAAGAATCTACTGTTTGTCACCCCCTTCTCCTTAGGGGGTGAGGCTTAGTAGGGTAATTTCTAGTTGATTTTTTTGTTGATCTTTTGGTTATGGTTGTAGATTTTATGGTTTAGTGAGCTGACATTTCTTTATTCAAAAAAAAAAAAACCCTTCAGTATAATTAATGTGCATGTGCAATCTAATGTAGTATAGTTACTAGATACCCTCGATGATGGCAAGACATGCGACAAACCTCTCATACACACATATCACATGCATTATTTTAGACACAGAATGTTTTCAAACATTTACTGCAAGCTTGAAGATTGCATCCATGCCATGCATTATACACTTTGTGGAAAGAAAAATGGGCATCGATCTTACTCTGAATTGAGGGTTATGAATGCATAATTTAGGAGCATGGGGTGGGCTAGAGAGGAAAAATGGGGACACTGAATACATTACAAGTGGGATAGGTGAGTATATATATATATATATATATATATATATATATATATATATATATGTATGTGTGTGTGTGTGTGTATATATATATATATATATATATGTATATATATATATCTGTATATGTATATGTGTATATATATATCTATATATATATATATATATATATATATATATATATATATGTATATCTGTATCTGTATATGTATATATATATATATATATATATATATATATATATATATATATATATATATATATATATATATATATATATATATATATATATATATATATATATATATATATATATATATATATATATATATATATATATGTATCTGTATATGTATATATATATATATATCTGTATATGTATATGTATATATATATATATATATATATATATATATATATATATATATACATATACATATATGTATATGTATATATATATATATATATACATATACATATACAGATATATATATATATATACATATACAGATATATATATATATACATATTATATATATATATATATATATATATATATATATATATATATCTGTATGTTTCGCTGCAAAACCTGCACAGGATGATAGAAAATCATCGAATTTCTTATGCAGACACCGATATGTTTCCAAAGCAAAAGGGATAAAGCCTTCTCCAGGAGTGCGATGTGAATAATCTCGCTCTTTATCTAGAGCTACATGAGAAGCAACGGCACCCTGAGTAGTTGAAACACGACGAAGGAGGTCAGGCCGCGAAGGATTAGCAACAACAACATCCCCAAGCGTGCGAATCCCCTCGCGCGAAAGAACAAGATCAACTTGACGCCGAGGCGACTGTGAATCGGACATAGGCAAGATGTGGGTCTACTCCCGAACAACATGAAAGCCGCACTCACGAGAAATAGATGCCAATACGTCACGAATGGAATCATGAGTCGCAGTGCGCTCTCCGCCAAAAGGGCAACGCATGAGATGAGTGCCAATAGGATCAACAGGGTGACCACAGGAACATTTTGTCAAACCTGCTAGCACTGGATGAGGGAGACCCAACCTAACCCGAAGAGCGGTGAGAAACAACTCTGAAGAAAGGCGCAAGTGGGGAACAACGGGGCGCACAACAAGCCAAACACCAGCACCCGGGCCTGCACAAGACAAAAGGCGAGCCCGAGTCTCATCGGAAGGTGAATCACTGAGAAGCTGAGTGAAAGCATGTGAGTGGAAGCGCTCCAAAAGATAGTTCTAAAAATGAGCACGCTGATGGCTAAGCAAACACTCAAAGGGAGGCAAAGAAGCTCGCACAGGTGGAGGAATGAGATCCTTGGCCGCACGAAGATGTTGTTGGAAAGGAAGAATGCATGTTTCCACATGAGCTACTGAATCGAGAAGAATGGGCTTGTTGTCCTGCTGAAACCGAGAGATAAGTGCAGAGGCAACAAGGGCCCAACTTCACATAAAAGCAGCTGGAGCAATAGAAGCTGTGCAAGAAAGACCAATACCTCCGGACGAAGCGGGAAGAGAGACTTGTCGCTTAACGAACTGACCATTGGGAATACGAAAGGATTCTGAACCCATCAAGCGACCCAGAATATCTGATAAAGTATTATCGAAATCCTGTAGCAAAGCCAAAACATCAAGAGAGGGAGGAACACACCGTAGAATATAACTTGGCCGTTGAGCGAAGCATTGAGTGAGAATCCCTAGAGCAACTTGAGCATTGCCAAGCTTTGGTAGCAGATCAGCGTGACGAAGATGCGCGCCCAAAGTGTCCCGCAAAGAGGAAGCCACAAAATTCGAGAAACCTATAGGAATACCAAGCACTCTAATCCCATCAACCGGAGTATTGAAGCTCAGGAAGGAGGCCCTGAGGACACCAAACAACGCACTTAGAGGGATTGACAGTGAGGCCCAAAGCCGAAAGTTGCTGAGAGAAATGTAGGAAAGCCGGAAAGACATCATTAGCAGGTCCCACAATATGTGTGTCATCAGCAATAGAGGGAAACAAACAAGAAGGAAAAGCAGCAGAAGAAGCACACAATGCCCGAAAGTGCGCCAAAGCAAAAAGAACACCACCCAAGGGATCACCTTGTCTGATATCATCAGCAGACGAGATAATCGAAACATCACCTGAGCGAGAAGCATGACTGAAATATAGAGGCGCATCCATGGAATAAAAAGAGCGAAAAAACGGGATGAGCTGAGCGAGAGGACCGTGAGCCGTCCGAAGTTCTTGGAAAATGGCCCCTCGGGAAACAGAATTGAAAGCATTTTTAACATCCACCTGAAGGACAACCCAATCTGGATGAAGATCCAAGGTAGCACGCAAAGCATGTATGATTGTCTCACAACCGCCAGGAGTAGCACAACCAAACTGATGAGGAAACAGGTGGTCATGAAAACTATCACGAAGCTGAAAACCAAGAGCCTTAGAAACCAATCTGTATAAAACCTCTCCAACAACAATGGGACGCACTCCACCGCCAGGCTTTTCCAAGGCTATCAAACGAGCAGCACCAAGAATACGTGCAATAGAAAGAGGAATACGGCCACATGCTACGGAAGAGCAAACTTAAAAAAGCAAACCAAACCCGCTAGCAGAGTCATCAGGAGAAAAATAGTCACGAAGATGCTCGAAAACCATACTAGAAGGACCCTTAGTTGACAAATGAGGGCTGCGTAGAAAAGCATTAAGAAAATGAGATTCTGAGAGCTACAAATCGGAATCAGGTTCAAAGTCCTCAACAAAAGAAGGAAGGGAGTCATTTGCCGGTGGGTGAAGAAGCTCCAAAGCCTGAAGGGTGGCAGCAGAAGGAGTAGCTGGACTTGTAGGAGCTAGAGCACGAGCTGCACGAGAATACTCACCCACTTGCCCAAGTAAAACACAACGACACAACCGACGATGAACATGGGGTATAGAAACACCATCCGAAGTCGAATCCTGCTGAGCAGCAAGCGCGTGACAACAAAGGAAATGCTCTTCTTGCAGATTTTCCCAATCTCCTGACATAAAGTGACGAATCCTGTTTTTAGTTTCCCTATGACCAGCACCCCGAGGAGGCAGAGGCAAACACCAGAGAGGAAAAAGCAAAAAGGCATGCCAAGCTGCAATATCAGAAGGGTTGGAAGCCAGACGAGACAAAGGTAAGGACAAAGCTGGACGTCTAAGCGCAAGGCAAAGGGAATGTGTGCATTAAGACGAGGACGAGGAAAACCCAAGTGAAAAGTGGTCAAAATATCAAGGGAGCGAATCCTTGTCCAAGCCGAGTTAGGTGGCGAAATGGGAGCAGGATGAGGTGCAAGGTCGACATTGGTTAATGCGAGTTGTTGACGAAAAGCAGAGCAAGCGTTATGATGGCGAAAAAGACCGGCACCTTGCACATAAAGGCAACCACAGCCTGCACATGGAACACGGGGGCGAGAAGAGGAAGAAGGAGAAAGCTGAGAAACAGAAAGAGAGGAAGAAAGCTGATGGCGAAGATGGGGCGGACAGTATGGCACCACCTGGCCAGAGGAGACAAGCAAGGAATCCGCAACATCATGGTGGGCCTCACGACGCGCGCAAGAAGGGGAAGCACTAGAAGGATGCTCCGAAGGGGCAGCAGGTCTCTTTTCTCCACGTCGAGCAAGAGGATTGAAATCCGGGAGTTGCAAAGGATGAGAAGATTCTTGAGAAACCATATTGACAGAACTACATAGGAACGCACTTGCCTTAGAAAAGATTATACATTGGCAAAATTCACCCAAACTTTCTGTCTCGAATAGAAATTCAAAGGATATTTGTACAGTATATCCTCAATGGAGCCCATTCTCGTTCTGTCCAGAAAAGCAGATCGAAGCAAAGCATTAATTGCTTGAACTTCCCTGTTGTTGGGATGATATGAGTCTCAATCTGACGCAGCCACCATTTCTTAACACGAGTATCCTTTGAAAAGCATGAGAGTTTGCTCCATTTATCAACGACCTCCAAACTGTGGATTCATCCCCAGTAGCATCTTGTTACCAGATGGTACATATGCAACATTTGGGTTCCTTGCAAGAGCAGCAGCAACATCCTTGGAAGCCTCAATCCGACGCAATTCAACTATGTACCAGAAGCCAGAAGACTAGAGGCACCAAGAACTAGAAACTAGAAGAGCAAAGAACACCAGAAGAAGCGCACCACCATCAGCTGGTGTTTGTTATGATTGATATTGATCTTGTGTATTGGCTTGGTATCAAAGCCTTGATCCTCAACGATACTCTGGCTGCTGCGATGGTATACCTGATCCTGCAAGCAAAACAGAACAAGAAGATTCTCGCATTTTTCTGCTCATTACGCTCAAACCAGCAGCCAAGGTTTTCGTCGAATTATTATCACAACTCTTCAAAATGAACCTCAATCTGCTCGGAAACCGGGAGCTAATCTCAACTTCAACCGACTTCACCAACCTTAAACCTCTTGCTAGTTGTTGTGCCAACAATCTCACCCCCATTCATCCGTCCCCGTCGATCGCCTCGCTTCACCAATCACTTCCCGGTTCTCGCTTGCTACAAATCTCTGTATCCATTGTCAGATTTACATTTTTCTGAAAGGCAACATGGCTGAGATAGGGCATCGTGACAATTTCTCTTATAAAAAGCCTCTCTCTTCGAAGGTATCCAATGCACTTTGTGGCAACGCGATTTCTAGGGCAGCGAACATTCTTCTCCGTGTCCAACACTTTTTTCATATCTAGCACTTTATCAGGAAGGCACGACCACCCAATCTCTGCATTGTTTACCTACACAGTCATAGACGTTGTTGACACCCAACGGGGTTGGCTCAGTTGGTTGGCTTGGCATCCAAAGTTTCTTTGGTCCCAGGTTCGAGCCTCCTCTTGGAAACCAAGAAGCATAGACGTTGTTGAAGTAGCTATTATAGAGGTTCCTAAACGAAAATCAAGCTCTTTGACATGAATGGTCATGATAAATGTATTGACAAAATTTAAGGCATCACATATCAAAATTCCCATCCTTGACAAAGCTTGTTATATGATGATGTCTTCAAAGTAATATAAGTAACACAAGATGGATGTTCTACCTTGAGCGCTTTATGAAAGTTTTGAAGGGCTTTGTGAGACAAAAGACAAGGCCAGAAGGTATCATTGCAGAAAGTTGGCTTGTAAAGGAATTTATATCACCGAAATAATCTCATAATTGCATCCTGCAAGTCCAAAAATGTAGTGTGAAGAAGAAGATGAACGTGTTAAGGGTGAAGTACCACAAGGAAATTGTGTGCAAAAGAGACTTTCACCTCAATTAAAAGAGAAAATTGACACGTTCATATTATATAATTGTGGACAAATGGAAAAGTGGATTTCAAGGTATGAAGAAGCCAAAAAGGACAGAATCATAATATTGAAACGAAGAAAAAATATCAATCGAAGAAGGAGGGCGTTGGAGAACGACAAACCTTTAAAGCCTTTACTTTCAAAATGCTCTCATGAATGGGTTTTTGATACGATGCTAAAAGCATCCGAAAACGGAGAAAAAGTGATCGAATTAGAATGGGAATTTGTTCGTGGATGTGGATGGAAGATTAGTGTAATATTGTTTTTGTGAAGTTTTGTTTTTGTACTACTCAATATATGAATAGTATTTCTAATTACACACATTTGTTTTTTTTTTTTTTCACTATACATCATACACTGCCATGTGGGCATATGGACACCATCACCGTGTTGAGAGAGTTGACAACAAGCAACGTACATATGATTGTGGTATAATGGCCAACTTTCAACAAGAGAGTCGTTCTAGTGCGAGGGACCCTAATGTCATTTCGGACGATCTAGACTATGTCGGCACACTGCAACATATTTATGAAGTTGATTACGAGACTAACGACAAATACTTTATTTTTGACATAAAATGGTTTAAGGTCATCTATCGTGAAAGCAACGCCACGATTAGAAATGATAACTCGAAGTTTTTTTCAAATCAACTCAGCAAAATGCATATCGATGGACTCTCATGACACTTTAGTATTGCCACGACATTGCGAACAAGTGAGACTCTAAAATTTCAATGTCATTAATATTCGCAATCCAATTATTTATATATCAATCTTATAAGACTAACTTAATTTTTTTTTAATTCTTTGGCAGATCATGTTCCATCCATATCAAATAGACCCAAGATGGTGGTATGTGATCCAACTTAATGCAAGAAAACAACGTGTGCTTGAAGGAAAAGATATTGTTGAATTGGATACACACGACGAACCACCATCCAATTTTGGCGACGTTTTGGAAGAACCTGAACCACTCATCCAAACTCCAAATGATGTCGAAATGATGGGAGAAGAAGGTACAAATGAAAATGATGAAATTCCTATGATCGTACAAGACCAAATTGGGGGTAATTTGAGGCCCTCACGTTTGGATGAGATAGAATTAGAAGAAGAGGAGATTGAATATGGGAGTAGCTCACATCATTAAAGAGACACGATCGGAAATTTACGATTATACCTAGACCTAGATTCAAATGAGTATCAAAACTTGTGTGATGACGAGAATGACGTAAATGATGAGAATGATCTATGATTATTAATACTTAAATTCACTAGCACTCATTTTTTTTTTATATTCATCACAATACTTTTTATGTATATTTTTATAGATAGAGTTGAATGTGATAATTATAATACTCGAACCTTGTGGTCATGTCCTATTTCAGAATGTCACCACATATTCCCTCCCTACGGCGCATAGGTTTTTCCATGCAAGTTGGAAAGATTAGAACCTCGTCTTTAACGGGAGAAAAGTAAGGGCTACACACCTTCTTAGGATTGGGAATTTTAATTATCTACATTTCACCTTTGCATATTAACTAATTGCTAGTGTATGCGGTAAAATACGATATTGTGAAGAATTAGCAAATCTAGCTTGATCAAAAACCATGTAGAATAGTGTAAATTGTGTACACAAGTGGGTTCCACACATGTGAGGCCATGATGCCACGTGGGAAACCCATCCTAATGTAGGTTAGGTCAAGTCAAGAGAGTTGTTCATGTCTATTTGGTGGTCATCCCTACATTATAGGACCTACACCTAAGTTTAGGGTGAAAATTTGACCAACTAGCTACCTACCAAGCATAACTCTAGGATCTAGGCTAGGGTTTCATTTTAGGTCAAGGACAGTGAGTTAACTTCCTTATTACATGTCGGAAATCCACCTAACTTCAAGAAGGAAGTCGAATTTGCTATGTATTCCCTCTCTCCATAGTGAAAAGATAGAAACTTTTTGGAGCTCATTGGCAATCTCAAGCTAGTTCACTATGTACATTGAGTTTTTGTGATCCAAATGAAACCAAATCAATTTCTACTCGTTTCTCACATTGAAGGCCGTACTACAGCCTGTATTACACACGTGTGGGCTCGGATTTCAATGTTGATCAATGCTTTTGATTGTTAGTTCTTGTTGTTTGTCAAATTGCCAATCTAGATCAACTTTTTTGTGTCTAGTTTTTTGATAGATTGTTAAACGAGCATCCAATCAATCTTGTGGATCTTTTGTAGATCCATTTCTGGTCCTAAAGTACAGTACTTTCACAGATATTGCTTTCAACAAAATGAAAATGATGAATTACATTTAATTTCTTACTATGTTAGATAACATATTCCAATAATAAAAAAATTTGAAACAACACAAACTCACCGGTAAACTCACTCGAAGCTTAAGTGCAAATGTGCAATTGCTCACTTTTTAAATGCTTGCTCTCTTTTTTTGAATATTTTTGTCACATGCACAAGCAATTAAAAAATAACACTATATTATACAATTGAACCATTATTATAAGCAAATTCAAACATACAAATCAAACATACAATTACCATCAAACACTACCTAGTCATCTACTATAAATCTTAATCAAAACACACTCACACACACACACACACACACACACACACACACACACACACACACATACTCTCTCTCTCTCTCTCTCTCTCTCTCTCTCTCTCTCTCTCTCTCTCTCAAATACCCTAAACTAATGCATAATACAAAAAATACACACACACACACACACACACATTCTCTCTCTCTCTCTCTCTCTCTCTCTCTCTCTCTCTCTCTCTCTCTCTCTCTCTCTCTCTCTCTCTCTCTCTCTCAAATCTTAAATTAATGTAAAATGCTAAACATGTTCACGAAAACACCCTCTCTCTCTCTCTCTCTCTCTCAAAACTTTATTTTTCAAAAAAAGAACAAAACATAAACTCCAAAATCTCTCATTATCTTCAAGCATACATCTACACTCCACCTCTTCTCTCTCTTTCTCTCTCACAAATTACAAATTTAATAATATATTATTACCAAACTATCCTAAATAATATTAACAATCTATTACAAGACCATTCAAAACCATATTCATACTAATAATATTCAAAATCATTTTTAATCAATGCAAAATTAAAAAACACATACACATATAATACACACACACTCTCTCTCTCTCTCTCTATCTCTTTCTATCTTTCACACTCTCTATCTCTTCTCAAAACAAACAAACAAACACCAACCTCAAACAAACAAACAAAAAACAAAACAAACAAAAATCAAGCACCAACCTCGAACACTGATCTTCAAGCACTGATCTTCAAGCCCTCAAGCACTGATCCTCAATCGCCCTCAATCGTCCTCAATCGCTCCAAAGACGCTCCAACCTGCAAAAATACAGAGTGAGAGAGAAGGTGCTGGATCGCGTGAATACGAAAAACCAAACAGATGTCGAAATCCAACAACTTAAAAATGCATCAGTATCCGACGTCCGTGCCCATTCCAGGCCCGGACGACAGGTCTCAGATGTCGTGGATAGGCTTTCTGATTGCCGACGTGGACGTCGAAATCCGATGTCCACGTCGAATTACCCGTATTTATTTTTTTTTGAAAAAACATGCCAGGTCATATCCATGTTTGAATGTCATAATCGACATGTCGGATTCCGACGTGCCTTTCAAAAATTGGTTGCTGCCCATATTTCTCGATCGCCGAACTCTGATTTTCGAATTTTTTACTGGGATGTCATATTTCGACGTGTTGGATTACGACGGATTATAAAATTTTCGAACATACGTCCCCACGTCGGAATCTGTGCCATATGTTATTGTGATTCTTATTCTACTTTAAGTACATAAAGTTTCCAATGCCTAACTAGCTTCACATGACTTACCACTGTGAAGTCATAGAAAGCTCACAAAGACTACAATATAGTGTAGGCTATGTAGCCATGACAATGGGCTATAAATCACACATGTAGAATACCTCAAATGCTTGTTAGCGATTTTGTTGTTTCATAGGCACAAAAAAATTTATCTTGCTTTGTAAAGGCAATATTGTGACGTTTGTGTGAGTATTTTCAAGTTTAATGTTCATGTGAAATATTCTTAAGTGATTTCCTTAATAAATAACTATTAGTTTGTCAATGACTTGAAATGTTAGGTGCACTCATGGATGTGCATGTTTTGAAAGGACAACTCTTGAAGTGTGAGCATGACACTTACAATAATCTTAAAGAGTAAAGCATGACATTTGATAGTTAAGATTAATGCATGGTGGCACATAATGCACATGCGTAAAACACAACATACATACAAAGATTGGAATGTTGTGTTCTTTGAACACTCAACACTAAAACCATAAATTGGTACTTTGATATAAATAAGGTGTAATAAGGCCACTATTTTCGCTACATTTAGTCTAGTTTATTTTCACACAAAACTATACTTTGCTTACATATGCTTAATCCAATGTGCTTTTGTCCAACATGTGAAAATTTGTTCAGTTATGGAAGTAATGGATACAACTTCTATCATTGCACTTGGACATCACATCCAGTACCCTATGTTCTAATTTTTTGGTGGGTATTGGTTATTGTAGCCAATTGACTATCTTTGAAAAAATTCCTTCGCGAGTCATTGGATAAAAGCTACTATTTATAAAATAGGATCAAAGGCAACAACTTTTATATATGGCTTGAAATTCAACCTAATGGTTGAAACAATTTTCATCATCGATTTTTTTCATCAAAGAGTCTTATCAATGACAAGAATTCAAAACCTCAATGGATTTTTTCAAAAAGGGAGAGAATTGATGTGATGATGTCATATACTTTATCTAAAAAATGTTAATGATAAATGCATATTCAGTTGATTATAGTTGTAGTAGCCTTCAAAGTTCATTTTCATGGATAGCATACGTGTGTGTGTGTGTGTGTGTGTGTGTGTGTGTGTGTGTGTGTGTGTGTTACGTCCATGTCCGATTCAGAGAATTCGAAATAATCATTGACGTGTATATGCGTTCTCCATATCTATATTGATTGTGATTGAATCTATGCAGTATTTATGACAATTTTTGCTAGTATTTCAATTTTTTGCTTGAATTGCTCATAAATTATTGTAATTGAGTGTTTTCAACAAGTGTTCTTGTTTTTAGAGAATCATTAAGTACAAATTTAATGATTGCATATCTATTTATGCTAGGATTTTAGCTTCTAGGTCCTTGACATGGGTATTCAGTACTCTAGTGTATGAGTTTGTTAGTTATGCCTCGTAATTTCAAACTAGGCCAGAAATGTAATTGATAACCTTCTCGTCACACATTTAATGATATGTGGAGCTATTGCATGGGTTAGGACGATTATTAACATGATATAAAGTATCAATAGTAATGACTTGCATATATAGGAATGTAGTAAGCTTGCATGGGCACATGCATAGGCACTATAGGGGTTATGTTTACTTGTAGAAACTCGTCCTACTACCAATCTCTATTTGTGTGATTGATTGCCAGTTTTCTCTCTCTCTACTTAACATCCTATCATGTGGTTTGGGAGTGAGGCTATTGGAAATTGATCGGTAGCTTCTTGATGATAAAAAATTGGAGAAACCATGTTGTTGGGATGCTTAGAGATATGATGCAAAGTACTAGTATGTTGTGGACCAGCTATTTTTGTATGGATTCTTTTAAAGGTCATAAGAAGACATGGAAGCCTTGGGGTGTTTTGAAACAAGAGCTAAATCAATGGTATATTTGGAAGTAAGCTCTTCATAACACTTGGAAATGGATCTTCATCAAAGAAGTTTATGGATGGTGGATTTTTGGCCAAGTTGAATTTGAGGGAAATGTGAATAAGAATAGTCCAAATTGTCATATATCAACTTGACGCCAAAATTTTGACCAAAAGTCAAAGTGTAAGTGTGTGGAAGGGGTTGGGTTGGTCCAATACATTTTCATAAGGTTATTTCATATTCTATGCATAACTATTCAAGAATTGTCAAGCTAGTCAATCTAGACTATTCATACGTTGGATTGGTAGGATTTAGGGCATGGAACCTTGATTTAGGAATATGTGTCCTACTATAGCCTCTAAATAGGATTATTGTTGTTCATACCTCATGTTAGTGGCGATATTGGAGGAGAAAATTTGGTGTCTACTAATTCCTTTCCCTAGTGATTGTTGTGACTTGATTTTTGTACATGAATCTAAGTGTTCCATTCCCTGATTTTTGCCATTGTTATGTTTGCAAAATAGGTTATCAATTTTTTTTACATCTTTTCATCTTTTCAATATTTTGAAGATCATGATAATGCATTGATGATGTGCATCTGACTAGTTTCATGGTTAGAAATTGTTTTGCCAATCTTGACACGTCTAGGTATGTTCCTTTTTGTATGAAAATTTCACACCAACTTAGGGTGAAACAAGGCACCTTGCTCAATAAACTAGTGAACTCTTGACTGTACTAGTCAAATCCTTTGTTAATCATTTTAAAATCCATAAGACGTACATGAGTGAATTATCAATCAGCATAAAAAAATTTCAAAGAAAAGTGCCTTGAATTTTTTTCACAATATTATGCACATCAAAATAGTTATCCCAACATTGTATGCATCCTTCGACTACATTCGATTTGCATTCCTTACATTCACTCATAAAAACTTCCAATTGATATGGTGTTGACTTGTTGATAGGCTCTGAACTTGTTCATTCAGATGTCTAATTTGCTCATTCCTATTAATAAGAGCCCTATTTATTTGATACAATATGAAGTTTGTATAAAGTGTTGTTGATGCACTTGATGGTTTACGGGTCGTGGTGCATAATTCAAATCCATAGCGAAGTCCTATTCCTACAAGAAAAAGAATGCCATAAATTTATATTCAAATTTTTCTTTTTCGTATTTGTGTTCATATGATACCAAAAATGGGTCATAAACGGAATCAGCCCAAGTACGTTAAACAAACAATCGCAAAAAATTATATTTCAAAGGTAATGAAAACTGCATGACAAAAAATAACTAGCTATGATTTGCAAATTGAATAAAATTATCAATTGTGTTTAAGCTACATTATGCCAAATAACTAAAACTAAATTCAATAGCCATGAGCTATAAATAAGCCTTAGAGCATGCCAAAAAACTTTTGTCGATAAAAAACTAAAAAAATCAAGTTACAATACCACTAAAGTTAGACACGTAGTCAAGGTAGCATGAAATTGAAGCAAATTTTCCCTAGTAGGGGACCAAAGTTCTCTCCCTTGGCATTGGCCCTCACAAGGCCAAAAAATCTGGGCTCAACTCATCTACTCTAATTCTCTAGTCTCCAAACATTGTGCCATTTCTAACACCAAGGCCTCGACAAAATTATCACATTCAAAAACTTTGAACTTAAGAAAAACTAAACACCCATCCAGGATTTTTTTTGTTTTCCCTCATTTTCTAAGGCCTAAAGGGCCTCCTTCTCCAAGGGTTTGGAAACCCTACCCTCGTGGCTATTTTTCATCACAATCATAAGCTTCGCCTTCTGCTCATCACTTTTCCTCTCAACACATGAGATACTACACTCCAACTATCAAATTCAACTAATTTGCACACCTACATCATGATCCATAGCTGAACAGAAGATGCAAGGTAAGGACATCATCATGCAAGGAGAAACTGATCTAAGGAGGGAGCACAAATTCATAGGATTTACAACCTCAATACACAATCCCTAGGGGTTAAGAGATACATGAAGAGTTGTCGCAAAGACGATATGATGGTCTACACCCCATTGAGGGGAAAAGACCCTTAGGCAACTGCTCAAGAAATACATCAACGTATTCTATCCTAAGTCTCTTAAAAATATTACCTTCAAATATATTTTCAATGCAAGGATTAGAAAGAGACATTTCTTTAGGAATAAATGATACATCAACATTAAATTTGGATAACAAAAGCATTCACATAAATTTCAGCTTTCAGAAAACATAAATACAAATGATACCCAAAATCTTTTATACATTGATTCACTTCATGAGCGGATAAAAAAGGTAGATCAGGCATAGTTACATCACCTTTAAGCTCAACTAAGGAGCCATTATGCAAAAAGAAAGACTACGAGTCACATAATCATTTTTTAACAGCTCATTTCTAGCAAACCACCACTCTTTACCTACAATAACATCTATCTTATTAACATTCAATATGTGAAAAGACAAACAATCTAAATAATTCTAAATCTGTAATGTCAAGGGAAGAACAAACTGGTCCTAGACTTGGTGTTTCTCTCCTGTCTCACATACTTGTAATCACTTGGTGCAATTGCCACGTTCAACTTCTGCACCAATCTAAATTTAATAAAGTTGGAAATTGAATCATCATTAAAGAGGATGCTCACAACTTGGCTACCTACGAAACCATTCATACCAATGAGACTGTGAGGTCCAAAAATAGCTATATTGAAACAACAATTACTACAAATTGTTTCATTCCAAACTAATACATCAAGATAATAAATGGTAGGATTACCTAGTGCTTTAAAAGAACCACCACCCTTCTTGCATTTCTTTGGGCAATCTTTTGACAAGTGCCCTTTCTTCATGCTAGAGAAACATGACCCATCAACCACAAAAATTAATAAAATTGTAAACATCAAAAAGCAAGAGTGTATGCACCTTAATATAGAAATCGGTGGCTCTGATAACAATTGTTACAACTCCCTAAATCTTCTTATTGCTATAAGGTCCTCGCACACCGAACATATGTGACGAACACACCGCCCATCCATCGTGTCATTATCGACTCACCCACATGCACTAGAATTAATCGACATCTTCATGCCTAGATGAGCCTCCAGCGATAACCAATGTCCCATACCACTGATAACGCTCTCGGCTCTCCTAGCACACATCTCCTGGCATGGGGATACATCCTAGCTCACATGTGTTCTCCATCCACCTCTTCCCAGGTAGACTGAATGAATGGCAAATATAAACATAGGGCAACTGGGCCCCCTCATCAAGCACGATCCAGTCAATGACATGTGTCACCCTAGGATGTTGACACTGGCACCCAAACATGTCAATAACCCTAGATCTACGTTGTGCCTCTTGCGAGGCCATCACAATTACCATTATGGTACATAACATACACCCCCCTCTTGGCATAATCCTGGCACATGGGCCTGTGGATTGCTACAACTGTTTGACCACATATCACTCGGGAATTGGGCCACATGTCCGAATCAGCATATGATGTGCCCTTTGATCGATCAGCCCTTACATTTGAGGAAACTAGTCCAGCAAACTCTCACTGAGACCCAATATCCCTTTGCCATTTCGAAAATAGTCACTTACAATAGTTGAAAACAGAAACTTGACAATACCAAATAAATATATAAATAAAACTGCTCACGAAGACATCTCAAGTAAGTACTACCTAAAAGTTTGAAAAGAACATTTACAAGGCTACTAAGAATGCTATTCATAATGAAAGTGAAGCATTTTTAATGATGATGATGATAAATGGGATGCTGCAGATAATACTGCTAGGAAAGAAGAATTTAAGTCAGAGTATACAATAAACAGATATTGCCGTTTTTGTGAATGAAACTCAATCCGAGTGCAAAAACACGCTTGGAGACAAAACTTGCCTGACTGAGGATTGTATCAAGGTACACATGGTTATGGATGGAACACTATTTGTCCAAATAGATAGTATAGGTGGCAGAAGTTGGAATATGTGATGATTATTTGGGCAAATCTGCCACACAAGCATGATAAGAGCATTCACTACTTTCGACAAGCTGACTTACCACGTAAAGCAGACCATTGAACGTAGATTGACTGGAACTTTCTATAAGAGAGTAATAGATTGCCTAAGATGCAAGAAAAAATTGCAAACAGTAAGTACTTTTGGGAAGATTTAACCGAACTAACAAACAATATGTTTGAGGAAATACAGATTGCACAACATCAAGTGCGTAACAACGCAAGCACCTCATTTTTATTCTTGTATGAAACATTATTTGTCAAGAACAAGGTTTAGGAGGAGCTATAAAGTACAATCTCATTTGTGTCAACTTTAAAGATGTACAAAATTCTTCCTACTTGCACTCAAAATTTCAGCTCCACAGACTTGTTCAAGCCCAGGAGATCAGTCATACAATGCAGCTTATTGGGAATATGTAAGATCACTCTCTCACCAAACAAAAATCTGAAGTAGGAATCTGCACCCAGCTTGCACGGCAAATACGGATTGTGCAAAGCAACAAATGGAAGCACTTTGACTTCCAAACTTGTGAAGGAGATAATATACCAACCTGGTCACTCGGAATGAATACCCCAGACACCAAGTCATGTGCGTGACCCATGTGATTTGCAGCTCAATTCACTGGTTAACATCGCTAGCAGAACTGCAAGGCAAGGTTCCATCACAAAAAATTGCAATTATAAGCTCTTTGAAGAGCCTCAGCGTCTCTGGCTAGCCTTGAAATCAGCAACCACATTTCCCAATCGTTTGCCAAAAGGGCTCTTCTGTATGGTCTCCTCAACTAAGTTTTTCAGAGTTAGATTGCAATCCTCCGCTGAATAGTGCATCATGCTTTCACTGCTTAGGATAAGAGCTTTTTAGAATAAAATATGCAGCACTGGAGAGAAGTCTAAAAAAAATCGATGCATTGATATCCCATTGCGCATGTTGCAGACCACAAAGTAAAATGTGAACTTTCCCATAAGCAGTGAAGCAAAGGTGAAAACCCATTCAGACATCCCAACTTGATGCATAAGTCTCAAGCACTACTGACCAAAGGTTCCATAGTTTTCAGTCCTTCAAAAACATCACGACACCCAGGATAAGTCTCTATAAATTTTGCTTGAAACCTTTTTTCAGACAAAGCCACAATGTAGCTTAAGGAAGAGCTCTTGTTAAGTTTTCCATGAGATCTTAACCATGAAAGAACTCTGTGACGCGGAATTATTCTGCCTTGAAGGTTGAGATTGAAATATACAGGATAACTCACAAGATCTTTGAGTGAATACTCCATGATGTTCATAAGAAACTCAATCTTAGCCTGGAACTGTTTGTTACTTGTAGAAAGTAGATTCGGATTCCGCTTCACCATCAGAAAAATCTCACTTAATGTAAAACCAAGTTCTCCTAATTGCTTCATCCTTGACTCTAAAGTGTCCAAGCTTGCAGAAAACAGGCAACCTAACGCTCTTACAAATTGAGGCGAGCCAGTCTCAAATCCTAGAACTATGAGGAAGTTCACTTTTTCACTAAAACCCTTAGTGAGAGATCTTCCAAGGATCGATGGCCTAAGTGTAACTATCTTTCCGAGATCGTTTCCCTGCATCCCTACACTCTGCAAATACTTCATTTTGGGCTTCAAATTCTGCTCAATACTACAGCAAAACAAGGTTGGGCATCTCTTCAGAATCCGCGGCAGATTATCCTTACTAACTCCAATGCTTGCCAGGAAGTCAATTTTTAGCTTAAGGTTACTCTGAATGCTGCATGTTAGAAGTGGTGGGTTGCGCTTAATAAGCTGGCCAAAATCATTATCGCCCAGACTTAGCCCTTTCAAATACTCCAAAGATTTAGTCCAATTGCTTTCAGAAACAAAAGCCAACAAGCGCGGGTACCTTCGCAGTGCTTTGGCAAGTTCTGGGATGGAAAGGCCATGCTGCAAATATATGTTTCTTAACTCTTGAAGTTTAGCTGCACCGGAAATAATTACTCTCTGTGAATTGTACTCCAAGTTATGGCTGATAATCTGATTATAATCAACTCCTAACTCTTCTAATTGGTGCGCCAATGGGCTCAATACTTCTTTTAGATCACCAAGAAGTATGGATGGGCACCTTTGCACCACCTGTCTGAAGTGTTTCTTCTTTACACCAAAATCTTCTAGGGTTTGAAGATTCGAAGCTATTTCTTCCACAGATACTTGAGTAAGCTTATTTTCCCTCCTGATAAGGTTCCAGACTTTCTTCCTGGGTATGCCAATGTCTTCTAAAACTGCCACTATGTGCAGCAGGTCTCTCCTGCTACGAGCATCCGGTGTGAAAGCAGATAATACCTCACCAAACTTCTTACAAGGAACGCCTATACTTTCTAGGAGAAGCTCGCATTCATTAACCCCTTCATTTTTTAGAGTTGTTTCAAAATGAGCTTTAATGTTAGCAGTGCTTACCTCAGAATCAGCCTGCTCATCCGATGCCGATGCAGCAATTTTCTCAATAAATGCTGGAACATTTGTGGATATGGCAACAGCATCCTTGAATGACAAACCCCTGTGGACTTGCAAATAGTCACACAGGCATGCGGCGATGGCGCGCTGATGCTGAGACGCAGCAGCATGGCTTGCCAAAGCCTTTTCTGCAAATGCAAGCTCATCTGGCAGAAAAATCGGGGATTCTTCCACATCCACGGCTACATTATGAAGCACGAGGCGTTTGCTGAGGCAACAAGGGAGTGCATGAAGCTGCAGGTGAGGAAGGAAAAGAAGAGACGAATAATAGCGCATGTGATGATGCTTCCTTTCATCGCCATTCCGCAACAGAGCAACGAAGATGCAGCGCATCATGCGACCTGCTTTCGTTCTCGCTATCATCACCATCTCCTCCTTTCTCCTTGGTCTTTCTGCTTGTTTTCCAAGGTTTTAGTTATCCCGACGCCATAGCCAATGGATCCTTGCTTTCTCTTTCTTTCCTTTGCTTTTCTGCCCTAATTTTGCCCTTAAGAATTAAGAGGATAATAATTTCATCACTAGAACCTAATTTCCCTCCAGGCGACCCAGGTTAAAAAAGCGTAGTACCCAAATGCAGCCTTCTTTTCATTTTTTGCAAAACTTTAACTAAAAACGACAACCCAAGGCCGAAGCAGTCACAAGACCCCGCAAGGGATTCTTCTTACGTAACTCAACTTGTCACTTCTAAGAAGAAATCCCTGCTTATATTAATGAATGATGGGAAAACGCATTAACATTCAAATAGATGAAAGCATATAAAATTATAATGCCAAACGACAGAAAACAATCGTGTTGGAAAACTTAATAAAACCTAAAATAGTGAATTAACTACTCAAAACCAACTGCTTGATGTAAATCACTAACTAGAATGGTGTCACCAATAGGTAATGCTTGACAAAGAATTGAAAGCGCCTATGAATGTTGCAATGCAATGGAAATACGTTGATGGTAGAAAGATACATGACAATATACTTTCACCCTAACGTTTCACAACAAGCTCCGCACATAATAACAAAAAATCATTAAATTTTTTATGAGGACATCCATATGTTTCCAAGGCAAAGGGGATTAAATCTTCACCAGGTGCACGATCATTATAATCTCGCTCTTTCTCTTGAGCTGCGTGAGATGCATCAGCCCCTTGTGTAGTGGAAGAACGACGAAGAAGGTCCTGACCAGTGTTGGGTGGGTATCACTATTTTAAATACCAGTCCGGTCACGGTATTGTAAGTACTCCGGTTTTTCTAATATCATACGGATCTGTGGTATTAAAATAAATAAGTTTTCTATTACCAGTCGGGTATGGACATAGACATAATTTACAAACTTCAAACTGGTATGGATCAAACTGGTATCGCAAAGATAATACCACCCGGATATAGATAGTTAGAATTTTATTATTAAAAAAATAAAATGGTGCAACGAAAGCACTGTGCTTATAATTACAAGTTACACGCCCTGTTCTTGTCTGAAAAAGGAGGCATTTAATGGAGTTTTGCTAATTCATTTTGAATATTATTTATGAGCTCGACTTGATTAATTTATTACGTGCAATTAATTCAGCCTGAATTTAACAAATTCAGCTAGGCATTTTCTCTCTATCTAATTATGTTGATATGCATTCAAATGATATCTAATTATCATTTATACTTGCTCAGATGTAGGAGTATCAGAGACAACAAGAAAATCATCTATATTGAACTTTCTCTGATTTCTTCAAGCACTTCATGCAAATCCACGCAGTGCGTTGGCGTGGGAGAATCACGAGCAATCGTCTTGCTTTACTAGCGGACAGTTCGATCTACAGATCCTAGACAGAATTGTCTTCGCACGCAGGCGGACATATATTCTGTATTTTGTCTTGATTGCTTCCTTGCATCAGACTACTACGTTACACTGTATGTGTACTCTGTCGATCTATATGTCAAGTATCATCTAGTAAGTATAGTCGTTATATGTAAATCTAAGATTAGAGTGATTAAGCATCAAAAACTAATCAGGGAAATACAAGAGTGGCAGATTAGCCACGACCTAGAATGTATCTGCTGACGTCATGCCATCAGATCAGATATTTGTACTCCTGGGTACTTGCATGATCTCGCTGGTACTCTTTGGATATGCATTTAAAGATGCCATCTATTCTCCTAATCAAGGACTTGACACAAATGAAGGTTACTTGTATTGACTTGATTGAAGATCTACCATATCCCACTTCTTAGGGACCTGAAAAGATCAGTAATGGACTTCCTATAAAGATCTAAGAATGATCTTTAACAAAATCAAATCATAGAATACTAGAAACAATGCACTTGATTGAAGTAGACAATACTAGTAGAATTGCCCCTCGTTCTATAAAGAACATAAAAGCTTCCAAATGATCTGATCAAGAGTGAATATCAGCAACCTAGTATCCTTTCAAAATCACTTGAAAAAGATCTGAATGGAACTTAATGAGGATGCAACACAATCTACTATCCAATCACAAGCAAAAATTGATCAAAATTGATGAAAAAGTGATCTAATTTGATGCATAAGTCAAGCAATGGTTGGAATGAACCTAAATCACTTTAGGAGGTGTCCTCTACACCTTAAAACAGCCTTGAAGAGTCCCCAAATCTCAGATCTTTCCTCTTCTTGAATGCTAAAAAGCCTCCTCTATGAAATCACCTCCAAAACTCGCTTGGAAATCAATGCTTGGAGCAAGCAAAACTTGTTGTCTTGGTAATGTGGATTGAATTCAACTTTGCCTCTGGTTTTAGACACCTAAACACCTGCAAATGAAGTCACATAACACCAATCTCCAATAGATTTCACTCACTTTGAGTTCTAGAATCAATGCTAGATGCTAAGATCCAATCTACACAAGATTTTAGATCAAAAATTTGAATGAAAAGCAAGGATTTAGATCATTTCAACATTTAGGCTCTGATACCATGTAAAAATTACAACAAATAAGGATCCTAAAACACTTAAAATGATGAGGGAAACAATAGATTATGATTCCATAAAGTTAGCACAAGTTGCACCATCAAAATTCATCAATAATCTATGCTTGAACCTCACTAAATGGCCCAAATCCTTGAATAAGCCTTCACACGTGTGAAAGTACGGCCTTCCACAGTTTAAAAACTGTACACCAGACCCACATTCAATCCTATAATGATTAGGAATCACAAAAACTCAAAGAATTATGAACATAGAGAGTAGTTGCACCAATATGAAAGAAAAATCATGAAATTGCTTGATTGATTTTGGTGAGAGATCATCACCTATATATAAATGATCCATCACGGTTTTGGGTAGGTATGAGTAGCCCTAAACCTATCCCTAATGCTAAATTTGGTGGACCTTTCATCCCTACCAAGTTAGGGTTGGAATCTTGGAGATCCCTCAACAATGTAAAACTTACCAAAAATAGCTCCTACTTTTTCTCTCTTGTATCTAAGCATGATTTGGACTCATTCCAAAGGTTCTATCACTTAGGTCAACTTGAGAACATCCTTATGAATGGAATCCTATGCTATTTGGCATGTGTGACAAGCCACATCATGACCACCTAACTATTTACAAGTCATATGACCAAAACTAGTCAAGCTAGAATTGTGAATTTTTAACAAAAGATAGGTCGAACTCGAAAAGGAAAGAATTCGAATGACAAAAAGAAAATTTATCATGTGCAGCGGAATAAACTATCTTCCTCTTTCTTTATGCATGACTATGCCTATCAATTTCGAACAAAACAATAGTGATAGAAAACACGTCCGATCTTATAGTAACTAAATTCAGAAATCACGAATCATTCGAATTCGTGTATTTGTCCTTGACCATAATTTCGACTTCAGGAGGTGCTATAATTGTATTTGCTTGTTGATCAGGCTGCTTGGCTGCATTCTTCGCTTTGAGAATTTGGCAATCTTGGATCTCATTGTTATTGCGTTTGCAATACCTGCAAAACATCTTCTTCTTCGACGAATGTGGATTCAATGATTGTTCTTGACCTTGAGTATGTTTCTGATTTGATGTAGACTGCTGGGAGCTTTTCTGCTTTTGTCGTTTCGAGCCCTTGTTGACATACAGAACATGAGACGAAGAGGTAGACGAAGTGTCTTGACTTCTTCGATTATCTTCTTGCAGCAACATAATGATAACTCTGGTAAGAGTTAAATTTGAGTGTGTCATGATTATCATCACCCAGTTCTCATATGTAGAGGGCAGGCTTGAAAGCAATGTCATAATTGCGTCTTGATCGTCTATGACTGATCTGACAGTAGCCATTTGTTGCAAGAGATTCTTAAACTGGTTAATATGATTCTAAAGAGAATCATTATTCGACATCTTGAGTGTGAAGAATTTCCTTCAAAGATGTAACTTAGTAATTACGTCTCTCACATCATATAGTGAGCTCAGGATGTCCCAAACTTCTTTCGAAGCTCCGGCTTCAACTACGTGGCCAATTTGAGTATCTGATATATTGAGGATAATAAGCACAAAAGTTTTACCATCCTTTGACTTCCATTTTGAGTCGTCTGTGTCGCTTCAGGCTTCACTTCGATACCTGTAACAACATCCCACGACTCGTTGGCGATTAGCAAGGTCTTCATCTTAAATTTTTCATAAATTATAATTGGATCCATTCAGCTTGTCTGCGATAAGACCGACTTTACTTTGAGAATCCATCTAGAACTTTAGACTGTTGATTATTCGATTGTCGTTAAAACAAAGATACAGTGCTGTGGAAATCAATTCTCTGATACCTAAATGAATTGATTTGAACAGAAGAATAATTTGATATCACGAAAGATACCAAGCGTAAGAGCTTACGCTCTGATAGTATTAGGCCTTGAAGAATCAATGCTCTGATACCATGTTGGAAAGAGGTGTGTGAAAGATAGGTCGAACTCGAAAAGAAAAGAATTCTAATAAAAAAAAATCAAATGACAAGAAAGAAAATTTATCGTGCACATCGGAATAAACTATCTTCCTCTTTCTTTATGCATGACTATGCCTATCAATTTTGATCAAAACAATAATGATAGAAAACACGTTCGATAGTAACTAACTTTGAGATCATTAGTACTACATGATTACGTAGCCAAACATTAAGCATTGAAACATCAGACAAATTATTTGTTGCGAAACATTAGACAAATAATTAGTCACGAAGAACTACAGAAATGCATACATTTTGAGACGAGGTTGAACGCAATAAGAAGACAGTATTGATTCAGTATGGAAGGGAAATAGATGTAAATGAGTACAACAAGTTGCGGATCAGAGCCGCGTACTCTAAGCTATCTCTGAACGGCTAAAATGTAAGTCTGAATTAAGCGCAACTACTGATAAGCAGTAAGCGCAATAGCAATCTCTAATCAACTCTAAAGAACTGAGCTAGAATGCTCAAGAGTGTTCAAGCTCGCAGGCTTGAGAGAGAGAGAGAGAGAGAGAGAGAGAGAGAGAGAGAGAGAGAGAGAGAGAGAGAGAGAGAGAGAGAGAGAGAGAGAGAGAGAGAGAGAGAGAGAGAGAGCTAACTATTTGATACTCGATTTTCTTCTTGATCATAAGATGTTGAAATGTGAATAGCTATTTATACTAAGCAATTAGGTCGTCAAAGGCGTCATCTAGTTGGTTGTGATGTGCTGGCATCCATCCAGTTAGGACTTCTCAAAGACTACTTGTTGATGGATTAACGCAAGTCGGTGGCTTTGGTCGTAAACAGTCTGTCTACAGAAATGAACGTAAACTATAACTATGAGTCGTTTCGAGTAGTTATGTAGACTGTGTAAAAACATGTGCCCTGTTTTGAATGTGCTTTTCCTCCATAGAAACTTCTAGATCAAAAATCTTACAAAAAATATGGACTAGATTCAATGAACAAGATATTCAAATTTGAATCTTCCAAACTCGACCACCTACTTTTCCCTCACTTTCTAAAAGTAGTAACTTAAAAACATTTGGACTAAAATAACTTTGAAATGTCTATCTCTAAGTCTAAAATGCAAATTGGCCTCAAATGTATTTGCCAAAAGATCAAACTAGTTGACAAATTCTCTACATCATTCACCTCATAGATGGATTTCAATGAGTCCCAAGCCTCCTTGGATGTGGTACATGAGCCAATATCCCTCAACACTTCATTGGAAACATTCACCTTTATGATATGTAGGCCATCCTAGCCCTCTTCTTGTACTTTTAGACCTCTTGGAGCACTTGAGTCTCCTCCTCAAGTCCAAGCACAATCTCCATCACATCTTGGAGCACCATAATTGGAGGTGTTCAATCTCCCACCATGCTCCAAAAAAATGGAACCTAAAGAACTCATCTTTCTTGAGAAATTTTCTTGCAATGGATCAAAAGGGTGTTGCTTACAACTCCAATATGAGATCTTGCAACTTGGCATGAGACCTGTGAGCTAGATCTCACATAGTTTGTTGCAAGATTTCAATAGGTTGGATCACCATTTCAAGTTAGATCCTAGATTGAGAGAGCAGCAACAGACTCAATTCCACTTTTTTGTCATTACAAGAAATCTTTCAAAGAGAACATGACATCCTTGGGTTCAGTACTCATGGACCATGACTCAAATGTTTTTTAGTGGCAAGAAAGGCCACTATGCATCAAATTGTTTAAAAAAAAAGAACCAGTTCAAGCAAGCTAACCTTACTAATGAGGAAGAGAAAGCTTTGAGATGTGATAGTGGAGGTGAATATACCTCTAATAAGTTTAATGACTATTGTGAGCAAGAGGAAATACAAAGAGAGTTTTCTTGTTCTTATACTCCTCAACAAAATGGAGCTGCTGAAAGAAAAAATAGAACACTTTGTGAATGTGCAAAAGCCATTAGGCTAGAAGCATCTCTACCCAAGGAATTTTGGGGAGAAGCAGTTGCATGTGCAAATTATCTTTGTAATAGGCTTCCTAATCTTGCAATAGAAGGAAGAACATCATATGAAATGTTGTACAAAGAAAAGCGTAAGGTAGATCATCTTAGGATCTTTGGTAAGAAACCATATAAAGTTTATGTTCCCTCTACTAACAAGAATGTTATAAGTAGAGATGTGATCTTCCATGAAGATCAAAAGTATAACTTGGATGAGGCAAAGATCAAGGAGTCTCATGTATGATCTACCATTATCAATCTTCATGTTGTTCAAGATGTGTTGGGGCCGAGGCTTGAGGAGGAGCAACTTCAAGCACTCACACCTAGAAGATCCACAAGAGAAAAATCCGAGCCAAGAAGGCTCACATATGTGGAGAAAGGAAAGCAAGTGGAGGATGTAGGAGGCACTTCCTATCATGCATTCTTCATATCCCGTGAAGAGCCAAGAGATGTCCAAGAACCCTCGAGTATGAGGCCTTGATGTCAAACCATACATGGGAGCTTGTCAATACATCTACTAACATGCATGTCATTGGATGCAAATGGGTGTTTAGGATCAAATACAACAATGATGGATCCATCAACAAATTCAAAGCAAGACTTTGTGCCAAAGGTTATTCTCAAGTCAAAGGTCTTGATTATGAAGACACTTTTGCACTTGTTGCAAAAATGGTAACTATAATAATTCTCATTTCGCTTGCATGTTATCACAATTGGATGATGTTTCAACTAGATGTATCTAATGCGTTCCTCAATGGTTACCTTGAGGAGGAGATCTACATGGAGCAACCACCTAGATTTGTGAAAGTGGGTGAAGAAGCAAAAGTATATATTTTTGTTTAAAAGTCTTTATGGATTAAAACAAGCACCAAGGTCTTGGTATGCAAGGCTCAACTCTTTCCTTATATCACTTGGATTTCATCTTAGTGATTATGATCCATCATTGTACATTAAGTTTGTAATAACTCTTCAGTTATTCTTCTTATCTATGTAGATGATATAATTCTTAGTGGAAATGATTTGGAGCTAGTTGAGAAAACAAAGTGTTGTAGGATGATATTCCAAGGAATATTCAAGCCATCTTGAAAAGGATACGAACTTAAGCCTAAAACTGGATTAGTCAAGTTTAGGCCTATACGCCATGTTGTAACGGCTTAAGGTTATTTAGTTCTAAGCCTAAGCTAGAACATTGGAACTTAAGCTAGTCTAAATAAGTTCAACTTAAGTTAGTTCAGTTGTTTATGGTCCATTGGGGATTTGTCTCATGGCACCAATTTAATTTAAAGTTAAGTTAAGCCTATGTGGCCTACTTGTCCCATAGTGACTTTTTGTAAGTGACCACCACCTCAAGTATATATAGGAGTGGAAGAGTCCATTTCGCCAGAAGAATCTCATTTGCATAATAGAGCTTTATCCTCTTCCATTGAGAGTTCTCCTTTGTGACGATTTTATGGTTGTTACACTGTGTATTATAATTTCTCCCTATGAACCAAGTTAATTAGTTCTATTTTATTGTTGTTGGGCCTTTCACAAGTAGGTTAAGCCTTTGTGAAGTTGGATTTTAGGTTAAGCTATCATTTTGAATTAGGTTAAGCCGTCATTTTTTAGTTCCTAAATAGAGAAACGAGAGAAGAGCGGATCTTACCCATAGAATACTCACCCTATACTTGCATTGCCTTTTTAGCATCCATATTCATGCTAGTAGGAAGAAGCCTTAGCATTGACTAGATGGGAGACAGCCATAGCCATGCTAGAAGGAGCCTTAGCTGAAATTAGATGCTAAAGAGCTACCAAGTGTGCACTTGGTAGTGAATTTAGAATGCAAGGTCTTGGAATTCTTCACTACATATTAGGCCTAGAAATTGACTTTTGGAAAGATCATGCTTACTCCAATGGAGCATATTGTAAAGTTCCTATAAAAGAGAATGAAAGATCTTTCCAGGACATCACTCTTTATAGGAGTCTTATTGGCTCTCTCATTTGGTTAACTATGACTAGGCCAGATTTAAGCTTTACTGTGCATAAATTAAGCCAATTCATGTAGGATCCGAAGATTTGGCACTGGAAGTTGGCAAAAAGAATCTTGAAATATGTATCTTCCACCTTAGACTATGGATTGATCTATAAAAGAGAAGTGCATACACAATTTTTATTGGAGGAAATCTAGTTTCTTGGCTATTCAAGAAGCAGCAACTATATCCTTGTCATCCTGTGAAACAGAGTACAAAGCTCTTACAACTACCACAAAGGAGGTCCTATGGATCAAGAGGCTACTCATGGAGCTAAGATGTATTGGAGATGAAGACCTACCTATTATCAAGAATGATAGCATCTCTGGTCAATCTCTTGAAAACAATCCTATATTCCATGCAAGAAGCAAACACATCGAGGTAGCACACCACTTTGTAAGAGAGACATCTTGTTGGAGCATGTTCAATCATCATCTTGTGTTGTACCAACGGGGTTGGCTTAGTTGGTTAGCTTGACATCCAAAGTTTCTTTGGCCTTAGGTTCGAGCCTCCTCTTGGAAACCAAGAAGCATCATCTTGTGTTGCAGGTCTACTCACAAAACCTTTGCTCAAGAATGTGTTTCTCAAGATGAGATCAAATCTTGGCTTAATCTCAAAGTCCATGGTGAATAGATAGATATATTATAAGGAGGAGTGTGAGTAAAAAATATCTTTCTATGTTCAGTTTGGGGGCTATGCTCATTATTCCATTGTAAATATTTGAGGCATGTGTATTGAGCACATTACCTTGTAGAATAGGTCGAGTTTGAGTTAGAGAGATATGCAAGCATGCAAAATGTTAGGTAGCATGCAAAGTCCGGGTAGAATGTAACTAGGAAAATTCTACACATGTCTAGTTTGACTATGAAGTAGATATGCAATTCTTGCCACTTCAAAACCATGAAATTATGGGATAGGGTCACGGGAACTGTAACAAAACTATAGGCAAGTTCTAGTGCAAGTCGAAACGGTACCCCGACAAACAAATCACCTCGACAGCTTGATAATGGGCCATGGACACGCAATGGGAAATGCGAGTGGAGGCCAAAAGTGTATAACAAAAATATCCTACCTAAAAGTGGTAGGGGGTTGACCACAAGTAGCAAAGAGGACCACCCAATTAAGAAAGACAATCAAGTAAAGTACCTGCTATTTATGTCACCCACAAGTGCAAAAAGAGAAAGTGGCTCACACAAGTGGTACCCCGGTACCAATGACCCAAAATATCTTTTCAAGACAAAGGGGGTACCACTTCATGTCCAATCCCAAGTTAAAGACCTTGTACAAAGTGGCGCATGGCATGAAGGGATTGAAAGGTGAAAACTTGGCATTATGAAGGGGAGGATTGGTGGCTGCCTATAAAAGGGAGAGAGCCCTTTTGGCGTTCACGTGAGAGAATGAATGTGGAAGGGTGAGAGAATGGGAGAGAATTTGAGACTGTAAGAATGAGTGTTGTTGGAGTTTTCGTGTTAGAAAGGTTTTTGAGAGGGAGTTCTCTTTCCTTTAACGATGAGGCCTCGTGGGTTTGAGAAGAGGATTTTATATTCTGTTTGATGGGGTGAGGTAGAATTTTGAGAGTAGTAATTCATGTTTGAGGGTGTGGGTTCTTTGGTTGCATGAGATATGAATTGTTGTTTCACACAGAGATATGACAGAGGATATAAGAGCGGGAGAAAGTGAGTGTCGTGAATTGACTGGCCTCTCCATCTTATTACCTGGAAGGTTTGAAGCACGCTCTTGAAACACGATTGTGACAAACACAACACAAATGAAGCCTTTATTACAGAATTCCATTGCACTATTGAAGTGCATTTCTATTAGATATTGGTGGCCTCTGAAATCTAGAATACAAACGTGAAAAACAATGTGGATGCGTAACTGATGTTCATTATCTGACCAATTGGTGCTTCCACCTAAAGCACCTCTAGAGCAATGTGGAAGGGTAATTCCAACGCATCCGTGATGTGAATTAGTTGGTCGTTGATCGACTGACCTGCAGCGACAATCAAGGCAACTCCTAGTAGTTGCCTCACACTTGAAGCATACAGGGAAGCATACAAGAAGCATCATGTTACAGTGCATATCCATTTTGCAGTATGATTGATCCTTGAACTGAGCTGGTGAAACATTTTTGTAGCAGCGCTACTCCACAGGTTCACGATGTTGCTGAAATGGTGAGCACGCATTCTATCTGACAATCCATATCCGCTACAAGTCCACGAGCAGCCTGGTTGACAGTGGTGGATCAAATACCCAAGGACCTCTTTTCCTTTTTGTGAACTCGTTGAATCATATCAGGCTCGCGGGACCTTTGTTTGAACTCACCAAGTCAAACACTAGTAAATGCTCTTATAGCTCGATGCCTCAACCATTCTCGAACCTGCAGGAGCCGCGTGGATGATTGACACAATACCCACTCATGACTTGATGTTTTTCTTGACGGCAAACCGAGTTCCTCAATTGCATAATGTACCTGTCGCTTTGCTATCAATTCGATGCTAAAGAAATGTGGAATGACACTTGTTTAGGATCCTAAGCTTTCACTTTGTTATCACTTTGATATGGAATGACCGTTGTTTAATAGTATGGCTTCTAAAGTGTGATGTAGTATGGTAAAGGGAAAAAATAGAAAATAAGCATGGGTCAAACACTCGCAACTTTCATATTAATGCAATATCTACCATAATTCATTTTGGAATACGTTGCATCATGTTCTTGCTACTATTAATTGGTCGTACTTGAGTCACTGGCCCGACCTCTTTGAAATAGAAGAGCGGGTTGTCCACCGTACGTGGTTTATACACACCACCTCGGTTAGGGGTCATCATAGTCACCTCCATCGTTGGAACTGCCTACCGAAATACCTAGGCCTAGCAATTGGCAAAATATCACCGCTATCAAACAAGGCGGCACGTATAACTGGCACCCCCACATTGCATGACAAGTAACAAAGAGATGACGTCCTATTTCTATTTGGTGTATGTGTACTAGCTTCGTCTTGTGTGCCTTAACATTGTTGATTGAGTACTCATGGACATCTTAGGAAAATTGTAAGCACCATTCTCTCTACCAAGTGCAGCCGTAGTGTAATGGATGTCCTTAATTACCCTCACCTAGAGCTAGGATATGGAAAGACAGGATCGATAGGATTGAGATTGCAGTTACACCTCCTTGCAGTCGTGCCTCTAGGGGCCTGGAAAACTCTCATCGGCTAGGGAGCACGGGGTGATTGAGATGGCCCTCGAGATGGAAGTGGTATTCCTCAATCACTCACGTAGTAGCAGTGTGGGCCCTTCCCCTGTAGGGCTTCCTGGCGAGACTAATCCCCCGTCGGGAATTTTCCCCTATCAAAATGCTAATATCCTCTGATCTTTTGATCACGTAGGTAATCCTTCTCTTAAATGATCAAGTATAACTGGAATTTGAACTATGATTCGTCAATCATAATTCATCGAATTTTTGTCCTGTGTGTACTCAATAAGAGAACGTGATACCCTAGCATAGGCAACTCAATCAAGGGAAGACACACTTCCAATGAGATTGCGCCGAAAAATATGCTCGAAGCATTTTTTCCCTCACCTGATTTGTTCTTTCCATCTGACCAATGGTCAGAAGAACTTAAGCTCAGAGTCGTCTCTAGTTTAGCGAATACGGTCGACCAAAAGTGACCGCGGTGAACTTCGAATTGCAAAAGTTCATGATGTCACTAGGTAATCCGTGAAGCCTAAACAGATGGTCAATAAATACCTGAGCTAAATCAGATGCTTTCATGGTAATCATAAGAGTGCATTTCAATTCTTAGAAAACACATGAGTTGTTCCAAAAAGTCCTTTCCATCAGGAAAGTTTCAGACTTTTCCAACTCACTTACGGTGCCTATATAAGGATTTTAATCCAAAAAACACCCTTACTTTAGCCATGGCACTAAGTGGCATTCCAAAGTTAGGGTCCAATCTAGAATACATCTAGAATTTACTCTTAAGTTCTAATCTAGAATAACTTCAGATTCACCGGAACTTCATTATGTGAAGCTATAAATTTTGGCTACCAACAATTATCCAACTATCCTGAGTCTTTCGGGATATCATTCTATCTATTCCAAATGAAAAAAGATAAGGCCAAAAGTTCTCGTGTATTCTGTGCACCTAAACCTTTAAATGAATCCAAAATTGACTCATAAAGGTTGCGACTTATAAGCAATACATTTCGACAACATATCCATAAAAGAGATTATATTGTTGATTCAAACAACTAACTCAGAAGTAGCGCTCCTGACTCGGTTAGCTGTATCGAATTTAGAAAATATTTAAATGTCTAGGTGTGATACCAAAACACCACATTTTATTCTAATTCTAAATCTATCCTAGGTCAATAAGTAACTCTCAATGAGAAATTACTATAACTTAGTGAGAAATTGTCTCTTTACAATTCTCATCAATATGCCTATGTATTCACGACTAGTTTATGCATGCAAATAACTTAGTCCAAGGAATCCTTTGTAGATCCACAAGATTAAAAGTTTGTACAAAAGGTTTTATGATCCCACAAAGATTCACTACATAGCATATCTCTACATATATATCCTGATCTGTACACAATACCTTCTTAATCGAGAATCCTGTAACTTGTTTATCCTCTAAGAGAAAATATTTTTCAAAGAGTGCTATTCCACAACCAAAATCTCAACCGGAGATTATCCCAAAAGAATATATTGTTAGCGTGAATTTTCTTCCTTGCATCAACCCACGGATCTCAGTCCTCACTAAGATCAAGTTGATTACACCAACAAGGAACAAGTTTTAACAAACCACCATTTTGCAATAGAATTCTTTAGTTCTGACACAAATCAATCGGACTTGTAATCAACCACTTTTCTACTACAAGAGTGTTTTCTAATTTCCTTATCTTACATCTTCAAACCAGATATCATCTATAATCCTTAAAGGATTTCTAAAATATCTAAACATCCTATCATTTCTGATTCTTGAAACAGATCCACTTTTTATTCATATAATAGATTCCACCTGGAATCTATGATAGATGTTTCTCCTTGATAACTCTTTCTTTTTTTCCTACTTCTCCCCCTTTTAACAGGATACCACAGAAGTTTCCAAAGGGTGCATATCCATCTAGATTTGCCCTAGGAGAAGTTTTAAAGAAGAAGTCTGAAAAAAACTTTAAAGTCAAGAAAGGTGTCGTATCATCATAACCAAATATTGATAATGTCCCAACACATTTTTGTGAATGACTTATCAAAAGATCTTCTTCGTTACAAATACTGAGAATTGACCCGTAACTCAGAAAAAGGACTTTTTGAAGATTTACTTATGAGAAACAACTTAGAAAACGTTTTTATTAACCATTCATGTGAATGGGTAATAAAAATTACCCTCGAATGAATCACAAGAAAACGGGTTAATCAATGTTTAAAAAATTCACCAATATATTTTTTATAAAGAAATAGCTTGTCGGGTTTCCGATTTTGTAAATTTGAGATATCCGTAAGGGGTCATGACCAATATCTCAAATTTCCGACAAAACACTTGTTTTATGACCATAGTATTTGGCATCAATTAGATTTACGGCCTTACTACAGTCAACTGATCCAGTTAGTTTTAGATCTTCATTTTGGAATCACTTGCATCCCATACCACAGGTTCTTCCTCCATGAAGGCCCTCCACTTCCTGATCAAAGTGTCTCAAAATCCAGACTTATATGAAAAATATAGAAATCGATTGAGACTAATACCACTGGTACCATTGAAGTTCTTGGGAATTTCACATTCCAACTTCAGAGTACCAATTCCAACTCACTGAGGAATGCGTGGGAATAAACTCAAGATTTTTATTGGCTTCACTTGATTTTACTTTCATAGCGTGTTGGTATGCCTCAGTTTCAAGCATATCAAAAAACTGCTTTTTTCGTTTATTTTTTATTTTTTTCATCTTAGGCTCCGAGGCTGCTTGGCCGTGCGCGCTTTTTCGCGAGGCAACCACGGTGCTATGGTAGATCTTGGCCACGCGGATAGCATCTTCCAAGAATTGGAGGATATTCTGTTTGCACTCGTTTTGAAAATCGGCTTGCAGTCCAAGAATGAACTACCACTGCCCAACTTCCAATCAAAAAGCGGCACCTTGGTCAAAAAATCCAAGAACTCCTGGACATAAGTGTTCAATTCTCGGTTGCCCATTTTGCAGTAAATAAAGCAAATTTTAAATTAGAATCGCCAATTGTGACTAAAGCCTTAAGGAATTCTACCAAGAATCCAACTTAAGTCATTGGTTTCACTGGTTTTTCTTCCACCACGAGGAGGCCTTGCCGTCAAGAAACAACAAAACTGACAATATCCACTTTTCCTCCGGGACGTCGTGCAAGCTAAAATAGCTTGATTAACGGTTTACCCAGTCATCGACAACTTCGAGGCGCTTTTATCGCCGGAAAAAAATTTCAGTTAAAAGCCCATGCTGTTTTGAATTAATGGCTTATAATTGAATAAAATGATTTTGCATTTGGTTGTTTTCCCGTTTTATTGCTTTAATATAGGTGGTCATCACTGCTGGTGATGCCGGACGAATTTTCGTGTCATCACTGCGTGGTGATGTTGGACGGATTCCTACGTCCCCCCACATCGAAACATCACCATTGTCCATTTGCAAGTGAAAATTGAAAAAATTAAAAAAATTTACATTCAGTTAACGTCATTGCGAGTATAACAAAAAAAAAACACAGTTTTAATAGACCCATGTGCTTTTTTAAAATTATACCAATGAATTTTGCAAATGGTGTTTAAGCAATAAAAATTTCAAAAAAACCATGTCAATGCATCGAAATCTAATTTACACAATTTCTGAAGCCACTACGATTCATCATAACTTTAACTGCCTTTAAAAATTCGTAGTCTATTAAGACTTTTTATGCCCATGGAATACTTGGAACTAAAAAACTTTCGCAATGCCTCCAGCCCCCCCCTCCTCCCCTATTTACCAACCATGCACATAGTTAGCTAAACTAAGCTAACTAAAAGTTTAAGGGTCATCCAGTTTCCCAATGACTCACTATAGACCCATACCAATCCACCACCATGAGTTTAGGCCTACAACCATTAATTATGACCTTATACACATACGGGCCCCAATTCCCTTATAGTCATAACTAACTTACGGGTTGTTGGTTGTTAGCCGATATTTTCGCATGAAAAATCAGGCTATGTTTTAAGCGATTTTCACAATTTTGTAAAAAAACCGACATGTAAACCCGACTATTAATGGTAAAATTACCACACAGATGTCTATAGATAGGGGTCCCAGCCCGCCCAAGATGTGGCTAGAAAAAATTTTGAGGCCTTAGAAATGGCCCATAGAATAGGTTACGGCCTTAAAATTGGCCCGATTATACTAGCCAGCATGGCCGAGCGAATTTTCCAATGTACTCAGCTACTTTTTATTAATATACAAACTGCCTATTGTGCTTTTCAGGGAACCGGTTGCCTTGAAGAAACCCCAAGTCATGAGTGCTCGCCAGTAAAGATACACGGGAAAAACCGGCAAAGAGAAAAATCTACTCGCAGCAAATGGTCGGAAATTGTGGGACAGGGTCAAGGAAACTGTAACAAAACTATAGGCAATTGCAAGTCGAAAGGCACCTCGACAGCTTGAGCCATGGACCACAGACACACAAAAAGAAAATACAAGTGGAGGCCAAAAGTGCTTACCAAAAATACCCTACCTAAAAGTGCTAGGAATTGACCACATGTAGCAATGAGGACTACCCAATTAAGAAAAATAATCAAGGGAAGTACTTACCACCGCCAAGTGCAAAAGAGAAAAGTGGCCCAATCCATCTTTTCCAAAAGGGGAAGGGTATCACTTGTGGTCAAATCGCAACTAAGAGCATCTACAAGAAATGACACTTTTAGTGAAAGGCTTGAAGAATGAAGGTATGGCATTTTGAAGGGGAAGGTGTGAGAGATGCATATAAAAGAGAGAGAGAGCCCTTTTGGCATTCATGTGAGAGAATGAACTGGGAAGGACACTTTCAGTGAAAGTCTTGAAGAATGAAGGTATGGCATTTTGAAGGGGAAGGTGTGAGAAGGACACTTTGAGTGAAAGTCTTGAAGAATGAAGGTATGGCATTTTGAAGGGGAAGAGGTGTGAGAGATGCCTATAAAATATAAAAGAGAGAGAGCCCTTTTGGCATTCACGTGAGAGAATGTGAGAGAATGAACTTGGAAGGATGGAGGAGTGAGATGGCTGGGTTCACGAGTGAGATATAGCGACATATATCATATGAGGGCAAAGCTTCTAACTGTTCATGACCTTGGAGCATGGAGTTCTGACTGGAGAAATATGTAGCAAGTTTATGAAGGAAGAACCATCTGTCCATCGGTGGGATCCAGTTACACTCTCTACATTTTCTGGGTACATACTTATCTCAGTTGTCTCATAGACGCTTTTGCTGTTGCTTGTGATTTTTCAGGGCAAAACTGGCTACAGTTCTTGAACAAAGCCTCCCCCTCCTGTTCCAAATACGTTACAGCTCTCAGAAGAAACAGACTCAAACAGTTCGTGTACAACTCTCACTCCCCATACCAAGATCAGCCACATTTTATCTAAGCTACATAATATTTCTTTGGGAGGGAATCTCGGGTTCTTTTCGAAGCTTCTGCAGTAGGTACGCGGCACAATGTCTTTTGGCAAGCAACGATCAGTACATGGCTTAGGAATAGTTGCTGATATACCTTTATGGAGGAGGGAGACATCTAAGGCTGCATATCGCACCCATCCCAGCAGTCACACCAGCGGATTGCTACCCCCCACCTATATCGATTCTATAATCTTTGATCACTGAAGGGTCGATCTGACTGAGTTTCTTATTTCTTGAAGGTGTTTTTTTATACGAGTCTCTGCCTGCAATACCCATTTCAGAGCTGAGCCTCAAGAGCTTGTCTTGCTGATGTGTTGGTGGCATGGGAGGGCTCAACCACGAATTCACCGGGCTCAACCTTTGCAGTATCAGATGTATCTCACTGAGCTGCAAGTCCATTGGCTACTATCACTCTGGACTACGTGTGCACAGCTGATCTACGCCCAGCTGCCACCACTCTGTCTTTGTCTTAACTGAAAATGCGCCTGCGTGTGCACTCTAGAGTTGGTGGTGCTAGTTGCTCATAATCTGTGCACACTTAACCACCTCGGAAGCAACTTGAAATGCGCTTCAACAACGCATTTTCGGCCCTGCTATAACTCCTGGCGAACCCCAAGCATGGGACTAACAATCCTATTGAACATTATGTTGATGACAACCCGCTTATGCTGGACACAGATTATTATTGTCTCATCAACCGGATCCCTACCCATTGTCAAGCAAGGATGAACATTGAAGTTGTTTTTTCCTTGTATCCTTGCTGGTGGATCACCATCTGCAGCGCCTTCATCTCGTTCTGCTACTGGCCCACTAAAGCCACCTGCGAAGAGCATTATTTCCTTTAGCATATTAACCAAGCTATACTTGCGCACTGTTGACATAGCCCCACCTGAAACACGCCTACAGATTGCTTATTGGTGTTTCATCTAGAATGAAACGATTTCACGGCCCTCAGTTTCAGAGATACACGATAGCCATTGGTCTCAAAAATCTCCAATTGATGGGGCAGCGAGAGATCTCGGGTCGATGAATGGTGCGACTATGTCTGCAGTGGGCTCCTTTCTTTCATGACAAGTTGACTACAATCTACAAGTTTGGACAGCGAGTTGATTTTCCTTCGACACACGAGATCCTGGGCGCAGATCCAACTCTACAGGTCAGCAACCTGCCTGCGCTGCTGATCTGCACAGCTACAACAAATCAGATTGCAGAATCTAAACTGTCAAAGTATAATGGAAGTATAATGGGATATTCAAAGCTGATTCTTTGCACTGGCGACTTGGCGGTTCTCTTGGAGGCACACCGGGCTCCTTTTCTTCACATGAGATCTACTGCTTGGTTCCTCTCTAAAACAAAACACAATTTTTTATTACTCTTAGTTTCTTGTGTGTTTCTTATGTGTGCAATAGGAAGTTGTTTTGTGGAATGTGGTCGGCATAGCACCATTTTGAGATTGCCTTGGCTACGGTTCAATTAATACTGTCATGAGTTTTTAATGATGAGCAAGTTATATAGCATGCTACTCGTGTCTCTTCATTGTATGCTCACAATTATCAAATGTTAAAATCACCATGCACATTGCACATTGTGCTTAGGTTGCAGAACCCAGCTTTATATTATATTTGGGAATGATTCGTTTTTGTGTCTACTTGAGTCACTAACCCGACCTCTTTGAAATAGAAGAGCGGGCGTCCACCCCGTACGTGGTTGAAACACACCACCTCGGTTAGGGGTCACCTTAGTCACATCCATCGTTGAAAATACCTAGGCCTAACGGTTGGCAAAATACCTCTGCTTATCAAACAAAGCGGCTCGTATAACTGGCACCCCATGCAGCACAAAGATGACTAAAAGATTATGCTTTATTGTTGTTTCATGCGTTGTTGATTGAGCACTCATGGACATCTTAGGAAAATGGTAAGCACCACCCTCTTTACTATTGTAAGCCTTATTTACTATTGTTGTTGATTGAGCACTCATGGACATCTTAAGAAAATGGTAAACACCACCCTCTTTACCAAGTGCAGCCGTATCCTATACTTTGAAGGCTTAAGGCTAGAGTCATAATGCCTTGAGGTGGCCTTGGCCCCGTAGGCTACAAGACTTTAGTGTAATGGGGATGTCCTTAATCACCCTCAGCTAGAACTACGATATGGAAAGACAAGAATCAATACGATCAAGAATGATGTTAAACCTCCTTGCAGTCGTGCCTCTGGGGGCCTGGAAAACTCTCATCGACTGGAGAGCACAGGGTGATTGAGACAATAAAAAGGGCCTTTTGCGCTCAAGTTCGGGAATGAAGAAAAAGATCGAAAAATGTGTTTTTGCTTAAGCCGTATGAAGGGAAACCCCCGGTTGACGTTTTCACGAGATTGACCGGCCGATAAATGGTTTCTATTGACTTAGAAGTCGAGAAATTGATTTTAAACGAAACACTTCGAACTTTGAATTAAGTCGCTTTTTCTAAAAAAAATCAAGTCAAGTATATTTCTCATTTTTATCACAATTTAATGGCCCTCGGGATTGGAAGCGGTATCCCTCAATCACTCACGTAAGGGTAGTGTGGGCCCTTCCCCTGTAGGGCTTCCTGGCGAGACCAATCCCCCGTCGGGAATTTCCCCTATCATTGGTCTACTGATCTCTAGCATGGACAAACTACCTGAGACGAGTCGTGGGCATGTGGACTATCCTCAAAACAAGTTAGCTTTTTTACTAAAGGGCTTACAAACAGACATATCCCAACATATTAAAGAGACATAAAGTCTTCAATTCTCTGAATCTAGCCATAAATTCTCCAACTTCAACTCAATCATGCAACATAAACTATGTGCTAGGACATTTATCCTCCCATCATCAACACACACAAGTGGGTGCATTTTTTAAACGTAGATACACATTCACATAGAATTTAGACATTCATACGAAGACCAATGTTTTGAATTTCTATAACTTTTCCATAGGCCACATCAGACCTTGTCGTGAAGCAAACTATCAATAGGTAGTAAAACCAACCAAATGCTTTTTGGTATTATCAAACCCGTGAGATCACAAAGAATCAAATTTGAATGGGCCAGTCCTCCACCAACTCAAGCACGATACACCACGTGTGGGAAGATCCATATAAATATCGTGTGGGAAGATCCATATAAAAAACCAACCAGATAAAGTCTTTGAAAGAAATGAGAAACAAATAATATGCAGTCACCTTAGCTTGCTCAAAGTGAAACTAAACCTCGGGGAATGATCCAGTTATTGATGAAAATAGATGCAACCTAAAGAAGGGAGTGGTGTAAAACGCATCGTCTAACATAGAAATCTTAGCATTCTGGAGTTGGGTGTCTTGATCTGCCTAAATCATGCAGCAAGGTTTTGAGCTCATGGCTTTTTATCAATCTTTCCAAACAGCTAGATATATACACGGACAGTTGTCTGGAGTGATATATCCATAGGCTAGTTATTTTGGCCTCACGCAAATGAAACCCACAAAAATTTTCCAGCTTTCCTGCCCTTCCATGAATGTCAGTCATGCAGCCATGGATCTCTGATGTCAGTGAGATGTTGTGTTCTACAAATGCTCAAAAGAAATAAAATAGCTTTAAGGGCTATATAGTTCCATGCCCACGTAGAGCAAAGGCAGCAACCACAGCATTCCAGGACTGCACTTCTCATTTATGCATTCTCCTGAAAGTAGCAAATGATTCATGCAGACTTCCACATTTATAGTACATCTGGCTCTGATCCTACAAATGTAACTTTATTTGGCTTTCCACCATCCTGCCGCATTTGCTCAAATACAAGGTGAGCCTCATCACAATGACCGTTGTGAAAATATGCTGCAATCATGGTGGTCCAAGAAATGGCATCCTTCTTAATCATGTTCCTAAACACATCCTAAGAAGCCTGTGGTAGTCCACATTTGCCATACAAGTGCATTTTTTACAAGAATATCTGACTCAAGTCTGCATTGACTGACCACAGGAAGAAACTGTGGGCTTGAGCATGCGTCAAGGATAGTGTATGTTGCTTAATCGGGTTTGACACCCTCCAATTTCAATATACTGAAGAACTGAAGTGCGAGTCTCCCATTGGCATCAAAAATCATGTGCGCTTCATCAAAAAGCCCGCACTTACTGTACATGTTGGCAAGGGCACAAGTGCGTGGTTTAAAATACAGGAGTGTATCGGTTTTCCTTCAGAAACAAATGTAGTCTCATTGCACGCACTCAAGATGCTTATAAATGTGACCTCACTTAGATTCGCACCTACCTGCTGCACGCGTTTACAAGTCTGAAGGGCAATCTTGCCTGCCCATAATGGAGTAATTATGGCATTCCAAGATGCCACGTCCCTGTCAGACATTTAAACAAAAACCTGAATTGCATCTGGCAAACTTCCTCCACCCACCTACTGTGCATTCTGATTAAAGAATTCCTCGCATTTATATGAGAAAGCAACCCTTTCTCAACAATCTGAGCATGGATCGATTTGCCCTCCTCAAGAAATGCAGGACTACAACACGCATGGAGTACACTGACAAAGCTAATATTGTTGATTAAAGTGCCAATTGCCACATTGTCACGAAGAGCTGCAGTGCCATCTTTCTATGACCATTTCGGGCAAAAGTTCAGATCGGCACTGTCCCCGATACAATGTATAATGCCTCAGGAAGAGCTTGGCAAAACACCATATCCTTGATAATGTTTGCTACATTCGTTTTAGGAAAAATCCGGTATGCCTCTCAGTTAGCTCCTTCCTTGAAAAATCCTGATGGCTCTCTTGAGTGCTCACCATTATGGTGCAAGTGATGCTGAAAATCCGAAGTCTTGTAAGCACCATCTCTCTTCCAAGCTACGAGGATGGAGAGTCTCACTGGAGGAAGCCCTAAGCTGCCCTACAAAAGGGTGAGGATTTTACGCATTTTATACCTTTACTTGGCACATGTAAGTTAAAGTCTGATCAATAGAAAATTTTGCTAGGGAAAAAGACACAGCGACATCCCATTAATCGTGTGTTTTTAGTATAGCTTATGAACAATAAAGCATCTTAGAATTGTTATTGTTGGGAAAGAGTGTTTGAACTTTGAAACATCACCAAGACACAATAGTTTTTGTTTGATAGTATGTTGACAATCATGTTATATGCAACCACAATATATGTTGCAAAGAACCATTGCTTTAGTCATCCAAAGTTTCCCGTCATTTGTAAGCTTTGTTGTGATAGCGTAAGCTATCGTGACAATTCTCCCAACGCTGATGTGTCCTTAGTTCCTTTTCAATTGTGAAATTTTCTTCTTTTCATTTGAATTTTGCAGTAGTGCCTTCCTGTCAAACACGAGTTTTGGTACTGGTGCCATTTTGAATTCCTGGATTGCAAATAATAGTCTATCACAAAGTGCACTCCACTCACATTTCATCCAAGAGCACCCACTATAACTACCCACAGCAATGACTTTGCTTATGTCTTAATTTCAATACTTGGTTACAATACTCGGCATACTCTCAAAATATATCGAAGTTCCCCCAATTTTGGGTAGAAAAGAGATACAGTGAGCACTATCATTTGGCATAATGACATATGATATAAGGTCCAAACATTTTCTCGCTATTGTGCAAGCAGTTTGTTGTAATTCAAGTGATGAAGATGACAGCATAACCTTGTGGGTAAACATGGCCCTCATTGGCTAAAATAAACTCCACATTCTACATTATGATTGTAGATAAGCCTAGACACCAATTCAAAGATGGGTGGTTGTTACTAAGGAAAGTCAAGATTCTAAAATTGTGAATTTTGATGTAGGATTTCAAGTAATTATGATGCATATAACCGACATGATTAGGACCATAAAATTCAAGACCCTTTAAAAAAAATGTTAACTATGTATATTTTAGACAACTTGAACATTAATTTTTTTGCAGTATCATTCTGCACTACATATTGTGCAATATCTACATTGTGTGTTAGGCAAAAAAACAACTTTGGGGCTGGTGAGCTTCTAGATATTCCTTTTCCCCACAGACCAGGACATGCGTCTAAGTTTCCATTGCCACAGTAACACTCTTATCCAATTCAGCTACAGTGGGTGACAGTTTAGACAATAAACTAATCTTACTAGAATGTCAGAGGGGTTAGAGCACCATTTCACTTGCCAGTCTGCTGAACTGGGTTAAAATTGAAATTTTCGTATTTACATGCAAGTTTGAGGCTTTTATCTTAATTCCTAACATTTAACAGCTCTATTCTTGCAACGTAATTTTAAACCTCCACATTGCTATTTGTTTAAATGAAAAAAAAGGACAAGATTTACTAAGACATTCAGGAATACATTGGCTATTAAAATCCATCAACTTTCAAGAGACTCACTTGTCAAAATCCAGAAGACTTAATTGAAAGATTATGAAGGTCAATTTTGAATAGATTTGAATGGAGCAACTACTAAGGTGCCGCTCTCATTTTTCTATGCTCTTGCTAAAGAGCAATCCCTTTTTTCTAATGCAACCTCTTACCAGAAGTCCTACATAATATATAATCCTTCACACACGAGAATTTTTCTGCCTGGTTAACAAAACACCATGTATTCAGATTCAACCATTCCAGAATACACTGGCAAAGGATGAAGGTGATCTTTGACCACATTCATTTTTTGTACTAGCATCCATCATTGAAAGGCCACACAACATTGCGTGCATACAAGAGAACCATAGTCTAGGAAGGTCTTTCTGCTACTTGCTCCTTCCTGCGTAAAAGCTCAAGCAAATTTGTAGCTTTTCTCCTGGCCCTAGTCGTGCCAGTCCGTGCAAGTTCAGCCAAAGGCACAAGGGCTCTAAACTGCCGAGCAGCAAAAATATGCCCCGAGTCATTGATGCACAGAGCAAGAAGAATTGCAGCAGCATTTTCTTTATTCCTGGCAGACCCAAACCTGATCAAATCCACCAGAATCGGGACAGGAGATGTAGAGCCAATTGCAGCCCGGCCCTCTTGGTTGGATGCCAAAATTGCTAGAAGTGTAAGAGCTTCATCTACCATTCCCACACTTAAATCCACAAGTAGCTGCATCAAAGGGGGAACAACACCTGCCCTGACAGCTCTAACTTTGTTTCCCTGATATATGGACAAATTGAAGAGCGCAGTGGCAGCATCCTTCTTGCCTCTGGAAGTGCCATGTGAAAGCAGCTCAACTAATGCCGGAATTGCACCAGAAGCACCAATGGTTACCTTATTCTCATCAACCACAGATAAGCTAAACAGTGTCGCAGCAGCATTTTCCCTTGCTTCCATACTTCCACTTTTGAGGACTTCCACAATCGGATCAACAGCCCCAGCTAGAATGATATGCGACTTATTCTGATCGTGGATAGAAAGGTTCAAAAGAGCAGTAACTGCATGTTCCTGTGTTTTCAAGTCCTTGCTAGTTAGAAGAGATACTAAAAAGGGAATTGCTCCAGCTTCAGCAATACAGATTCTGTTCTCAATACTTCGCTTAGCTAGCATTCGGAGCTCTCCAGCAGCAGCTCTTTGAACATCGACCTCTCCACTGAAAAGTTTTCGGAGCAAGGCATCAATGGTAGCTCTATCTCCAGAATGTAACTGTGATGAAATTGCACATCCTTTTCCAGCACTATTTGAGCAGAACATTTTTGGCACCTCAATGCCATGAGTTTCACACCACTGCCCAATCAAACTTCTGAGCACATAATTCGGAGTCAACACCAGATGTGGCAAAACTTGCTGGGTTTTAGGACAAGTTTTATGGCCAGCATCTAACCACTTCTGTATGCATGCTCGCTCATAAGTCTGAAACACGGAACATGGACAGAGTCAGCGACTTGCTAATCTCATCTCGAGATTATACATGTCTAGCTCAATCCAATTGAAAACACCACATTGATTTCTTAGAGTCTTTATCTCTCACTGATAATACAAGAACTTTCTCACCTGAAATGTGTAAAACCTCTCAAATGAATATTGGATTCATACCCATCATTATGTGACATGTCAAAGCAACGTGCCTAGTCTAGACAAAGTTACAAGTCAAACAATTCACTGTACCATAAACCATCAAAAAGATGAAGACTGTAACTGAGCTACATCCCAACATACCTGTCCAGTAGCCACAATAACAGGATCCTTCATGAGTTCAAGAGAAATCGGACAGCGAAAGTCATCTGGAATATTGGGAGAGTTGGAGTTCTCAGGACCAGCCCCTGAGGTTATTCGAGCTTTTTCAAAATCCAGACTATCAGCTTCCGTGCTATCAACAGCTGCAAACGCTTTTAGTTTTCGAAGCACAAAAGAGATTTGCTCCATAGTTTCATCAAACTGGCCACCTTTATCCAATATCAAATTTTGCACAGCCCTAGATTCTTTCTTCAACTCAGATGCTGTCCTAAGATGTAATTTCTTTGAAATTCTTTCCAAAACTGCTCGATCAGTCTCTTTATCATCCTTCTGGGACAGAATCGCCATTGCATCTAAATATATTTCAAGATCAGGAGTATCTAGTCTGGATTTTGCTCTTTTCAGTTGAGCATGCACAAGCTCTACCTGTCAAGTTAGAAAAACCATAGCACTCACTATCAAAAGAACAAATTATAGTATCCCTTAAAGAACAATGTTGAAGGGAGTTGACGAGCATGGCAATAGTTGTATTAACCACCTGTTCTTAGAAAAGATATGCAACTTGGTTCTGATGCTTTAATCTTAGGTATAACAAAGAAGCAAAGAAGCAAAGAAGTAAACAAGAACTAGTGGCATCACAAATTAAACCTCACTGATTCTAAACACAACCAAAAAAAAAGTACACAATTCAGCTGATATCAATTGCAACAAGCTACAAATTCTGTCTAAACAGGCCGTTAACTTCTCCATGGCCTTATATCTAAATTGCTCTGACAACAAGCACAATATTTGCAGAGGGCCAAGACAGATGAACAACAGTTTACCAGACCCAAATAGCCTTGCCTTTTGATAGATGCATGCGAAACATTGGTGAGAAAAATCAACTGCACACTGTTTCAAGTAAAAACATCCACTTAGAAGAAAAATCACCTGCTCTCGGACTTCATCAGATAAATCAAGATGATTATATGGTAGAAAATCCAAAGCCTGTCCCAGTTGTGCTGTCACTACAAAGAATTTGTCCGCAATACCATCTCTATCCAATACCTTCACAATATGCAGAGCGTCAGACTTTCAGTAGAGAAAAGAATAAATCTTTCACCAAGAATAAGAGTGATATGGAATGTGCCCACTGAATATAGCCAACTTGCTGCAGACCCATGTACACACCTCTCTCTCTCTCTCTCTCTCTCTCTCTCTCTCTCTCTCTCTCTCTCTCTCTCTCTCTCGCGCGCGCGCGCGCGCGCGCGTGCTCTCTCACACAAACATTATTAGGCCTCTGAAGGTCCCTAGGTCACAGTCGTTGCTGTAATGGCAAAATCGAAGTTTAGGGCTCCGAGTGCATTTAGTTGGCCCTTGTGAATCGTTCGACAGAGTTGCTTTGCTCATTTTGGATATGGTCACAGGATCTTACCCCTAGTCCTAGAAGTAGCTTTATAGAAGGTTCCTAGACAACCAGACTAGCATAATTACGTAGACTCGTTGGAGGCGAAGAATTATTTGGTTTGCTGGAGTCCTTAATACAGTAGCTCTGCAAATGCGTCCATTTGCGAGGAGTCAGGACTTACTAGCCAGACTTTCTTTGCCAGCTTCTTCACCTTTTTGATAGCTCCATCAGCACTTTACCTACTGACCGACATTCATCTCAACGATTTGCAGATAGGAAGAGTTTTTACTCATTTTTCCTACCAAAGAGTGAGTTATAGATTGTCTTCATCCAATTTTTCTTCAGTGGTTTATTTATTGGCAGTCATTTTCATCAGCAATTGTGTTTTAGATCCATTTGCTAGTAGCGATCCACCTCTTGCATATTATTTTTTGGGACCTAAAGCATCAATGATATAATTTATATCAGTTTGGTGGCTAGAGATTGATCTTCAGGTTCTATTCTGCAATTGAAAATTTGTTGATACTTATGCTTGCCTGTAGTAGTGGTCTATTCTATTGATGCAATAGCAGAGTGAGCCACCATTGACTTATTCCTTTACGATTCATCAGCAGCATTTCTTTTTATTGATTGATTGAGGAGGGACGGTGTATAGAGCTAACACAGACTGTCATTGATTGAATTTAGTAAGTTACCCAACACGCATGAACATAGCAGCTTATGAGCATGCTTTCCGTGCATGCTGCAGCCAATTCATGTATAGAGGAACCTAATTCCAGGTTCTATGAGAGCTGATATGGACTCTTCAGAGGTAGAGAGGAGGACAAATATTGATTATGGGTGACAAAAAAAATGTTCAGCACTTCTTGGCTCTACAAATACTACAAGTTCTATTTCTACTACTGTTTCTGAAGCTCGGTCTGTCGATATTTCACTTTCTACTCCAAAATTTCCTCCATTTGTGCATGCTTATGATCACAAGTTACTGCTTATTCGTGCTATTTACTGAATATCCTGGTCACAAGTTTGGTGTGATGAACTATATGAAGACTAGGGCTGTATCGGAGATGCATAGAAACAACCAATTCGTTCCTCCGATTTTGTGACTTTCAGATATTATAGATATGTTACGACATCAGTAAAACAGGGTACATTCACATCCAAAGTAGTTATAATTGGTTGTCATAAGGTCCGGGACCGGTGTCATAAGGCACACATATCTAGAGGAGGTACAGTCATTGTTCATTTAGTTCCTCTTTCGGATTCTTCAATCCAGGCAAAGGTACATCCTCCATTTGTGGATGGTAAATATGGCAGTGTCCAAGCATTTTTGGTGCAAGGAAGGGAGTTCTTTCTACAACATGGGGTTTGTCCAGAGTCAATTGTTCCCATCATTGGCAGTAATTCATTTGAGCGAGTTCCTGTAATTTCTTAGGCTTCATGATCTGCTTCAAATAGCCTGGGATCCTTTCATACCCTCAAGGGCACTCTGACCTAGTACCATATCGCATTCCTAATCTATATGACTGCCTTGCGATTTATCTGATTCAGTTGCTACTTAGCTCTGATTCAGTTGCTACTGGCATTCATGGTCCCTTCAAATAGCTTGGGCTCTCTAAATGCCTCCCAAGCACCTTTCTTTCCACACTTATTTGGCAATCCTAGTCAAACTGGGATGCATTTCCTATATGGAGTTTCTATTGTTCATATTTGTACTTCCATTGGCACTCTTGGTCCATCAAAGTAGAAAAGTAGAAGCCTGGGATTTCAATCCCATGGTACAGTATGCCCGTATGGGCAGCATAGATGGTAGTTTTATTTTGATGGCATGACATTTGCTTATGCATGGCAACGTTCTATTGATACATGAACACACAGTCTCCATGGCATGGCATTTCCCTATGGACAGTAGAGTTTTTAGTGCACCCAATGGTAGCATCTTCTTTGGGCATTTCAAGCAGTGGTCCTCTTTCTTTATGTGGTAAGCTAAGTTCTTATGTTACACATTAGCAGAGTCTTATTATTGTGTCTGGAATTAGCATTTTCACTCCATGTTTGATGCATCATCTATATAGCAATGCTGCTAAATGGTGTTCCCACTCTATTGGTAGTGGGTACAGAGGAGTGGTTTATACGTAATGTCCATGTCTCTAATTGTCAAGCACAAAAAAGTAAGGGTTTGAAAGAATCATTTAACCACTTAGAAAGGTCAGTTAGAGTAGCTTATACAAGCTGCAGCAAGTAAGAAGGAAGGCTATAAGAATGAGAAAAAACTTGATAATGTTTTACTTCAACCTTACTAGAAAGGGAACAGACACTACAAGTTCCTACTGAACCTTGGACTTCAACCAATAACGATTTCATATAGAAGTTTTTGCAAACAAAGATAAAAAAAAATTCAGCATCTATCCACATACAAAACGACAGAAATTATGAAGAGATCTATGATGAGCATTGGAAGAAGGAAGAGATGAGACTTCCTTATATCCAAACCACGTAAGTTAAAATTCAACTTTCCAGTCCGATAACAAAACATGGACTCCAGAAGATTCTTCATATGGATTTTGACAAACATGCATCAATTGACGGAGGAAAAAATACACCAGAAAGAACAATGAATGTCTACCTCAAAGTTCCCCAAGGCACAGGTGCCGTACCACGGTACGGCACCTGGTTTTTAATTTTATTTTTTTGGTTTTTTTCACTAAAAATGACTTAAAAAAAATCAGAAAAAAAAAACAGGTGCCGTGGCACCTATACGACACCCGTGCCGTACCACGGCACCTGGAACTTTGGCCTACCCTACTATGTCAATGAACTCTTAAATTGGCCGCTGCTGCTATATGAATGAAAATTGTAACCAAGGCTGAAAATTGTCTGAAATAGGAACAGGTACTAGGGAACAGAACACCTGTGTGTCATGGAGGCCGATCATGGATTACACTTCAGAGCATAGAACCCGCATGCTTCAGAGATGTTGACATGAAAACTATGCAAATAGAAAAATTTCACCACTAAAATTTTGAGTAGAGCATATCTCAAAGGTTGTTAGTAATGACATACTCCCTTTCTTTATTCGTTGCTATCTTTTCCAGAATAACATGAAGATTAACTATTCGTCTACAGTCTACTAGCACCTTGAGAAATTTCAAACATGGCTAAACTAATATTTACAACCTGCCGAGTAGCAAGATAACTTCATTCTAATTTCTATGATGTACAACTATAATTAATAGTTGAAAGAACAATACAACAAAACAAGGTAAACAAACACCTATCAGAAAGGTCAACACCTGAAGAACTTGAGCTATTGAGAGAATACAAAAATAATAATACTAGAACGATCTATTTGGGCAAGATACTAGTAAGTGGGCTTGCATTTAAGATCTCCACAGATGAGCGAAAAGAAAAAAGAAGAGTGGGTGCAGATTAAACGCACAACTCACATCACTTTTAGCCGATTGATATTTTGGACACTGTCGGACCTTTCGTTTCAAGATTCACTGCCACAAATGGAAAAAGCACTAAGAGTCTAAGGTTGTGAGACAAAAATAAGTACCAAATGCAATTTGCTGCCATCATGGCATTCTTGAAGTAATTTTTTGGCAGCCTGCAAAGCATTTTTAAGCTCTTGAAGAGACAATGCAGCTTCGTTAGGAACAGGGAACTTTGTCTCCCGTAGCTCTTCGAAGAGAGGCGACAGCAGCTTCACTCTCCGTGTGAGATTAGCGGAGTCCTTAACACTGAAATTCCGATAGTCTCCAATCCGTCCTATCTCACTGACTAGGTCAATAAGAGATTGAATAAGAGGATGACAAACTTCGTCTGACATTTTCATGCACCCTGATAATCTTATACCACTCTAGGATTCTCAGACCCCCAGCCACAATTACAGCATAATAACCAGAATCACATTCATATCAGTGCCGCATTATCCCTCATGAGTTCAAGAAGGAACTAAATGTGACAGTTTTTTTGTAGTACAAATAAGCCCCGCCTGATGACACAGAAGAACAAAGATACACATTTTCCATGTTATCACTTCTTCTCAATCTTTGTTGTGAAGATTATCCACTGAGAGCCGTCCTGATAAATTCGCCTTGTCAAAAAATTACAACTTCCCCGAATGATAAGCGTGCTAGATTTGCTGCCCCTTCAACACGATGACATAGTGCAAATAACAATAATAAAACAGCGCTACTCTTTTTTTTAACCAACGCGATCTAGAACATCATAAAATATCGACTACTTCTAATCAGACGACAACTCCATAGACTACCGTGACAATCATTCACAACAGACTAATAACTAAGACTCTAAATGCATACGGTGAGCAGAAAACAACAGATCCAATCACTACTGATCAGACCAAAACTTGGACTCCCATAACAATCAAGCTAACTAGGACACCAAGCGCATAAGGTGAGCAGAAAATATCAGATGAGGACTACCGTCGTAATCCTTCCTGGGATACTAAATGCATAAGGTGAGCGAAAAACATCAGATCCGGCTTCTCACACTGCCTTCGGTACATTTTAGACCTCAGATTTGGCTTCTCACACTGCCTTTGGTGGATATTAAGCCTCGTGAAGTGCAGGAAGACGACCTACGCCCGAACTTCCCAGCATTGCTGCCTCGATGACGAAAATGCCTGAAAAACCAAGCCGCAAATCGAAATGTGCCTAAAAAACGCAGCTGTAATCGAAATGCTTCCTCATCGCAGACCTCCATTCCATTCCTGGAGGGCAGAACTAGAAAGCTTGAGGACGAGCAGGCGAGAAGCAGGCATGGCAGGCGGAGAGAACAGCGCATTGCTGCAGAAAAGAGACGAAGAGAAAAACAAGCGAGCGAAGAGAGAACGAAGCTCCCGACGAAGAAAGAGGAGCAAGGCTGGGATTGAGGCCACAAGGGTCACGTGGACACCAATTCAGGCGCCGGGCGGTCATACTTGGCAGCTATGTGTCCTTCCCAACCCCCCGCCCCCCAAACCCCAAAAAAAAAAAAGTCCTTTGGCAAAGATTCCTGACTCCTTCCGAGTAACATCCACGTGGCCCATTGAGCTTGGCTTCAGGGGTGTGCGCATATATGCCATGTTGGGTTTGAGCTTTGATCGGCCCATTTAACGGGATTCTATATTTTAAAATTTACATAAGACTGCTTTGATCTAGGGAGCTTCGACGGACTATATGTTTTACAACCAATTTCTTACATGTTAGTCGCATGCTGACACATGTTCGGGACAATGTATTTTCAAATTTTAATGACACATTGAAAGGAGCGACTTGGGAAATTTTCAATGGTTGGGGAATGCAAGCTCGGCAAAATCCAAGCTTGTCACACTTTACACTACATAGTCGCCTTCAAGGACAAAGATGCACAATAGACGACCTTGAGAATAACGTGCATCCTCTTCCCTTGCATTATTCTCTTCCTTGTAGTGCATGGTAGCCTCACTAGGCACACGATTGCGCCCATCATCCCCGCCATTCCCATCATGTTTGCTTGTGATGATGGCCCCCACTCTTCAGCAATGGTGCTTTTGAGGTCCGGCTGGCCCAATGAAAAAGTCACTAGAAGATGCATGCTTTTACGTAAAGGATGAGCTAGTTTGTCTTCACTTTTATGGTTGGAATGTGTTTCAATGGGCCAGCTTTTTAGACTTTTGTTCATCTACAACTTCTTTTGAAAAAAATTTATGGCATTGACGGAAAATCTACATGATTGGGGTGTGGAGATTATGATTTGGAAATTTCATTGTACACAAAAATAATTAGCCATAAGTTTTTCCTTGCAATCTCATTGGTTGTAATTTTTTATTTTCCAAAAACATGGCCCTCGTGGATTTTGAGTATTCAAAGCCCTTCCACTTGGATGTAATTAAAAAATACAAAGCTCGCTTAGATGAAATCCAAAAGTATAGAATCCTCTTGATTAGATGGAGCCTTTGACTCTCTTGATTAGATGGAGCCTGTTGACTCTCCTGAGATTAACTTTGGACAAGATTTTTGTGACACATATTAAGCTTGACCATGCATACTGCGTTGCATATTATTGCACTGGAGCATGCTTGAAGTTATTGACTTTTCATAATTTGCCTTAGAATGCACATTAGTTAGTTGGTAATCTCTTTCTAGAACTTCCTCATGGATTTGTTATAGGCCATAATCTATTGATGAGACCTACATTGTTGCTCAAGCATGTAATCTTTTTAGGATCTATTTTTCTTTGCTCAATTTAAACCATTTCAAGAATATGAATGAAACACCCAAGAAAATCTTTAACAGTGGAGGCAGGTAGCTTCAATTGCTTGGAAGTTGGAACTTACTAATGTTGTTTGCCCTTTTGGTAGGCTTCACAGAATGTGACAATTTCTTTTCTGCTCATGTCATAGAGACTTATCATATTCAGATGATACATTCTTTTGTGCCAGAGTTGATCTTTGTTTTCTGATGCATTCAGTATGCTATCAGAACTGCTAATAATCTGAGCTTGGTATAGGTTACTTTCTCTAGACCCAATAGTCAGCAGCTTGTTTGTCCTTTCCTCGATCATTCAGCATACATTGCCATCGAACAGAACTCGAATTCCAAAATCCGCCATCTTTGACACACTCTTCTTAGTGACATAGAGTGCTCCTAATAGCTCTGCTTGTCTCGACAGTGTTCATAACTGCAGAGTCCCGATGCCCTTGACATCATGTCGGCTCCCATCGCCTAGAATCACTGCTCTATCATTTTCGAGTTTTTTTTTGTTGATCAAGACTTTCTTGTTGTAGGTAATGTGTGAAGTCGCTCCTGAGTCGATGACTACGTCATAGTCTTGCTCTGCATAGCTTGTTGAAGCCTCATCGAATATTGTGAAGGCTTCGTTGCTCTTGTCTACATCCTTCGACGACTCTGCAACATTGGTCTTTTCAGCCTTGTTTTTTCTTTTTGGGTTGAATCTGCACTCATATGTAGAATGTCCCTTCTTTTTGCAGTGCATGCAAGGTATTGTCGGGTTGAACCACCATCTATTGGTTGTGTGTCCCAGCTTGTGACAGTTTTCACATAAAGAAGTTTGTTGGTTGTCATTGCCTCTGCTCGAAGACTTTGAATGAGCCTTGTCAAATCTAGGTTTGTTCTTGTCTTTCTTCTTTTCTTTTGTGAAAAGAGCCTTCTCTTGGTCACTGCTTCCTTCTCTTTCGTCTCTCATCAGTCTCTCATCAACGACAAGACTAATAGCTCGTTCGAACGTCATGTTTGGCAAGCTCAAAATGAGCATTCTCAGTGGCTGATAGGACGTAGGTAGAGTTTTCATGAAGTACATCAGCTGTTGTGGTGCTGGGAGCTGGTGCTCCTGTCCAAATACAACAAGTTGAGCAAAGATCATTCTGATCTTTTTGACGTGCTAATCCAACTAGTTATAAGTTCTTTGTAAGCAAAAAATACTAATTAGTACTCTCAAAATTGAAAAATAAAAATGCCCATTACATAACATACTTTCAAAATATTCATGAAATGATTCTTATCATGCATTTATGGACCCAATTTAAAAAAGGAATAAATTTTTTGATGATCCAACCTTTTGTGGATTGGAATTGGCAAAACTAACTATTTCATTTTGGTCATTTGACTTTTTTAACCACATCGCCATCGTATGTACATAATCATGATAATGTGTACTTCAATTTGATTTATTTATTAGTCCCAAACTAATGTTAGGTCAAACTTGGTGAAGTGTATATGATGATTCAAACCAATGCACATTCTAGACAAGAGAAACTTTGATTTAAGCTTCCAATTGACATTGTCTTTTGGTAGCTATCATGCACTGGATTAGGCATAGTTTTCCATGGATATTATGATTGATTTAGTGCATATGTACTTGCTTTAGTTGTTGCAAAGTTTCAATAAAATATGAGTGCAATTTTACTTCTTACATTGATTGACCTATTGTCTAGAAAGCTAGAGTAATAGGTCTTAGATTATTCCTTATTGGTCACAAAATAAATTTTGGCTTCATCTATAAGTAGCTTAATTGTTACTACTTTTCATTTCCTAACAAGGTGGGCTATATATAAATGGCTCAAGGAACATATACATTTCAACATACTTAAGATCATAAATATTTAACCACAAAACATTAACCTTTTATTTTTCTTTTGATATTTGGCATCTATAGGCTTGTGCCATCTTTTAATTCTTGCTTACATGCATTAGTGATTGTCCACCTTAAATTCCTTGCAAGGAGAGTGCATATTACTACTCTCAAAAATGAAAGACTCATTCTAACAGGATTATGGATTGCTACAAAAATGAAAAGCACTACAATTAAAATGGCCTCCTAACACAGAAGCAAACTGGTGAAAAGAAGGTAATAGATTGTTTGCATGCAATCCAAAATTGTTACAATTATTTACCCCTATCAAATGTAACTACTCCCCATACACACAGACAAACAGAAAAATTGGCACTCAATTGTTAAACTTTGCCAAGGCGGCTATCCAAACTAAACATATGAGAATTTTACAAACTTCTTAGAAGAATAGCAATCCAACACAGTTCATGTCATCATATTAGCTCAAAGATTAACATATTTTTTTTACACTAGCTGAATTTCATCTTGTGACTTTGTAGACGATCTCCTAATTACCGATCAATCATGTTGTGGTTCCCACTATCTTTAAGGTCAATACCCAATCCATTGATAACAATATGTAAACACAATTGGCACCCTCTCCTCAACTCCACTTGATGGTCATTTTTCCTGAATTTGGCATGGTGGCATGTCTTTTTTTACTTTGCCAAGTACAAATGAATAATTGTAATATGGATTCAGTAAAAAATAAAGGCATGCAGCACGACCTCACAATTCATTCTGTTGACAAAATCAAATTAGATTCTACATTTAAACAATTTGTCTCATGGGACTACCCTTGCTTTGCTGTAAAAGATGTTGGTTTGGTATCAAAAGTTTGATGCATGATTTTAAGTCTATAACTTTCACAACAACTAACAACATTATCTTTCATAGTGTACTTATGGTCAACTATTTCGTTCATACATTGAGCTCATAACATGACAATTGACTTACCTTGTTGTAAACTTTTCGACTGCGATTGCTTTCAAGGGAATAATTCAATCATTGTATTGTGAAAGCATGCTTGGATACGAATGTTATCACTTCACAAACTAATCAAGGCTGCATTTCGATCCTCCTCTGAAGGTATTAGTATTTTAAAAGCTACCATGAGCCTGGTGATGTCAACAAATTTGTACCCATTTTTTATGTGCTGCTTTACTTCAAATCCAATGAAAGGACAATCGATGCCAACACCAAGTATACTACTTGGTTGACCCTTGGAAGAAGCCACTTGGGACCATTTTGATGTCTTTGCTTGCACTCCAATGTTGCATGATCGAGCAAATATTCTCTTGACCTTTGGGAGCGAAAATTAACCCACTCAGCACCACTTAGATTATTTTGTCTTGAAGCCTAAGTAAAGCAATTGCCTAGGCATTATTGGCGAAGCTAGCCAAAAAAAGCTCGAAGCATAAGTTTGGCTTGACTAAAGCTGTAGCAAAGCCTACCAAATGAAGCTAAAGCTCTGCTTTTAGATGTAGCAAGCACTGCTATAGGAGCACGCCTTATCATGTTGGCAGATAATAGTTCAGGAAACATAAGCAAACAACAATAGGAGGAAAGTCATTTACAGTATGTGTGTGTGTGTGTGTGTGTGTGTGTGTGTGTGTGTGTGTGTGTGAGAGAGAGAGAGAGAGAGAGAGAGAGAGATGCATCTTGTGCAGATGGCAACAAAATGAACCAACAGGGACCATCAAAACTAGTTGGTCTAGACAAGCTCTTTATGCATTCAATTATGTAAAACCAAATCACAGGCCTTCAATTCTTTTACATTTCTACAGTTGAAAAAGCTAAATGAACTTTCTAACAGAGACAATGACTGAAAAAGCTGAGGTGAGCCTGCATTTAATTATACAATGATCTTCCCTTGGTGATTTGATCACACAATAGAGTGATTATTCAATCGCTAGCATATATGCATTCCAACTTGACTCCTACTTTTGCCACGGCTGCTCCATCAGCCTTCGAACTAGCTTCTCTCTCAGCCTGCTTTTTCTTCTCCCTGTCATTCAAGCCACCCATCCGAGTTACAAGTGTCCTGCTATTTTATCCCTGTATAAATCTTAGCTGTTGCATGTGCCAGCAAAATCATGGTGTGGTGTTGCAAATGCTATACAGAAACATCAGCTGATGCCTAGAACAGTCAAATAGCTTCTAGTTGTTCAACTGTCCACCCATAATTGAAAGCACAGACCTGTCTATATACTCCTTCATTAGCTCCTTTGCCTGAGCAAGCTTAGACAAGAGATTCCGGTACACATCAAGGTCCCTGTCAACACTACGCTTGCTAATATTAAAAGACTTTGACAGCTGCAGCCACCATAAACCGGTTCAGAAAGTACATCAATCAGATTATGGGGCTTATATCATAAGTGAACAAAATTGGAGTATAACAAGTTACAAGACTAGTGGATACAACTTGAAACAAAAAAAGGACTATCTGGATCGGTCAAAAGATAGGCACAAGTTGTATGCATTCAGATGCTAACTTTAACACAAGGCTATATAAATACTCAGGCATATTTTTGTAGTTTGCTGCCATGTACATTCGTAAGCTAATACCTGCTCCAAAACTAGAGGATCTGAAGCTTTTGCCAATTCAACGAGACAAAACAACCCAATGGCATAAAATCGATTATAATGGAAATTTCCTTGTCCTCCTACTCGCTTCGCAATGTCTTTCAAAGTGTTTTCAGGTTCTCCTTCTTTGGACGAAAATGAAACAATAGACTCTGCATTTTGAGAAGCTGCCCACTCTGCTAACTTTTGGGCATCTCTTCTGCAGAACCAAAGTCCAGATATTTCCTTAAGATTTCTGGTTTTGTATTTGTATCTTTTTTCTACATGAAGTTTGATAGAAACTTTCATACTATGAGTGATACAGTATCCTTACTAAAAAGACTTTGCAGAACAATTCATAAACACTTTCATTTTAGCCAAGAAAAAACCTGAGACTTTTGAAGACATTTTCATACAGTTTTTCCTTCTTAAACCTGTTGCTTTGTTTCTTTGTATATGCATGTACGCATGCATGCATGCATGCGTGTTGAAGTAATGAAAAACAGTAAGGGAAAGATTGCAATATACTAGATTAATTAGATTTAGCATGAAAACACATAAATTGGACCGCAGCAGCAAAGCTCATTCCAAGTGACAAAATGATATGTATGCATTTTATAACAATTATTCACAGCACTAAAAATCTGGACTAGAGGGGGACTACAGCAACACTTGGACATGCATTTTGTACTACTCGAGGTCTAGAGGCCAATGTAAGGAAGACCAAGATTATGGTCTTTAATACATCTTCAATATGAGACATGTTGCCAATAGTTGATGGAAAAGGTCAATCTTCCTTAGTAAATTTGTTGCAGTTGACGTATGGGATGCTCAGAGTAATTGTGGTCTTTTTGACCAATAGAGACATGGTGTACTGGACACATTGGGCAAAGAATAGGATAAACCTGGAAAAAAATCTTTTTTCAAAATATTATTAACAACCAAGCATAATCTACTTTTCATGAAGCCATTCTTTTGGAAAGCATCAATCAAAGTTTTTACTTCCTTGATAAAAGTTTCCTACTTATTACAGCAGTACATAGCTGAAATAACTTGTGAGATAATTACTTTATACGAGTTATACACGGGTCTATTAGAAGCCAAGAAAATGTATCGTAAGAAGGAAAATGGTAATCCCCTTCATTTGTCATATTAGGAAAGATGGGTAGAACCAGTAATAGGATCGAAAGTAGTGGTGATATTCAAAAGTTTATGCTATAACCTGCACTAGTATCATGCTCAATATCAATAAAATCCAGAGGATACATCCAAAAAGGGTTATCCACTGACCTTACTTGAAGTTTATCAAAAAAGTCGATGTTAGGATTATTGTTAAAGCAAATGTCGTCAATGTATCTGAATAAATGTTTAAATCCGGTCATAACAGTAGTTAGACCTAGTCTAGCAAGCCTTTTGATAAACTGCATCTCGAAAAAGGATAAATACCAGTTGCACCATGTGGGTGAGCATGAGAAGCCCATAGGTATGCCACGTATTTGTCACCAAGTCTTACAAGACAATTATTGATAAGAAAGGTATTCCAAAGACATAGTAAATCCTTGTCAAAAGAGTTCCACATATCGCGCAGTTTTTTAGACCATGACCATTTAAAACTTTGTGACTCCTGAACCCACTTGTACTTAAGGTGGGTGTTACAAGCACATTTGAAAGCTGAGGTGATCATTTTGTTCATCATAGTTTTAAGTCCCTCGGGCCGTCAAGTGGTATATTCTCATAGCATTTAGATATGTACAAAGAAGTAAATTCACAAGATCGATAGACAAATCACACTGCCAGAACAAAGTAGTCTCCACATTTAGTAATCTCTTGTATGTGTTTGCCTTAAGGCCTGCTCCCTCCATTAGGAAAGGACATGGCATACCAAGAGCCCCCATTAGGAAAACCGTGAGTCTGCAAAAACAGCAGTCGTGAGCATTCATTATCCATCTAAATGATTCTTTATGGGCCTCATATGTACGAAGTAAATAAGGTAATGTTTCACTGCAAAAGAGTTCTTTAGGTAAAATACCAGTGATCTTGTTTATAGCATATTGTAATGAGTTTTCAACATAATTGTTTGAATTATCAAGAAATGGAGTAAAGTCTGGGCCATTCAGTCTCTTCATGGCTAGTGTCTTAACAAAATAAGTAAAATTGATTGTGTTGCACCTTGTCTAGTCCATTAATGTACAAATGTTTGATTAAAAATGTCATTCTTGATTCGTAATTCTCATTTTAGTATTTGAGACAGTATTACCACCTTCCTGACCTTTCAGAAAGTTAAGAGCATCATTTCTTATCTAAGTTATGATAAGTAGGAATGAGTTTCATAAGTTTAAACCAGCCATCATGAAGTTCAGAAGCAACATCATTAAGACTTTTGTAAAGTAATATGATTCAATCCTTTTTCCAAAGATTTATGTAGAACGACACTTTTAACTATAGCACAATTAGCAGTGACAACATGCCCGAATTTATCAGATAAAAAACCATTAATACTATGGCAACAGCAAGTCTTCAGATTATCTATTTTAAAATCGCAAAAAACATTGTAAGGGAAGTACTATGCTTGACAGTGGGAAGATAACACCAGCCGAATATAATATCATCAAAATAATCGTCAATGGGATATCATCAAGTCCGTATAAAGTCGGAAGATGTCCCGAAAATAGCTTTTAGGACTCATCATGGTCATTATGAGTTTAAGGTGATGCCATTTGGGCTCACAAATGCTCCAGCTACCTTTATGACCTTGATGAACAGTGTCCTCAGACCATACTTGGGTAAGTTTGTAGTCGTATTTTTAGATGACATCCTCGTCTCCAGTAAAACGAGGAAGGAGCATCTAAAACACCTCAGAAAGGTGTTTCGACTGCTCATAAAGCATAAGCTTTATGCTAAAGAATCCAAGTGTGAATTCTTCGTTGAAGAAGTAGCTTATTTGGGTCACATTATCTCGGCAGATGGGATTAAGGTGGACCCGAATAAGGTTAAAGCCATACTCAATTGGCTGAGACCTCAGAATATTTTGGAACTTCAGATCTTTCTTGGTTTGGCGGGATATTACAGACGATTTGTCAAGGAATATGCTCAGATAGCAGTCCCTATGACAAATCTTCTTAAGGGGAAGGGAAAGGAGTTCATTTGGGAGTCCACACAGCAGGAGAGCTTTGATGCTATCAAAACAGCCTTAGCTACAACACCAGTTTTAAAAATCGTCGACCCCAATCAGTCATTTGTGGTCGAAACAGATGCTAGCGACTTTGCAGTAGGTTCTGTATTAACTCAGGGTGGACGACCAGTTGCATTCGAGAGTAAAAAACTCGAGCCAGCTCAGACTAGGTACAGTGCCTATGAAAAGGAACTCTTTTCTATAGTCCATGCCCTTAAGACTTGGAGGCATTATTTGTATGGTGCCAACTTTGAGGTCCTAACAGACCATGAGAGTCTCAGATACCTTTGCAATCAACTTGAGCTTCGAGGTCGGAAAGCTCGGTGGGCAGAGTTGATGCAAGATTTTGATATGTCTATCAGATATAGACGGGGGAAATTCAATACAGTAGCATATGCCTTGAGCAAAATGCCTATGATAAACGAGCTGAGTTTTACTCAGATTTGTAATGAGTTACTCGAGTCCTTGAGAGGGAAGTGCTAGCATGATGCATTCTTCTCTACTATCTGGAACTCAGTCCAGAGCAGACAGTTACAGACTCCAGAACCAATTCCCGGGGCTGGTGCCAGTTCATCCAAGAATATGGCAGCTTCCGTTGAGGATGACGATGAGTCCGAGTATACATCAGATGACGTTGAGGACTTTGAGCCTGTATTACCCAAGCAAACCCCAGTGGTTGAGGGTCAATTGACTCAAGGATTCAAATGGAAACAGTATTCCATTCAGGATGAGTACTTGCACTATAGAGATAGAGTATGTGTCCGTAATTCACAGGATTATAGGCAGCAGGTCCTATATGAGTGTCATGACAATCCTAGTGCAGGGCACCCAGGCATACAAAAGACCTATGAGCTTCTTCGTAGGCAATTTTTCTAACCCAGTATGAAAAAAGGACATCCAACAATATGTAACCAGTTGCCAGAAGCGTTTAAAGGCAAGAGGGTTGTTACAGCCCTTAGATATACCAACTGGTAAATGGGAGAGTATCTCCATGGATTTTATAGTAGGCCTGCCTAAAACCCAAAAGGGAAATGACGCTATATGGGTCACAGTTGACCGTCTGACCAAAATGGCTCATTTTATTCCAACCAAAACAACCGTTAGAGCTCCAGAGTTAGCGAAGTTGTTTGTAGATGGACTATTTAAATTGTACGGTCTACCTTCCGGCATAGTCAGCGACCGAGACAATAAGTTTAATGGAAATTTTTGGAGGGCAGTACTCCATCATCTCCATACTAAACTTAATATGAGTACCACCGACCATCCACAGACGGACGGTCAAACAAAGAGGGTAAATCAGGTGCTGGAGCTTCTCTAGAAGCTATAGGTTTGAATGCACATACACTAGCTTGCTAACTGATCTTTGTAGAGCCTATTTCTCTTCTTGGTGTATGAGGGAGTAGATGCTCTAGTTTCTCTCACAAGCTGCTGTGGTGCAGTCTTGAGAGAGAACTTTCAATCCAATGCACTATAGCCTAGGGGTGCACCCTCCATACTTGTCCCATCAAGACTCTGGCCATACGCTATCATGTGTCACGCCCCTTTGATATGTGTGGTCTCTCTGAAAAATCATGAGCTCATTGTTGTAGTCCTACTGCTTTGCAACATCCAGTACATTCAAACCACCTGTCCTCAAGCTCATCATGGTCATGGAACCACTTAAGACCAGATTTCTTTCATAGAGGATGCAACACATGGGCAACTATATGTGAAGGCCTATGAAACTAGTTCCATTTGCAATCCCACTTGACCTTTATCTCTTGAATCCTGCAAATCAAGAAATGAATGCCATTGATTCAAATTGACAAAGGTTCAAACTTCAAACTTGAAACTAAGTTTGTAAAAAGAAATTAGAAGGGTTGAGGTGTCATATTATATACTTGGCGAAACTTAGCTTAGTGCAATGATCAAGTTGCTCACCTAACCTATGCATAAACTCTTAAAGAAGGCCCATGTTGGACCTTTCTCTATCTATGAGTCGTAGAGTAGTGTGGAGTGGCTACAACCCAACAACAATCGACCTTGCCTTGTCCCAAACGCTAATGACAAGAAGATCGTCTCAAATCTCCTGAATTGAGACTCAATCGATCCACTCCACTCTACGCAGGAGTTAGAAACAACCATCTGCCTACAATCATCAATGCATTAAACTTCAAAGCAAGATCCATATAAGCCTTAAGGTAGCTGCTTAACCTCAAATCTCAAATCTCAAATCTCAAATCCCATTACCCAAACCCAAATTCTATCGAGTCCAAAAGATAGTGGGGTAATTCTCCATCACCAAATCCACCATGGTCTTGCAATTTGTGGCACGCACTTTTTCATGAGAGTTTTCGCGTGGCTTGAACGCTGGTTTGCGATGGTGACCTTACCTTAAATCACATTTTTTGATTGCTGTTTTGATCACGCATTTTGGGTACATAGATTTGCTATACTCGCATGTGGATTGCTCACATATACACTACGTTTGCTAAACTGTGAATAGCATTTACAATGCCTATGTAATCAAAGAGCATTGTGAGCGCATTACCATTTGTAGGCACAACAATCAATTCACCATATATATACGGCTGTTGATCGTCAACCTACCATCGCTCTTGCTATGAGCAAAATTGTGTGTCTCTGCATATGTTTGATCACATTCTAACATATATTGCCTTACTTGAGAGATAGAGAAGTGATCCACTCTTTATAACGATTACACGTTTCAATATGGCTATGGTTTCACAGCTAAGTCAGAATAGAGTCATTATCAATTTGGGAACCCATGCTTTTGGTGAAGAGCTACGAAGTATTTTTAGTCTAACTCCACTTCGAATTCACAGCTTACTATCAAAAACAAGTATGACAGCCTAAACTCTTGTTATAAGCATTGCTAATGCAGTCCATTATATACACACTATTTAGTTAAGAGTGTGTGATAGCTTTTGAAAGGAGTCATTGGGATGAGTTCGGCTGTATGTAAACTAAGCTTGTTTAGAGATTATCACACGTTCACCACTCAACGTATGGTAACACGTTATGTATTTAACTAAGACATATATATTGTAGCCATGGCATCCACACAGGAACATACGACATCACTTGTCCAGGTTAGGAATATGAAACCCTTACTTGATGAGTTTCTACGGATGCTACCGAGAAAAAGACTTGGAGATTTCATGCATAATTCACTTTGAAATCAATTTAGCTTAACCTGCCAGGCATTTACAATAAATAAAGATTTCTTCTTTTTCCACTCTCTCTCTCTCTCTCTCTCTCTCTCTCTCTCTCTCTCTCTCTCTCTCTCTCTCTCTCTCTCTCTCCCGCCCGCCTGCCTATCCCAACCAGCGATCTCTCTCGTGTAGGATCGCTGCTCTAGCATGTGTCCTCACCAAAAGGTTGTTGCCTACGAAGGTATGCAACCTTTGAAGGCAAACATAAGAAGATAGGGTAGAACAACAAAAAAAAGTTGCCAAGATGTGGTTAACAATTGTGAAGGGTAAATTTGAGAAAAGAAGGAGCTCGAAAACTAACTTTAGGAACGATCATACATGCAAAAGGCCGAGATGATCTTGGCAACTTTGATAGAAGAGAGACCCAGAGAAAGCAAAGCCTTAACATTCGAGTAGGATCAGTGATAACGGTTGTTAGCCCAAGTCATGGCCGTAACATACCCTGGAAGGACCAATGACCAAGGGGGTCGACCACTGGTGAGGCACAACCCACAACAAATGAGTAGATGACCATCACAACAATGGGCATGACTCTCACCCTAGTCTAGGCATTTGACAATATTATAGGTCATTGGGTGTGTCATTGTACGTGAGTACATGCACACCACCAATTGTGTAGAGCCAGTGGGTTGTGACTAGGGTTAGCTAGCTAAAGGCCAGAGTGGACTAGAGGGCCACTTATGCACGATAGGGCATATGTGTAAAGATTGCCAAGTGTAAACCCTTAAGATCCTATTGCATACGCCAAAAGGAGTACTATGGAGCCAAACCACTCAACTAAATAGAAACTGAAAGTCAGACCCCAATCAATTTCACCCCCGAGCCACGATGACTAAATATAAGAGAGGAGAGTTTTCTAACAACTGAATACCCAAAACTGGGTGTGTAGGAGGGCAATCCTCTTCAAAGGCTTTCATTTTAAAGTTTAGATCATATCTTGGTATTATAAGCAAGTCTATGTTCCTATAGGTATATATAGACCCCTAAGCCTAGGAATATTCCTTCCACGACCCTGATTCTCATCCAATTGCTTTTGATCTCCTCAACATGCATAAAAGATTGTCAATCACCATGTATTACTCCAGATGTCCTAATTGGAGTGCCTGGGTTTTATTAATTACATTTCTGGCCTAGTTCGAATTGACGAGGCGTAACTAATAAACTCGTACACTACTGGAGTAACAAATATCCACATCAAGGATTATTCCGAATCCTCTGAACTGGACGTACATCCTTCTCCTTTCAAATTGATTCTGTCCTTAGAACAGGAAAGAAAATCAAAAACCAATTCTTTAACTTTCAACGCTTACCCAAAACCATTATCCTTAGTCTGACCTCAAATATTGAATAAGTACTCAGAGATAGAACAATTTTTCTTTGCTATAATCTCAAGTTTGAAAAGTACACTAAGCGATGAATTCTCTAATTGGGTTTGATTTTCTCCAAATCAATAGCATCACCTTCATGTAAATTTAGTTCACATGAATGAATCATTAACTTACACTAGAGATCAAAGTTCAAAAGTTAAAGAAACAAGCAATTATAGTCCAAAACTATCCACAATTTCTCATAGATAATTCATAATGCTCCTTGGTACGAATACCCTTAGAAAGTCCAAAATTCTAAGGCATAACAACTACTAGAATCTCTAGGAGATCCATCAAGACCTCAATCTTGAGTACCCCATATACTATCCTGAATTAAATGCCCCTATTTATAGCATTTCATGTAGACTACAAAATGCATTAGAGTAGCATCCACTAAAGTAAGCAAACTCTCCATAAATAAAATAAGTTGCATTATGAGAATCACAGGACACATAATAAATGGCATGACAAATCTTGCTCTTCCTTCCAAACCTATCTCAACAAGTACGTCCGATCCGTTTCACCTTTGCTGTCTTCCCTGGTTGAAAAACAGTATCGCACATTTCTACATCGCAAGAAAGCTGTAATTTGAGAAGACATGAGCCCGTTAGGGCAAGATGTAGCTTCAAAAATTACCTGAACCACCATAAAGGTCTCTAGAAAGACCATTCCCTTATTTAGAGGATGAGTCAAAATTTTACTTTTACCCAACACAATTGTAAGATGTGCTGTGAAAAAAATTGGGTATCAATGCTTTACGATAAATAATTTCAGTGTATTGGTCAAAGTTTTAACTGCAGTAAAAAATCTTCATGGGCATGTAGATTTCTGCTTATGGACTTCTCTGGTTTACTCAGGAGGTTTAATTTCATGGGAAGGTCATCTTCAACGTAGAATGGATTTTCATGCTGGTTCAAAAACTTTGAGGAAATGCTTTATTGTTAATGTATTAACCATAGGAATGAGCACAATGCTAGGTTTAAAGATCTAGGCTTGCTGTGCAGCTTATGATACAAGCTCTTAGCCTGGTTTCAGGTTTGAGTTCCAAGGTTGCTATGCCACTGACTATACACAGCTCTCATCAGTTCTTGAATGCATTTACCCACTTCACAGCCCCCCTATGTTTGAATTTAGTTCATGAATTACATCGGCGGTTTAAATAAGAAGACTCAAATCACATCACTAAATAGCTGAATCAAAACTAAGCCACTAACTTCATACCTGTAGTGATCTGGGTCTTCTCTTAATGCATTAATGTATGCTTTGAAAATAGCTTCTCTGTCCTCGGTGCTTGGATATCCATCCATGAGCTGGTCATAAACAGTGACGAAGCCAAGGGCAAAGAGAGCATCATACTGATATGTCCTGTTGTAGCGTATCAAGTGTTGCAGAACTAAGAGCTCTTGTATCACATTGCTGTAAACAGTTGGAATTGGCTTCTTGTAAAATTTCAAGAAATTGGCCTTGGTTTCAGATACTGGGGGAACATCTGCACATTATGTCAATGTCCAAATATAATTAGACCTACTTATTTCTTCTTTGGCACCCATATGATGAAACAGTTAGTGGAATAAATTTAACGTTTACAGTTCACATTTCATACAAATGAAATTAAGCAGATTATTTCTTCCAAGATTACTGCAGAGACAAAAACTTTTTTTAATAGAATTTAATTATCCATTCAACTTTGTGTTTTGAAAAAATTTGTTAGCTATCTATCCAGCTTATTTAATTATTCAATATCCCAGACTCCAGAGTGTCCATTTCAAACTGAAACAAATAGCAACAGGGCTCTGTAATTACTTAAGCTCAACCAACAAGTAGTTAAGCCCCTTGGAAGTTGGGTCGACCAGGGTTTGACCTCCTCCCCAGCCCAGCCAGATGTCAGCCACATTCCAAAACTGCACAGGGCATGTTGCAAAAGCTCAACATTGTGTGTAAAGTCCGACGATGGTGGGCTACAAGTGCAGCAATGCCATTAAGAGGCTAGGTTCCGAACCCTCAGCAGAATCTACTACTGCATCTCTGTGAGAGTTTCATTATTCTTTTCTGGGCACTGTAGATAACGATTTTCAGTCAAAACAAGCCTACGAGAGCTGAAAGCCTATCCTAGCAGAAAACCTTGGCTGTAGCAATATCATTGGCTTGAAATCTGTAGGTTCAGTATCACTATGACAATACCCTCTCAAAAGCACTGTTTTTCGAGATCCGAATACCAAGTTGTCAAATGGGTATAGAAGACACCATCTAAGACAATATAATGAAAATCACTCAGATAACCCTATATAAGTGAGTGCAATTCCTTACCAGCAAACAAGGGTATCGTTTGACAGTCACAGCAGTATCAGCACAAACATAAAAAACAAGCAGTTCATTTCAAAAAAAAGCATACACATATATATCAAGGACTATTGTGTGCACTGTTATGATCTTCTAAAAATCAAAGGCCAGGAGAAAAGGAATGTCTTGTTCTACTATGGTGTTCTTGCAAGGAAATAAGTTACCAGAGAACAACCCTCTAACTTCCTTGCCACGATAGAGAACAGTTAGGTACTGATATCCCTTCTGAAAGCCGCTGTAGGAATAAAATATTCATGTTGACTGGTGAATTTTTTTACATTATGATATATGCGAGAGCAAAATAAGATTACCCGTTAGACTTGCAGATTCAAAATTCAAGTTCTTCCAAATGCATCGGTTATTTCAGTCCCTAAATGATGAAAAAGGACTATTCTTTGTGGGTTTTTATGAAATGGATGACAATACTATCTCAATGGCACCACTGCTACCTGATGCAACAGCTGCAACAGCAGCCACAGCCGCTGGGCAGCCACGAGAGCATCGATAATAAGACAGAGGCCTGGCCACAGACGGTGCAGCCAGCTGCTGTGTCTCCAAGCTAATTTTCCTCCTCAAACCATCACTTCCACTGAAGCTGGGTGTCAGGGAAGCTGTCAAACCAGGCAATGTGGATCTGCACTGTTCAGTGAGAGCAATGCTACTAAAGAAGGGTGGCAATGAGAGCGCTGTCATGATGAGGTGTGGGGTATGAAGAAGGCAGCAAGCATAGACACACCAAAAATCTCCCCACACACAAACACAACAAGACTAGAAAAGAGTGGGTTTCAGAAGTGCATGGGCAGAGATAAAATCAGCTGCAGTGAAACCCCAAAAGCCAATACATGGATTTTTACAGAAAAAGCTTGGATCGGAGCAGAAATGGATGTTTTCGCAGGTGGGCAGCTGAAATTGGTGGTGGAGTGGTGGGAGCGGAGGTGGGTTTGTGCAAATTAAAGCATTGTGGCGATGGAGCGTTGGTCTTTATTTCAAGAGAAGGGGGGAAGAGAGAAGGGAGGATGAGTATATATAGTTGGATGAGGGGGGGGGGGGGGGGAGGGATGCACAAACGTTGGCCACGTGGATGATTGGTGGATGTTGTATAGACACATGGAAAGGTTGTTATCTTTGACTCCTAAGCAAACTTATGGTGTTTTTCACAGCCTACCTAGCCTGAGGCCCATGGGTATGTCTACATGTGTGAATGAAGGCATTTCAATGGCTGGAAGGTTGAAAAATGACATGACGGTTGCTCCTAGCAACATGGCACCAAAATGGTGTCTTTCACACTTTAGGGGCTGGGAGTTTCTAGGGACAAATATAGTTAGGTTTTAGTCATTCTTCAACACGTTATCATTGACCAATGCTAAGTGCTAAGTGTTGAAATTTTGTTTTTTTACATGTTTCTTACTATTTGCAAGAGGTGTGTATAATTAATAGTTATGCAATTATATGATTGCTTATTTGCATATTTGTTAAGCATTGTGCTTTCGTGGGATGTGTGCTACAACTTTGGCAACAAATGTAGATGGCTTGAAGCTAGACATTCACAGTCTTACTAAGATTGATTTCACAATTATATAGAGTTAAAATTTGCTCTGAACAAAATCACAGATCATCATACACAATAACACACTCAGAAAGCACTATCACACTCCAAGCTCACATAGCAACTATATTTCTCAAAACCAAAAGCATTGTACATATAGCTACTTTGGCAACCCACGCATGGCCCAAGTTGTCATTGGTGCATCGAATTGCCTTGTCACGAGGCCAATTGGTCCTAATCATTTATTGGACCCACAGTACAATAGCACAGTAATTATACTTTCATTCTAACTCTCTCCCTAAAAGTAGAATCACAGACATAGCATCAAAGGTAACAAACTTTAAATACATAAAGTTTTGATCTAAATTTATCAAACTTTTCTCTAAGAGTAGCTTAGTGAAAATTTCAGCTTGTTGCTCATATGTGCTACAATAAACCACGTTGATTTCTCTACTCAGCAGCCTCTCACACATAAAGTGCTAGTGAATCTCGATGTATTTGGTTCTCGCGTGGAACACCGAATTCTTTGCCAACTGAATGCCACTCTGACTATCGTTTCGTATAGTCGTGGTCCATGTGGTCGATCTACGATTGTCACAATCACCACCCCAATCTATTGGGATTATAAGGGAGAAGATGAAGGTAGACAATGCGGAATTGACTCCCCTGATGTGGGCTGCTACTAACTACGATCTCAACAATGAGGAGAGATGAAAATGCCAAATAGAATCACAACTCATGCCTTAAGCACCGCTAAAAATACTTGCATACTCAAATGAATTATGTAATTTGAGTACAGTCATCGAAGAGAATTAATAGTATATGAAACTGCTATTGCTCAGTTCAAAAGTGAAGTTTTGATTCAGAATTTAGTACGATAGTGCAGAAAGATGATGTTCGATCCTTAGGCATCAGAGACAGTTGTGGTCTGATCAAATTCTAAGGAGTCGAAGACATCCGTAATTTGATCAGACTGAGTGAGAGAACTGAGACAAGTAATTGGTAGAGTGTAATCAATCACAAAACACAGATATCCAAGTAGACACAAATAGTAGAAGGTGTTGTTGATTTTACATTGAATGCTTATCACAAGAGCATTTGCTCAATATGGAGCAGGAACAACACAAGTGATTACAGCCTCAATGTGGCGTAACATTTGATGCGCAATCTTCTGCTACCTAGTGAATGCAAGTTGGATGTATATATACACAACATACTTGTGATCAAAAGAATTTCTTAACTAATCTATAATTACAAGACTAGTTTAGTTTAACTAGATATTAGTCATGAATGTACTCAGCAAATATTTGATGTACTACGACATCTATACAATCACGTATGTGTATAACAGTCAAATCAATCGATTTGTCGAAGTAGTTGGATCAGTCGATTATCGAAGTAGCCAAATTTGTTGATCGTCGAAGTAGTTAGAGATGGTCAGGTCTTCAAGTTGCTTCAAATGACATTCGAATGTTCGGCTAATTTGATTCTGTGTAGAATGTCACAGGTGTCGAGCTGCTGCTCAGAAACCCATGTATTATACCAGACATTACTCTGCACACTGATGAGAGTATGAGGAGGATAGCAGTCACGAAGCTTTCGCGAAGGGACCACGACTCTCTCTCTTTGCCCTCTGATGGAGTTCAGATGCGATCACTGGACACTCCAGCTGAATCACTCCTACAGTCCTCCAGAGTGTAGTCAGGCACTGCTGATCTACGTTTATAAAATTAATGCAGCATCTAACACGAGCGACCGTCTTGCTTTACTAGCGGATAGTTGGATCTACAGATCCTAGACAGAATTGTCTTCGCACACAGGCGGACATGTATTCTGCATTTCATCTTGATTGCTTACTAGCATCAAACTACTACATTACATTGTATGTGTGCTCTATTGATCTATATGTCAAGTAACATCCAGTAAGTATAGTCGCTCTATGTAAATCTAAGATTAGAGTAATTAAGTATCTATAGCTAATCAGGGAAATACAAGAGTGGCAGATTAGCCACAACCTAAAATGTATTTGCTGATGTCATGCCATCAGATCAGATATCTGTACTTTGACTTCTTGATTTCGTCTAAAATTTGGTGAGTAATGCATCCCACATCTCCTTAGCTTTGGAGAGTGTATCCAGGTCAAGTGTGAGACTATCTTCGATGGAAGATGATAGCAAGGCTATACCTTGTCATTTTTCTCCTTCCATCCGCGTAGCTCCTTGCTTGTTGTTGTAGGCATTTCTTCTGTGCCATCCACCTAGGGGAATAGTCCTTCGCCCTTGAGTATCAGTGATGTCTTAACTTTCCAGGCTAGAAAGTTAGATCCTGAAGAATCAAGTATTGTGCAGATCTTGCTCTGCATGTTGCTGATTGAAGCCATTGCTTTTTGGAGTCTGTTCCCTTGTTGATGGTTGTTTGTTTGAATGCTTGGCCTTCTGGATCTGCTAGCTTCTTGGCTATGTCAGAATATGACAGGATGACCACTTTGATACCACTGATGAGAGTATGAGGAGGATCGCAGTCACGAAGCTTTTGCGAAGGAACCATGACTCTCTCTCTTTGCCCTCTGATGGAGTTCATATGCGATCGCTGGACACTGCCAGCTGAATCACTCCTACAGTCCTCTAGAGTGTAGTCAGGCACGCTGATCTACGATTATAAAATTAATGCAACATTCAACATAGTTTCAACCAAGGTGCGGAATTCAAAATGAGCAAGGAAACTTAGTTAGACACACGAATAACCAGTAGACACATTAGCATTCAAGATCAGACACAACAAGAAAATCATCTATATTGATCTTTCTTTGATTATTTCAAGCACTACATGCAAATCCACGCAGTGTGCTGTCATGGGAGAAACACAGTTCTCTCACGAGCAATCGTCTCGCTTTACTAGCGGACAGTTGGATCTACAGATCCTAGACAGAATTGTCTTCGCACGCAGGTGGACATGTATTCAATACTTTGTCTTGATTGCTTACTAGCATCAAACTACTACATTACACTGTATGTCAAGTAACATCCAGTAAGTATAGTCACTCTATGTAAATCTAAGATTAGAGTAATTAAGCATCTATAACTAATCAGGGAAATACAAGAGTGGCAGATTAGCCACAACCTAAAATGTATTTGCTGATGTCATGCCATCAGATCAGATATCTGTACTTCTGGATACTTGATGATCTCGCTGGTACTCTCTGGTGCGTGGAGGTCAGGAGAAGGTCTCATTTTGGTCATTTGCCTTCTCTCGTACTGGACAGCAAAATATTCTCGTTCGTGAATCTTTCGAGTTCGTGAACCGTTCATCTTCGTCCCTTCGACTTTCAAGTTCGCATCTCTTTGACTTTCGAGTTTGCGAAACTTTTCGTGTTTCATGCCTCCTGACTTTTGTGTTCGCAAACATCTTCGTTAGGCTGAGGGCTGAAAGCTAGCAAGGCTTTGTAGTTAGAAACATTTCGTTTCTTCACACACAGAATGAGAGTAGTTTTGCAGGTGATGCAGTATGTGTTATGAAACACGACTAAATATGCAGAATGGCAAAACAGAAAACTATGATTCCTGCAAGTGTCAGATGAGCAGACAGAAAACCTAAAGAGGTTGCATCTGACCCTAGATCAATGATTAGTTTAATGATCAAGAATGTGCAAGAATAATCTTGAATGAATTGAAACACCAAAGAAAAATCAAAGATGATGAATTAGTTCAAATCATTTTGAATGGATTAGGAGATGATTATTCCAATCTTGTTCAAACCTTTGCTATTCAAGATTCACTTCCTAGTATTGAAAACTTCAAAGTGTGCTTGTAAGTGAGGAGAGTATAATGCTTCATATCAAAAGTAGGATGAGTTCCTTATCTTTGAATGATGGTGATGAAAAAGCTAACTTTCTTTGAAAGGCAAGAAGAAAGACTCAAAACATGGAGATGGAGAGCAAAGATGGAGCATCAAGTTCCAAAGGCAAGAGCAAGAAGGACAAGAAGAAGCTAAAGTGTTTCTTTTGTGGAAAAAATGGACATTTTGCATCCGAGTGCTACAAGAAGAAGAATGTCCAAGAGAAGGACAATCAAGGCAATCTTGTGCTTGAGGAGGAGGAGGAAGAAGGCAATCTATCTTTGATGGTATCCTCACCACAAACATCCAATCAAGACACTTGGTGGATTGATAGTGGGTCAAGCTCTCACATGACTCACCAAAAAGACTACTTTTCTAATCTACTTTCTTACAATAGTTCTAAGAGATTTATCTTCACTGCAAGTGATCAAGAATGTGATTGTAGTTGTTGGATCCATTCCTTTATGTCTAGGAACATCTAAAAAAGTAGATCTAGACAATGTTCTTTATGTACCTTCAATTACAAAGACTTATGGATAGTGGATTAGATGTACACTTCAAGCATGGAGCATGTTCTATCTTGAAAGATGAAAAATGTATTGCTAGTGGTTTCAAGCAAGGGAGGTTATTCAAATTGGATGCTAATGTGATGGTTGGAAGTGTGAGAATGGCAAGGGAGGAGCTCACTCAAGTGGAATTATGGCACAAAAGGTTAGGCCATCCTAACTACAAAGCTTTGGAGACCATGGTGACAAAGGAGCTAGCAAGAGGACTTCCCAAAACCATATCCAAGTGTGGCAAACTTTGTGAAGCTTGTGGACTCTCCAAATCTCATAAGCTACATTTCAAGAGATCTTTGACAAGATCTAACTCTCCTCTTGACCTTATAGACTCGGATGTTCGTTCATTTTCACATGAATCAAATGGTGGAGCTCTTATGTATGTCACTTTTATGATGATAGATCAAGATACTCCATATTCTAAGTTTGGATAATTTTTGTCAATACTAATGGAGTAATGCCAAACCAATCAATAAAAAGGATAAACAGTCCAAATTTATTGGAATAATAGGAATTAAAAAAAAAAACTGATTTCATTTCCAGTTAAATCCTATGGTGAATTATATTTAAAAAATTAGACTAGTGGTGGTTTTCATACTATAGACGAATTTTGGTATATTGGTTATTCAGCCCATGTATAGGATAGAAATGAAATTGTTTCAGATTGTTTTCCTACATTAACTAATTTTAAACATTTACTAATGTCGTTACATCTTCTTAGTACCTTAGTTGGAGTACATTTTCAGGGGACTGAAGATTCTAAGGAGGGAAGAAGAGTGGACATCAGTGGTAGTAAGTGTGATCAGAAGATGTATTTCGTAGTTAGGATTTTGGTAATCCCATTAAATAATTTCTTAATACCAAATATTAATTTCCTAGACTAAATTCATTTAATTGAATTTGTAACTGATATCTTTGTGACCATTGAGTAGTCCACAGTTTTGGATGTCAATTGTGATGTTAGAAGTGAAGTCTGATACATGAATTACATTGGATCTGTCAGACAAAGGCTTGTCCCTAGATTTGATGCATCAGTAGGGTTTTGAAGCTTATCATTAACCAGAAAAGATCACAATGTAAAGTGAACCATGCTAGTTCTTTTATTTAGATCACAAAATCAGGTGTGGATTGTGGTATCCATCTGAGCGAGTCATCCAAATAAATGGATTCTCCAATGTTGGGAGCAAAATATAATATCCTATATGGATTATAGGACCGCTAGATGATCAATGGATCTCTAGAATATCAAATAAGACGGTTAAGGGTTTTCTGGAAGGAAAAGCTGATGGTATGGGACATCAGTAATTTTGAAAAGGAAATTTTAGGACTATAAAGATCTGATGATCAATGGTGTGTTTTTAGTACCTAGTCGTGATATGGGAAAAATAAAACCGTTTGATCAAATGTGGGGTATTTTGGAAAATTTTGAGCTGTAATCTAGATTCCAATGTGGTATCTCATTATTTACAAAATCAGAGGCTCTCAAATCTATTTCACTTACTTAATTAATCTTTTACTTCTTAATAATTTCTCAAATATAAGACATCAGACTGATTTATATGAATTCTTTCCAGCATGAAATTATTCTTTTGAAAGACTATTATGTCATATAAATTACTACTTGTGTGAGTACACTTGGAATTCAAATAAATTCTAAGGTTAAAGTGTTTCAATTTTTTAAACCTAGAATATCTCTTTGTTCATAAATGGATTTCGATGGAATGGTAGTTCTATCACTCGGGTTGAAAATATTTGAAGGAAAAGTTCTGTTTGTAATAGAGTGAATCCTTTTGTAAATGCACTTATTACTAACTTTTCATGAACCTGGATATTTTCATATATTATCTTTCCAGTTTTATTGAAATTGATAGTTTTTTTAAAAGGAGGGGTGAAGTAATAGGATAACATTCTATTTGGGAATCTATTGGTTGCATAGTTTTCTGAAGAGAACCAGCTGTGGTATAGAAATGAAATTTTTTTTTAAAGCAATTTCGGATAGATTCAGAGTAAGATACCTAATTGGAACTTTTCAAATAAGAGGAATTCTCTAGGAATTGTGCGGACAATCTGAATCTAGAATAGGTTTGAAATCTGAATCATTATCTATAAGTAGTACAGTAAAAGGTCAAAGATTATTAATTCCTTTTTGATTGAAATAGAAGTAAAGTTTGATCAGAATATATGTCTGAGAGTTCTATATTGGGTCAACCTAATCTTAGTTTAGTACTAGGATCAGAGAGAGGTTGATTGAGGAGAAAAAATTATGTAATTAGAGGTAAGTGGGATTGGAAAATTGTTGAGAGTGAATGTTATTCGTCTCAAAGATTTTTCGGATATGTCATTAACTCATGAGAAATAGAGAATCTTTTGTAGCTGAGTTACAAGATCTCAAGAAGATATGTGAGTAACATATGTGGGTTCTGGAGGAATCTGCCAGATAAAAATGTGTTTATGTACTGGGTCATAGTGAGATTATTCACATACGTGCATGATTAATCTTGTATGAATCTACTATGTATTCCTGGTTACTAGAGTTATTTGGTGCACTTAATCTAGTCGGTAAACATAGACATATGATCAAGTATTGTTTTGACAGATACTTGCAAAGTTAACAAATCTTTGTATAGAAGACCTATGGATTACCTTATAAATGATTTGGGTAAGGATCTAAATGTGGTGTCATACTAGTATAATTGAATTCTTCACCTAGACATTTGAGATTCCTGAATCATTGTCAATTAGCTTGAGTACTCGATTATTCCAGGAGAAAGTTAATTAGTCAGTGTGATGAGGATCCACCAAAAACTGATAGTTTTGATTTGTATTGCTTGTAAGACGCATGATTAGTGAATCATTTGGATTCATCAGTTAAAATTATGTGCATTGGATATACAATATTCTTGGGATAGAATATTCCTTAGTTAAGGAATAGACTCAGCTCATTAGTGATTGTATCTTAGAGCGCTCAATTGGATAACGAATCATGATGAATCCAAGAATAATATTTGAATTGATATTCAACAGGACTTTGGGTATCTAGATTTGATTCTAGATTGTAATCTAAAGTTTTTGTAGTTGAAGATGATTGTCATTTTAGTATGCGTTTAGTCTTTAATTACCAGTGGTTAATAGACCTTGAATCTTGCACTTCCGTTAAAGAATCTTGTTTGAAAAATCTTCGTAAATCTAGTATTTTCTTAGTGGAAAGATTTTGGAATGATTCTTACTTTTTCTGAGTTATGTTGGACATATACTCCAGTATCTTGTAAATGGTTAAGTAAGGTTTTGGATTCCAGAAAATTATGATTGACGAATCATATGAATCTTAATATTTATGATAGATGGATCATAAATAGATACTTAATTATTGTCAGAGAATTTAAAGGAATGGTGATGATTCTTAAGTGTGATGATTAATTCGTAGTCTATTATTTGAGTAAGAATTCAGATCAGTGTTTTGAATCTCTCTACTCTAGTATCTTATTGAGAGCCTATGGATCTCAAAGATATTCTCACAAGATAAGTTATCTAATTTGTGGGGAATTTAATTAGTCTAGTGGATGCTATTCTACTACAGTTTACGGTCTGCAGATGCTTGAGTACAGTTATCATAGGAGACATACAAGTCTATTAAGATGAATGAATGTTGTTTTCTTGTATTTGGTGCTAGAAATATGAGCATTTAACTCAAAAGAGTATCTGGGATACTCAGAGTTGAGTTTTAATCATTCTATATCTTAATGATTCTCCTAACGATTCTAGTTGAATGAATTATCATATCTTAGAATTAGATTCTAAGGATAGTTGTACTTGGAAGCTTTTTATGAATTATCTGCCAGTGTTTGTGGATAATTTCAGACTATAATTATTATTATTTCTTTTTAACTTTAATCTCCTAAGTTAGGGAATATTTCACTCAGTGGTTCATGTAAGTGTTTTACATGAAGGTGATGTTACTAACTTGTGTTGAGTGTAACCCTGTTGAGAAAATATATCTTTTAGTGTACTTTTCCAAACCAAAGTTTGTACTCCAGAATAGAGATTAACGATTGAAAACGATTTTTCTCTAAGTACTTGTTTGATATGAAAGTCAATCTAATATTGAATGTTAAAGAAACTGTCATTCTTTCATGTTTTGAGGAGCTTCTAAGGATAGAAGCAGTTTAAGGAGGGAAGAATGTCATGGCCATATTCAATTAAGGACCTGGAATAGTCCTAATATGGTAGATCGGCCCTCTGGTATTCGAGATTGTTGGTCATGCCATGATTTACTTCCATGTCAAGTTCAGTTTGTGACTAATAACCTTGAGAGGACCTAGACACTCTAATTGAGACATATGGAGTATCGCATGTTTGTGTGACGGATATAGGCAGGAGGACTGCATGAAGAGATGTGATCTATTTATAGTTGACCTGCATGGGGGTTGCATTGTTTCATGCACAGGACTCTACTCTCTATATAATGAGATAGGGATTCTCCCGTCGACATATTGGGTTTAGGTCACCAGTTTCTTCTCCTCTAGCTTTCACATGGCATGGCTTGGGGGCTAGATACAGGTTTGATCTAGGATTGGTTGGGCGGTTTGGCTCCATAGTCTCTCTTATTGTGTTCTCTTATCCTCATCTTAGGGGTTGTCCCTTTAGGGTCTTTACATGTGGAATAGTTCTTGAGTGTTTTTTGGCTTGAAATAGAGTCAAAACTTTTGTTTAATATGTGATCCAAATTATCTTGGAATTCCTTCTTTTGTAAAAGGCAAGATCTAGTAACTCAAGTTGATTGGCATTGGTGGAGAAATTGATTTCTCCTTTGTGATCAAGATCTTACTAAGTGGATCTAGACTTTGAAGCACACATCTTAGTGAGAGAGAAAAATCACATTATCATAAAAAATTCATGATTCACATTGTCAATCTAGCTTGTGTGTGATCGAGATGAGATTTTGGTGCCATAGCCACATAGTTTCACACAAATCCATTGTGTTTGAATTGTTTTTGGATTCTTTGAGTGTCTTCAAGTGTTTTTGAATCTATTGAAGGGAGTTGGCTCAAAGTCTTAAAGTTTTTCATCTTTGGTGTGAGGTAAGGTCTAGATACAAGGAGAGCTTTACATTGGTTGTGAGATTGATCTCACATTTTGTTTGCAATATCTCACAAGGAGTTGGATTCACTTTCAAGTATCATTCTTATAGAGAGAGAAGCAACAAATTTGAGTGAAAAATAGACAATTCTTACTTGTTTGTCCAAGAATCTCAAATTATGAGAGGTCTAGTCAAGATTGGTGAAAAACTATGATTTTGTTTGTAATCAAATCTATTCAAGTCCATTCCAACTCTCAAGAGGTAGAGTCATTGGTCTTGTTGAGTCCAATAGTGTGATTTGATTGAAATCTAGTGTGCCTTAATCTTTGTGATCTAGGCAAGGTCCATTTTCCAAGGTGACAAGTTTTTTGAGTGAAAATTGATTTTCAAATTTGTGACCTAGATCTTTTGTAGATCTTTCTAGATTTTTAATGTGTTCAATTCTAGTTTCTTGAGAGTCAAAAAAATCACTTTTAAGAATCATTTCACAAGTTTATACTTTGTGTACAAGTACCCTCTCATCATGGCATCAATTGAGGCATATGGAAGGCCCAAATCAAGGTGCTACTATTGTGGCAAGATGTGGCATTTGGCCTCTAAGTGCTACAAGAAGAAGAATGGTGAAAAAAAGCAAAAGCAAAGGCAAGTGTATTGCAGCAATCAAGGTGGAGATGGCTTCATTAAGGAGGAGTCTCTCATGGCATGCATGGATGCACCAACAATTTCTATGGAGGAAAATCCTTGGTGGATTGATATTGGGACAAAGTCACATATCACTTGCAAAAGAGAGTATTTTTCTTCATTCACATCATTTTCAAGTTCTAAGGAGTCCATTATTGTTTTGAAATTCAAATGGTGTTGAATATGTGATTCATGGAATAGGAACCATTCCTATTTGGCTTGAATCAAGGAAGAAAGCAAAGCTTGAAAATGTGTTGTCCATTTTCTAGAAATGTGTTGAGTGTGAGTCAATTAGTTGACAAAGGATGTAGTGTCAAGTTTGATTGCAATGTTTGCTTTATTATCAAAGGAGGAAAAGTCATTGCAAAAAGGATTAGCGATGGTAGGCTCTTCAAGCTTGATTTTCGTGTGAGAACTAATCACATATTAGAAGTGAAGGAAGCCAAGGGAGAGCTCATTTCTCAAGAGGAGAGGATGGAGCACTCAAATCTCAATTCCATGGATGATGACTCTTATGTTCATATCAAGAAATGATGTTTCTTATGTGATTGAAAGTGCTGAACATGGTGGTGATGTCAAGGAGACTTCAAGGATCAAGGAGGAGCACCAAGAAGGTGATCTTGAGGAGCCATCTCAAGGTTCAAGTGTGCCAATGATTGAGGAGGAGAGTCCTTCTTCACAAGTTATGATTCCAAGAAGAATCTCAAGAGACATGGATGAGCCCAGGTGGTTCACATTTCAAGGGAGAGAGGAGCACATTTCAAGTTGTATACATCTCATGCTTGCCTCTCTTATGCCATTTGATGAATCAATTTGCTTTAGTGAGACTCTTGCATCTCAAAATTGGAGTAAAACCATACTAGTTGAGTATGATATCTCTCCTGAGAACATAGTTGATGTTCTTATTGGTTTGAAATCGATTTTAGATCAATTAGAAAGCAAATGGTTATTTCATCAAATGTATGCTCTTGAGTCTTGAAGAGCAAGAGTGTTTTGTTCACTCATAGTGTGAAAATTTGTCCTTTTTCATGTATTGAGACAAATTGTAAACTCTTTGTTCATAAAGATATGATGCAAACTCTTTGCTATTATAGCATGCATAGTCTTGCCAATCTTGATGTGCCTAATTCTCAAGATATTGGTAACATGATGATGGATCTTTGTGATCCTTTTGAGTCAAGGAGGACTCTTGATTTCCTTATGGAGTTGCGGCTATTTTCAAGGAGGAGGAGCTTTTGGATCAATCATGCTCTTCAAGGATGGAAGAAATCAATGACAAAAGTGCTCAAATGGGGGAAAGCTCTTCTTGATGCTTGGAGATGGCTTTCAATCAAGGAAGCCTTGTCTTGGCTATCTAACCTTGCCGCAATTTCAGACTTATGGCTGGTTTTCTCGTCAAGCTCATGCAAAGGATCTACTTGAGAAGTTATTGTTAGCTACCTAAGTTTTGGAGGAAACTAGCATAGTAATCAAGCTAATGTTTGAGGAGGAGTGTGAGTATTTTGCAAAATCTAGCTTGATTAATTCATAATTTCATGCCCATATATAAATCTCACATGTGTGGAGCATGTTCCCACATGTGGAGGGTAGGCCTAATCATTTTAGTTCATTTATGTTTAGTTTGAATAGTCAATAGGCCTCAAACTTGAGATCTAGTGAGATAGTGACATTTGTCACCTGATGTTAGGACTGAAATGCATCTATTTGGCCCAATCACATTTAGAGGCATAGATCACAAGGCCAATCACGTTAAGAGGTGCATTACATGTGACCAATCATGTGTCTAGAGGTGCACATCATGAGGCCCAATCAAATTGTCAGGTGGAAATCATGAGGTCCAATCATGATGAGAGGTGCAAATCTAGGGGTCCAATCATGTTGTAGAAAGGCAATAAATGGAGTCCCATCATTCTAGAGCATGTCCTTATGCTAGATCTTGTGCTAGTACTATATGGAAGAGCTCTCTTATTTTACATACAAGTTTTTGTGAAACAATCTATGTGATACACGTTGTTTTCCCTCATATTCTCTCTCTACTTGAGGCTCACTCATTTTATTTCTCTACTCGAGAATGGGTTGTTTTTCTCTCTCTAAAAGCATGTTGAGGACTTATTTTTTTTTCATGTACTTTAATTTCTTTGAGTGCCAATTGAATGTGGATTCATTATGCATGAAATTGTGCTCTTGCGTTAGAATCAATCTGGGAAGATTGTAGGATGCAATCTATGTGCAATCACAAATTACCTTACAAGATCATTGGCAGTGTTGGGCGTCTTCACACGTGTGACCTTCACAAAAGGCCTTCAAAGTTGAGGACAACCCTTGATAAGAGTTGTCTCTCCCAAAGTAATAGATTTTGTACAATCACTTGTTGAAACTAGGATGTTGATAGGGCATAAAATTCACAACAGTGTACTAAGTTTAACACAACACTTGAAATTTGTTCTTAAAGTAGAATCAACTTTGTCAATATATATATATATATATATATATATATCTTGATGCAAAAGCCACAGTTTAGGCTTATAGATAGAAAAATCAGACTTGAAAGTTTTGGTTTTACTTATTCAAAACTGTCTTAGAACATTGCAATGGCTTTAAAATAGAGGAAGGTAGAATGAAAAATAGAGGAAGGTACTATCTTTATTAGTTCTTCTCAATTGAAGGCAAGCATACACAAACTAATGAGCAAACTAACCACAAATATGGATTAGCAACAAAAAAAATTAGATAATTCTAGAGGAAGTGTGTTGAACTTGCAATTATCTCCCATGAATTTCCAGAAAATTATTTGAGCAAGAGGGCAAGACAATGTCGTGGAGCTTCAAAAGCAAACTTTCTCTCTTTTTGGTTGCCCTCTTTCCAATGAACTCGTCTTTGATGTGCAAAACTATCACTAGAACTCATGCAAAATACTACACACTATGCAAATTTACAAGTAAAAAGCTCCGCAAATGCTGTCTCAACCAGTAACTCGATCCAGCATGAAGAGGAAGATGAAGCTGCCTTTATGATCAGGGTCAAAAAATTTCAGAATATTGACTTTTGGTACCTAGACTCTGGAGCAATTCAGCACATGACCCATCATTAGGATTTTTCAAAACTACAATCCTTTCACCCATTATAGAGTTGTGCAGCTTGGAGACAACTCAACACACTCCATTCAAGGTGAAGGGACAATCAAGGTCGGATTTCAGAGAGGTGTTGTTAAGTTGTTGTCCAATGTTCTGTATATTCTGAATCTTACAAAGAATCTGTTTTCTATAAGCAAAATTACTAATTCTGGTCGTAGGGTTGAATTCGATACAGAGGACTATGCTATTTTTGACAAGTCTAGAAAAGTCCTAGCTTATGGTAGAAGATGTGGTTACTTTTACAAATTGAGTCAATGTTATTCTACTAGTAGTCAAGCTCTTATTTCTACTTCTGAATTAAATCATTTGTTGTGGCATTTCAGACTAGGCCATTTAAATTTTAAGGGTATCCCAACAATTTTATCATTTTGATGTTACTCAATTTGACAAAAGGGCTCTTGATCAAGCAAAAGGGCTTAAAACACTTGATAAAGGATTCTTTCAAAATTGACTAGTCTGTCTTTTCGTCACGATCAAGGTTGAAAAACCAATCACGTGCTTTAGCGATCATGGTCATCGAAGACAGTTGGACCATAGCATTGGGAGATGTTTCGCCATACACATCACATGCATTCTCTAAGATTTGCAAAAATCTTTGAGGGTCCAAAGTACCGTCAAACTTTGGTAGATTGAGCTTGGGTGTGCGTCTCTCAAGATGAGCTCCGTGGGTAGTAGAAACTCCATTAGGGTTGGTTCTGACCCGTGAGGGCTCAGCACCAGAAAAATGGGCTCGTGCTCATGAAGACTCGGCTCTATCAGGTCTTGTCCATCGAATGGGTTTGTGGATGGCTCTTGGAGTTCGGTCCTCATTTGGTGGTGCGGTTTAGACGAGGAAATGTGGTCTTGACGTGTGAATTTGATGTCGACGGGTGGACATGGTTTGGATGGGAAAATGTGGTCTGATGGTGGTGTGTGTGCGGTGAATGCGATCTGGTGACGTTTATTACAGTTGTAGATTGTGGAATGCGTTCTTCACGGTTCAATGGTGGAGGCAGTTGGTGTGCATTCGAAATGCGATTCAAGGACGAATGTAGCTAGGGTGCGATTGTCTACGGTGCAACAGCGGATGTGATTGTGGTGTGAGGGAATGCGGTTTAACGGGATGGGGATGATTGCGATGGTTGTGACGTGTGATTGCGGATGCAGGTGGAGGTGGTCCGTAAGATGGTGAGAGTGCGGATTGTTGCGACTGAAGTGGAAGGTGTGTTTAACGCGATGGCATGCGGTCAGTTGCGGAGGTGAGGAAGGTGGTTTAATGAGGAAGGAAGGTGTTTTATGCGGAGGTAGTTAGGTGAGTTGTGTGCGGTGGTTGATGGTGGATTGCGGTGTAGATGCGAGCTAGGTGTGAATGGAGGTGGGCTGTCTATGAATGCGTTCTCCACGGGTCAAGGGTGGAGGTGTTGCGATTGCGGTGAATACGATAGCTGCAGTGTTGTTTGTTGGCGATGGCTACGGCTCAAAGCGGTTGCTACAGCTAAATGCGGTTGTTACGGTCCAATGCAGATGCAGGCTCATGTAGTTGGTCGCATTTATAGTATTACAAATATATAAATAGATTGTCAATTAGATCGTCAATGCAAGTTGTAGTTCTGATCGTCGTTGGAAATGTCTGTGGTCTAGCGTGGATCTGGGCCGGTTGAAGCAGGCAGTCGGTTGAGACTGGACTGAATGGCCATCGGTTGAGATCTATTTATGTTCCATGTCATGTTGTCTTTGGTAGACTCTATATCTATAAGCACTCTAGAGAAGGATCATAATACATACGTCTCTAGGTCTTTTGTAGTCTAAAATAGGCATGTTGTTTAGAGACCTTAAATTTTATCTAACTATAAAACTTTGAAGATGGAAACTATTCTTTGTTGAGGAAATATTTTTAAGCGAACCATCACAATGTTGTTCAAACATGGGGTATAAACATAAGGAGTGTTTGGACCTAAAGGGAGATTAGGATGAAATATCCCTTAATAACCATGTGGATATCACCCTTAATCATCAAGTCCATGGCAACAACTTCTTGACAATTCTTATATAGGTGGACTAGATAAATCTCTTATATAAAGTATTCTTCATCCAAGGTTAATTTCCTAGCTCACACTACGTGTTTCAACCATCAAGAGTATATCCTCCCTCTTGTATTTCGAGGAGGCAAGTTTTAAGATTGCAACTTAACTACTAAAAAGAACAACTAGTTTCTTTGTGCAATATCTCATCATTCAAAAATTTATGCAGTATCTTATCATCTATAATCTAGATTCGATATCAGTTTAATCATGCAATTTATTAAGAACATTATGAGATCATAATTATACTTCGTTGAGTTCCAAGCATCAATCACAATTGATAACCACTTTACCTTTATGCCATCTTATCCTTAGTCAACATGAAGAGCATAACCATTAATGATGTCCAAAACTGATGTTATAGTTACTAGCATATCACTCAAACATGCTTCCGCTTTGATAAACACTTCAAAATAAAGCCTTCAAAAGTGCTTTGAGCATCGCCAAAGAAGATTGTGAGAAATTCAACTAGTTTAGTCATATTTGCTACATTTCTATATTTGGCAATTGAGGCCAATTTTCATATTAGACTTAGAGGTTGACTTTTCAAAGTTAAATTAGTCGAAAAGTATTTGAATAAACACTTTTTGAAAGTGTGGGAAATGTAGAAGTCGAGTTTGAGTAGATTGAAATTTGAATGTAGGGTACATTGAGTCTAGTCCTAAAGATAAAAGGGTTTTTCATATTGGAGGGAAACCAAGTGGCAATTTAGGTTCTGGATCTGCTATAAAAGGATGTAACTCATGGGAAGAGAGAATACTCTCTCTCTCTCTCTCTCTCTCTCTCTCTCTCTCTCTCTCTCTCTCTCTCTCTCTCTCTCTCTCTCTCTCTCTCTCTCTCTCTCTCTCTCTCTCTCTCTCTCTCTCTCTCATTCATGCTTATACATGGTTCTCTTGGGTTCTACTATCCATTGGTGCACTATACTTGTGATATCTTGTAATTCTATGTGTAGAATGATCATTAATTGCTATTTTCAGATCCACACATGTGAAATATAGTAGGGTACTGTAATTGTACGGACAACAATAGTTTTTTATGTTTTAGTTCATGTTTGATCAAGATCTATTAGAGTTTGCATCTCAATCTTAGTGTAGATGCTGATTTTTCTACATTGGCAAGATTGGTGAGTTGTTTGTTTTTGTAACCAAAGATCAATTGTAAATTTGGATCTTAATGGATCTCAAATTCTTCACATGGTATCAGAGCTTGTGTTTCAGGTTATGAAGAAATCAATCACATCTATCAATGATCGGAGAAGATATTATAATCTTGATCAATTCCGATTTCTCACATTTCATGTTGGATTTGACCGATTTTTGGATCATTGGAAAAGCCTAAGTGGTTTCTAATAGATTACATATCAAGTTTTTGGCATTTTCATGTAGATTTTGAAATAATTAATTTTTTTTGTGATTTTTTCAAACCCTAATTTTGATTGGATCTCTAGATAGTGAGGTTTATGGACTTCATTTGAGTGTGTTTCAATCTTAGGAAGTGACAAGAGTCATTAGATTGGGATAGATCATAGGTTGATCAGGATTTCACTATTCTATGTGTTGATTTGCTTGGTATAATTGCTAGAAGAGAATTGAGAAGTGTCTTTGTGATTTCCTTTTGGAAACATTTGTTGTTGTTCAAAGGAGTGCTTTGTGCATTGAAACAACATGAAAGATAGGATCAGGTCATTGCTACATGGCTACATCAAGTGGAGTCATGTTGGAAGCCAATGATAGCCTTACCTCAAGTAACTATTCATTGTGGAAAGTGAGGATGGAGTCACTTCTTGAGATGAATGATGTTTTGGATATTTTTGTAGGTTTGGAGGAGAGACCAGCAACACAACAAGATGAATTGAGATATGACAAGAGGGCCAAGAAGGCTCTACACATGATAAAGATGAATGTTACCAATGAGCTTCTCAAGGAAGTTGGTAAGAGTACTTCATCTAAGGATGCTTGGAATTCATTGAAGAAGCTTTATGAATCCAAGTCTACTTCTAGAGTGTTGACTCTAAGAAGGCAAATCTTTTCTTGTTTGAAAAAGAATGAAAAAAGTTGAAATACTTCTATTTTTAGAGTGAAAGCATTGAATGATGAGTTGGCTTGTATTGATGAAAGCATTAAGGAAGGAGAGCTTGTTCAAGTTATTCTTAATGGATTGTTGGATGCTCATGCTAACATTGTTCAAAGTATTGCTATTCAAAAGACTTTGCCAAGTTTGATTTATCTTCAAGAGATCTTGAACAATGAAGAATGTAGGCTTCAAGCTAGAGGTGGATCTTCATCAACATCTCAAGTTGGAGAGGAGGCTATGTTCATCAAGGGCAAATTCAATGTGCAAAAGAAAAAGTTTTCTCATAGAGAAGCCTATGAGAAGCATTGGGACAAGTATTGAGTGAAGCATCTATTGATGTAGCAAGGGAGATAAATAAGAGCTCCACAAGTGAAGCTAACAACTATCATGGGCAATCTAAATGACGTCGTGTAGAAAAAAACTAGTCAATAATCAATGACATTGCATCCACATCCTTTGGTGCACCTAACACTAACACCTTTATGAAGGCATTATAAAATCTACAACCTACATTTTAAAAAGGACAAGGAAGATCATCTTTGAATTAGTGGCTCGTATTCACCAAAAAAAGAGTATTCAAACCTAACCAGAATCTCCTCGACCCTCAAAAGGTGGAGGATATAGTGTCAATTCCTTAGAAAAAAGAGAAACTTTAGCTATCAAACAATAACTATGATTTCCAAGAACAAGAAGCTATATCACAGGATCACACAAACAACAAGTCACATGAAATGATATATATCAGTTTAATTTGTTTTGAATTCAAAAACCATGTTATCATGATTATGAAAATTTCTACAGGTCGACAAGATGTGGCAAATTCTTGTTCATTTCTATAAGGTCATACTATTCAAGAAAGAATTAAAAAAAAAATACATGTAAGAAAAAAAGGTTCTACATCAAGATTGCATATAAAAATATAGTATTATGACTGTGGTAAATTCTAAAATATTCTCACAAGCTGCGACAAAATGGGTTTGGATTGGAATAAATAATTTCCAACACTCCCCCTTGATGAAGATATTAATAAATTAATTATGTTTTTCTAGTTAGAGGTTTTTTAAAAACAACAAACACCATTTGATTTGTGTGATAGAAATTAAATTCAGGTTGTTTCGCATGAAGCTTTTCTTTGGCAACATGAAATTAATGTCAACATGTTTGGTTTTAGAGAGAAACCTTAAATTCGATGATAGAGATATACAACTCTGATTACCATAAAATAAAAGTTGATATCTTGAATTAGACTTGCATTGCTCTCACATATTTTGCCTTTGTGAAACAAAGAAAAAATTATTTTTGCTTTATATTGTTCCAAGAAATTGGTGTACCTACCAAATAAAAGCAATATCAAAACGTGAATTTCTAGTATTTGGATCTTCTACATTGAAGTATAAATGTTACCATTATAGCATAGTGTGTTGAACTCCATGAGCATACCTCATTATCCTCTTTAGAGCTTACTGCGTTGAATGCCAAGATTAGACATACACCGACTAATCACACCGATTGTATAAGCCAATATTTGTTGTGTGCCAATTAAATGATTTAAAAACTTAGTCACGTCTAATTAATCCAATTGTGTCTTGGGACACATTCCCTTGGACATCTTAAGACTAAGATCCATAGGTGAGTCTATGGAATTTCATTCAACTACATTCTATTTTTGAAATATATTAAGCATGTACCTTTGTTGGTTGAGATAAATTGATTTTTTGAACTAATCTTACAATCTAAATGCCAAGTAAATAATGAGCAAGGGCAATATCTAACATGTCAAATTCCTTTGAAAGATTAGACTTGGTGTTTTGATGTCATTACTAAGATTCAAAGTGTCATCGAGACTTGATGTTTAATATAGACATTCATATCAAGTGCATTAGATAGAACACTAGCTTGAAGTAAACATTGATATATTCTTTCAAAACAAGTCCTAGGGGCCTCCTTTAGCCCACAAGAGGAGAACTTTATGGAGCTTACAAACTTTTGCCTTGTGTCCTTTACTAATATAGCCTTCTAGCTGATAGATATTAATGTTGGTAGTTGAAGTGTGAGAGCAAGCAAGTAGGCTTGACAAAATCAAAGACTATTCATTATGGCAATACCTTACTATGGAAAAGCACATTCTTGGTTAAAAAGAAAGCCTAGTTGGCAATCGGTGTGTATCAACCCAAGCCCTGAGCTTATTAACATTTAATTTAGTCTTAGAAACTCAATGGGTTACCTTCATCTTACAATTATTTTGTAAGATTTACAAAGTAATCTATAAATCAATCAAAGTAACTTGTGACTTGGGCCTAGGTCCCAAGTAAAGTGAAAAACTTGATTGCACTCATTCTCTTTAAAAAAAGATCTCATGTACTCAAGAAATTTTCTATCCATAATGTGACAAGTTTACATTTTGGGTCCACAAGTCAATCCATGTGTATGCATCTCTCTCTCTCTCTCTCTCTCTCTCTCTCTCTCTCTCTCTCTCTCTCTCTCTCTCTCTCTCTCTCTCTCTCTCTCTCTCTCTCTCTCTCTCTCTCTCTCATGGTTCTTCACTTTAAGACACCCCTCTACACTGTGTGCTTCCTTTGGACAACGAAAGACTATCAAAATTTCAAAAAAAATGTCCTCCACCTACACCACCCTCATACTTCACTTTATAATATGCCACCTTCTAAGAAGCTCCATTGCATACTACTATATATGATACATTTTCGATTACATTTCTCACAACAATTTGTGGAGAGAGTCCATCACATTGCTCTTCCTGTGATAGCGCCCTAACATGCCTCCTTCCTTTGCATTTGATCTTACGGTAAGAGAATCATCCACGTTGGTTATAATCCTATAAGCTCTTTTGATGCTTTTTGCATGTTGGTTTATGGTTTTTATCAACTATGATTGAAGTGTGGGTTCGTAGCTTCACAAAATATGTGAATGTATGATAAATAACATGTTTGGTAGCTCGTTGTCCCAACAATGTCTACATATCACTTTTTGCTTTATGTTTTGTAAGTCTTTGTGCTTGCTAAGTAGCGATGGACTACATATTACTTTCTGCTATATTTTTGTAAGTTTTTGTGCTTACCAAGCAGTGATGGACTACATATCACTTTTTGCTTTATGTTTTAAAAGTATTTGGTATCCACCAATACAAGGGTGCACAGAATGGTGGAATGATGGGCTGATTTAAGGGGTTATACCACATGTTTGCCAGATGGTGGTATCCACCAATACAAGGGTGCACAAAATGGTGGAATGATGGGCTCCCACAGATCTAAAGAGCACATATTGGACAGATGGTGGTATCCACGAATACAAGGGTGGAATGATGGGCTCCCATAGATTTAAGGAGTTGGAAGGTATATCACATGTTGGAGAGATGGTGGATCCACCAATATAACAAAATGGTGGAATGATGGGCTCCCTCAGATCTAAGGGGTTGGAAGGTATAGCACATGTTGGAGAGATGGTGGTATCCACCAATACAAGGGTGCACACAATGGTGGAATGATGGGCTCCCACATATCTAAGGGATTGAAAGGTATAGCACATGTGGAGAGATGGTGGATCCACCAATACAACAAAATGGTGGAATGATGGGCTCCTACATGTTGGAGAGATGGTGGTATCCACCAATACAAGGGTGCATAGAATGGTGGAATCATGGGCTCCCACCGACTTAAGGGGTTGGAAGGTATAGAGCATTTTGGAGAGATGGTGGCATCCACCAATACATGGGTGCACTATCAACTTCCTTTGTGTGGCAAGCATGCGCTTTAAATGTACCAACCGTTCATCTATTAGTCCTAACTATTAGTGCTACTATTATGTTTCCTAAGCTACTGCTAGACTTGCTTAAGGAAGCGTACACGGCACAAGACGAGAGACGACATGTACTCGGGAAATGGAAATGCTGGACGGCTGCACGAGCATCGATGGGGCACGATCCATCCATCTTTTCATCGTCTTCTCTAGCTGCTGCTCGCTGAATATGATGAAGTGTTGTATCTTCAATCCTGAAATGTCCACTTAATTTGCCTCTTTATGCCAGTTTTTCTGTGACGAGGTCATTGTTGAGCAGCCTCTGTTCGATTTTTACTATCAGCATCTCGTAGCATCTTGCAAGAAGTAGCTGGCATTATGCAACGCATACACTATCACAGGTTTTGGAGCTTCTATAAGATTCTATTTGAGGTGCTACAGAACTATGAAATGCTGAAGAAGTAGCAGCGAAGGTGTTTTTTCAACCTCTTCTCTAGCTGATGCACATTTGATCGTGAATGGAAACCTGAAATGTCCTCTTAATTTGCCTTTTTATGCCAGTTTTTCTTTGACGAGGTTAAAGATTAGTGCGTGTGTTATATTACCTGGTTTTCTCGATTTCGTTTTTTCAGCAGCTTCTGCTTGACTCTTGTTATCAGCATCTCGTAGCATCTCATACACGAAGCAGCGAGGTTAAAGGTCATTGCGTGTATTATTTTACCTGGTTTTCTCGATTTCCTTTCTCAGCAGCCTCTGCTTGACTCTAACTTCTAAGCATCAGCATCTCGTAGCATCTCATGCAAAGAAACATATAAAAGGCATACACTGACAGAGGTTCATCAGATTCTTGAAGCTTCTGTAAGCGTGAGAGAACTATGAAATGCTGATGAGGCAGCAGAAAAGTTCTTTTTCAATCTTTTCTCTAGCTGCTACTCATTTTATCGTGAATGGAAACTGAAATGTCCTCTTAATTTGCGTTTTTCTGCCAGTTTTTCTTTGACGAGGCTAAAGATTAGTGCTTTTATAATGACCTGATTTTGTCAATTTCATTTGTCAGCAGCCTCTGCTTGATTCTTATCATCAGCATCTCGTAGCATCTCATGCAAGAAGCAGCTAGGGTTGTGTAAGACATACATTGACAGAGGTTCGTCAGATTCTTGAAGCTTCTATAATTTTTTTGAGGCGTGAATGAACTATCAAATGTTGATGAAGCAACAGCAAAGGCTTTTTTTCATCCTCTTTTCTAGCTGCAGCTCACTTTATCGTGAATGCAAACCTGAAATGTCCTAATTTGGCTTTTTATGCCAGTTTTTCCTTGTAGGACTAAAGATCAGTGCGTGCATTATTACCTGGTTTTGTCAATTTCATTTTTCGGAGGCTATCAGAGGTTTCTCAGATTCTTGGAGCTTCTACAAATTTTTCCTGGAGGTGTGACAGAAGTATCAAATGACGATGAAGCAGCAGCAAAGGTTTTCTGTTCCTCACATAGAGCTGACATTTCTGGCGTCATCAGCTTTGCCAATATTTTCCGTGCAAGGCATGATTGCTTTTTTGGTATGGGATTATTACTTTGCAGTTCTTGTCATTTTGGTTAATCAGCTGTGTGCAATTTTTCCTCATCATGCAAATTTTGTCTAGTAGTTGTGTTGTTCTTCTGATTATGTAACATTGTAGGGTTGATATTTGACTCAGGTTTCAAAGGCTTAGACTTGCAACATCAAAAGGAGGACTCAATATCAAAATGGAGTCTGCAAGGCAACTGAGAAATAGCAACCCTATACTCAAAAGAAGCTAGGATTTAATGCAACTAGCTAGCAAACAAAAAATCTAAAATTTTAACATTCTTTGAAGACATGAATATGCGGATGTATAGTTAGCTTCATTCTTTGCAGCACTATATTCTTCAGAATTGAAGGAGTCTGCAGCAAAAGTTAGAATTTGGCATGTTCTTTAAGAATGGAGGAAAATAAAATGCGAGTAACAATGATGGTGAATAATTCTATAGCCATTTCCCTCACACTGTGCTTGAGACTATTGACCACCAGAAAGTGTCAATGATGTTTTACACAAATATTCTGCTGGCAAAGGACAGTCCGTTGCGTGCTGCATGGATTGCTGCCCATCTGGAGCGCAGACTTTGCAAGAATCAGATAACTGAAATCAATATTGTTTCAACTGTTGGTAAGCGCCTGCGTAAGCTGCTTTATCATTTTTTGAGTTGATTTGCAGAGGGAGAGAAAGGGTGAAAGAAAGTTTATCAATGTCTTTAGAGAGGTCCTCAATAAAGGCATGTTGGTGACGACCTCCATTCCTCTCCTTGAGGTCCGGAGTTAGACTCCACTCAGCTGCACAATGACATCCAAATGAAAGCAAAATGGATGAGAGAGAGAGAGAGAGAGAGAGAGAGAGAGAGAGAGAGAGAGAGAGAGAGAGAGAGAGAGATATTCTTTTTGACTTGTGCCTGTTTTGTGATGGAAGAGATGATTTTATCCTCTGAAATACCTATAGCATTGAGGCTGTCGGCACACCTGCTGCTGGGTGTAGTGAAAATTTTTTCTAGGAAAGTGATATATCATCTTCAAGATTGCCACAGTACAGTTTCAAGATTCAAGCAGGTAATCACTGACGAAGTTCTCAGGCTTCCTGTTGAGACCTGGCACTCGGATCACTACTCTCTTATCCTTTGTGAGGGGATCAACTTTGACGAGCTTCAGTACATTCCAGAAGAAGAGGGTTGTGCTTACAGAATTGACAGGTAAATGTCTCCACAGTGGTGTGCTAATTTGCATGTGAGTTGTAGTCCCCATTGCCTATATTTCCTTTTAACCTGCTTCACTATAATCTGTGTGTTCTTTGCTATAGTGCAGAACACCATGTCAGGTCTCATGATCAAATAACTCTCCAAGATCCAATAGAGGAGAGTTCGTATGCTGCCTTGCAATTTGGTCTTGATGGTAAGCTTCTCTAAAACTAGCTTTTTAAAGTTTACAAGGATATGAAGAATTTTTAACTCTTGAGCTTCTCTATTTTAATGCTTGTATATTCTTCTTAGAGTTGAACATCTTACATTTTTCTCAGCCATCGATGCCAATAGTTTGAGACACTCTTAATTGTTTTGTGGATGCAGAGAGGTTCCCTGATGGTGGCACTCAACATATGATTTTAATCGATGAAGTATGTAATATGATTGCCATGTATATGCTACACCTTTCTCTCTCTTTTCAAAAACAGACTACTTATTGCCTTTAAAAATTCAAAAATGAGATCCCATCCTCTCCCTTAATGTTTCTTTCTCAAGTGTCAATCTAAATCCATTCTTTAGAAGGTGATGATACGAAACAGTCGATGACACGTCTAAGTCAGTTTTGCATTTTGGATTGTTCTTCTCTCTTGGCCAATGCTTGTTTGGGTTCCGAGATATTATTATGAACATTTTATTCTATAGACTTCTTTTTTTGCTAGCTCTAATGTAGACGCTCTATTAAAAGCAACAATGATAATGTTAACAATAGTCTATACTTGCATTTAGTTTTTTGATTATGACAACTACATGCCATTGACTGTTGAAAGGCAAATACTCACTGCACCTATTTTTGGACAGTAAGAAGTTTGAGTTTTTAGTTTCTACTTGCTACATGCATTCTTTTGTGCAAAACTGTGATAGTCGTTTCAATGTAGTATTTGATTTTCACATTTCATTGAATTGGTGAATGCAAGCAAGAATCTAGTCTATTGTGGCTTATATCCTTAATCTAAAATTTGGCTATATTTTATTTCTGTTGCAACTTGTAAGCAACATTTGATTTAAGAACTATGAGCTAATAATTTCTTGGACTTTTTGAAAGTGACGGATTTAATTTGCTCTTAACTATTTGCTAGTAATATTGAAGGAGTATCATGCATGAGAATTTTTGGCTAACAATAGTTGTGTGTATCACGGATCTTCTTGTCTACATAGTCTGCCTAATAGGGGTACTTATAATCATAATATACAAATTTGAAAAAAACGTCATATAACGAATGGATTTTAGTCTCAAATTGCAATATGAAATATTGATTAGAGCTTATGAAAATTTCTCCAAGTACATGGTGTCAAAATCTAAGAAGCACTTTCCAGCCAGCCATGCTCTTCCAATGTTAGTTTGTCAAGTATCAATCACAAGACTACACCCTTTTGAATTATACATCAAAGGTGATTCCCTAACAAAAAATGATGTATGCCAATTTGCCATCCTCCCCATGGTACTATCGAAGCTTTAAGAATGGCATCAATATTCTTCCCCTTACAAACTATAGGACTATGGAGAAAATATGTTAAGCTTGTCCTCCTCTTTGCACAAATCAAGCGATGGTGCATGTTGCCCATTGGCTACCTTCTCTAGGTTAAAAATTCTATTTTGAGCTAGCCTAATTAATGATGTGTTGCTTTGTTTTTCTATGAGGTTTGTAATGCTATTATTTATCAAAGTTGAGTTTTCCTTTTCACTTATTGTGAGGTGATAAATTTTCAACATACTTGGTCTATAAATAAGCGTGCAAAAGTATTGGGGTCATTTCTTTTAAGAAGTGACGGATGTACTGATGGGTGCCCTCTGAAGCTGGGATATAGATATACCAAGAGATCCTATTAGTCTTATTGAATGAGAATGCCAAGGAGCCCTATTATATAGTACCCTCAATGATAAAAATGTTGCTCATGAGTATCTCCCAGTGTCGTCAATGTGTGCAAGCCGTTGGAGGAAAATAATCAAGCAAAATATTGCCTCCACATGAAATAGAATAGCTGCGAACTCAGTTACGATAATCTGGTGTGGTATTGATGCTTTTCCCATATCATCTGTGAGAGCAATGTAACCTATAATGAGATATGTTCGCCCACTTACTAGAGGTGAGCCCTGTGCCCCAAGTCTCTGCCACATACATAGCTGCAGGGGTAACCATGGTGTCAAACTTACTGGGAGCATCCTGTATATAGCGCCTGAAAGAAAACAGCTCTAGATGAACTAGGGAAGCGTGTCCCTTCCCAAGCTTGGCCATAGCTACGTGTCTCGTAATGGAGATAGGTCTCATGAAAAGTACTCCTAAAAAGGTGAATGTGAAGTCACTTAGAGAGGTTGGCCCTTCCACAACAGGTCTTGTCTTGACATAAAAGCCCTGGAAGTATTAAAGACCATAAGCTTGGTCTTTTTAGTGCTGATTGTCAATCCCCATAGTGTACAAAAGGCGCAAAATGTGTCCAGTGCTAGGCATGAGAACAACATTATCTGTTTGCAAAAGAATCAAAAGGTCACTCAGCGTGCAACCCTCGACTCCATTTGGCTCAATAGTGTGCTCTAACTTGTCAATGTACAGTCTAAACAATGCAAGAAGAGTGAGCAGCCCTGCTTCACTCCTACCTGATGTCCACTTGTGGTGAGATACCCTTATTAGATCCGAAACAACCAACCACCTGGGTCCTGCTCATAAAGTGCCATGGCCACAATGGTAGTGTCCGAGTGGAAACCAAGCTCATATAATCTTTGGAACAACAAATGCCTAGGAACAGAAGAATCAAAAGATTTTATGAAATTGGAGTAGCAATACACGCTCTCATGTTTGGATTTGGCCTCCTCTATGGTAGATCTCAAGATAAATATATGATCGGAAGTGGAAAACTTGGCCTTCAAACTTACCTGTCCCAAAGCATGTAAGTCGCTGGTCTCAACTTCAGTACTCACTGTAGATTGAAGGATGGAACCATATAATTTGGCCATAATATGACCAATCACGATAATGCGGTAGTTGTCTAGTCTCATTTTATCACCCCGCTTACGGATGGGATGTATAATGTTCATGCACCAAGAAGAAGAAAACTGTGGATGACTGCATGGTTAAACTGGGAAGAAAGGAATGGTGTCCAGATCATCGATATCATGAGCATGACGGGTATTCAACTTCGAAATGGCATTTTTCACCTTTGGAAGGTTGAAAGGATGGTGGGGCGAGGTGAGATGTTGGTGGGTGTGTCTGTGCATCCATGTAAAGGGTGGTGACATACTCCATCCAAATCTGAAGATGAATCAAGGTAGGAGGTGGAGCATGGGGGATGAATTCATGCTAGAAAACATGCGAAAAGGAGCTGAGGAGAAGCTTGATGAGTCTTCTCCCCTCCTTCTCTTGATAGGCTTTCTTTTTACAATGGAGTGTGTTACAGTGGTTATGTGAGATCTTGCGGAGCTCAGAAGGTCCATGATGATGTGCATAAACCAAAGCGTGATGAAGGTGAAGGTATTCTATGCTCGAAAGTTCATGTTTGTGATTTCAAAGCTTTTTAGCTTACATTAATGATACGAATCATCTTAACTTTTGCTTAGGAGATTTTGTTAAATTCCCAGTAGCTCCTACTATTACTTGAATGAACTTCTTGTCTTATGTATTGTTTGCTGGTAGCAAATACATAAATAGTAAAATTTCTTCTTCTTTCCTCGCTTGCAAGTTAGTGCTTAATATACTGGTATATACTGGGCACAAAAGTGATAGGAAGAGTTGTAGTTATAATGACTTATCGGAAACTTGATGCAGCTTAAATCAATTATGTGCTTGCCATCAGGCATTTGTTACGTAGGCAGTGTTTAAAGAATAACAATCTCTAATGTGAAGATGATACTTTCTATCACTTTTGTATTCTTCTTAAAATACTTGGCTGATTTAAAGTATAAAAAGGACAAAGTTATTTTGCTATTGAGAGTATTTTTGCCCTTTTCTACAGGAGTTGCTACTTACAAGTCAGCCATGTGCAACAATGACTTTGCAAATAACCTTACAAGAACGGTATGTCTTCCAGATTATATCAGCATCATGTTTACTTATATGAGACTCTAGAGCTCTCAACTAAAAGAGGACCTGCAAAATGTGCTTGTCCTTGATATTGCATAGCACCTCACTCAATGGGTGCTTCCTCCTGACACTTCTATCTCTTATATGAAGGTTGTTTCTTAAATAATACTTTTACAATCTCCTTTTTGTGTTGCAGATTTCTTCTCCCTGACAAATCTCTGAAAAATTTGCAACCTGTTCCTAGATGTTTAGGCTTTCTTGACCTTTATGAGCAAGACCCTGATGGCGAAATGCCAGCCTTTGAGCTCGAGGAAATGAACTTGGGCGCTGAAACAACTTCATCTGCACTCTTGAAATACACTGGTGATAGTGAGCTAAATCAATGTCAAAGACTGCAGGTAGCTTCAGGATTCCAAGTACAACCAACAGTGTGTATTTTAAACTTAAATCAGCCACAGTCTGAAGGAGAGGTGTCAAAATGCGATGAGAAAATGCTGATTGAGCAAAATTTGCATTCTCCTGCTTGCTCTCTTGGTGAAATTTATGAGCTTGGACAACCTTCATCAGAAAAGAATTTGGAGCAGCAACAAGCTGCTCCCAATGGAAAAACCAGTTACACCTTTGGAAGAGAAGATACACTAGGTGAAGTTATAGATGCTCCTGCAGACGAAAAAATCTTGACAATAGAACTGATCAAAGGATTTGATAGATGTACCACTGGGCAAGAGGATGAAGGTACATCAAACTTGATTACAAGCGAGTCTCTTTCAGCAAGGTGCTTGCTCATGGCAGTGGATGATCATGAGATTCTTTCTTCAATAACAGGTTAGAGCATCCAACATTGTACTTGTCTAGTGGTAATTGTGGCTGCACTTTCTTCTTCAGAGAGAGAGAGAGAGAAAGAAAGCTTTATTGATGTCGTTGAAATACCAAAAGGTACATAAGACTTGAAGTACATTTCAAATATGATTTTAACTAGTAGGGAGGGTAAATACGTCTCCAAGATACAAATCAATGAAGAAACAACCACATTAAATCAAAGTAAATGCTATATCAACTATGTAAGTGCTTCTTAGCCAACTCTGGGTCTACCTGAGAGAATCTGGAATTTTTTGAAACCCAGTTAGCAACATATGCTTGGGTAGTGATGAGACATAAGCAATGCTGGTTGGCTAGGATTTTTTTGTTGGAATTGTGCATTAAACAAAAGTTGAACAGCCACAATTCACACAAACATATATAAGAAGTAGAATAGAATAAAAGGAGTCCTCTCTCATAGAAAAGATGAATGTCATAGAGACTATGCTCTTTCTCTCAAGATCTCACAGCTTCTCTCACTGCTGGATAGAGGGAAGGCCTCTCTTATTTATACATACAACAATGAGAGAGATGAAAAGCCAAAAAACCCCAAGATGGGCTACCCAAGAGCCAAAGACCAAAGGTCATGGGAGTTACAAATAGAAACCAAGAGTCTTGGCATTTGAAGTGCCAAAACACACTTAAAGGCCTCTTTTAGTTGGGTGCTGAAAAATAGGGACAGCCTTCTGAATTGAAAAAGAAGGTCCTTAAGTCATAGCCCCCCCAACTCCTTGGGCCCCTCCAAACTTGTAAATATGGACCAAAACTTAAATTTTGGTCCCTTGGTCCTTAAAACCAACTTTAAAGGAAATACCCCACAATAACTTGACATTAATATAAGAAGTCATGTCCACCAAGCTTAGAGAAGGCTCAGAGTATGTGCCATACTGCTTCAGGAAACTTTTAGCCCTGGGAGAAACCTTTGATGACCCCTAGAAGCCGTCTAGGGTGTACCTTCCAATACCTTGACTTCGTATTCAGAGCATCAACAGAGGAATCTCCACATAGTGACTTCTAACACTCTCCCTTAATGACAAGTTGATTGCAGTTGACCCCCAACATGGTGCGCAGCTTCTGGAACCGTGCTTTTGGCAATACTTTAGTGAAGATGTCAGCAACTTGATTTTCTGTGGAACATTGTATTAGCTCCACCTCACCTGATAAAACTTTATCTTGAACAGAATGATAGTGTATCTCAATATGTTTGGTTCGGGCATGGAAAACCGGATTCTTGGCAACCTTGAGGCAGCTTTCATTGTCACACATTATAACCGTTGCTCCGGATTGTTGATCATCAATCTCTTGTAGAAGCTTTCGTAACCAGACGGCTTCCCTGGTTGCCAGTGAGCTGCCCGATGTTCAGCTTCATTAGAGGACAATGCCACCGTTGGTTGTTTCTTACTGCTCCATGAGACCATAGCAGAACCCAGGCAAAATGCATAGCCCGAGATGGACTTTCAAGTTTCTGCATCTGAAGCCCAATCAACATCACACCATCCTTTTAGAATTGGTTCCTTCATGTCATTATATTCGAGCCCAAAGTTGTAAGTGCCCTTCAGATATCGCAAGATCCTTTTAGCAGCCTTCCAATGACTCTCCCTGGGATCTTGCATAAATTGACTGACTACTCCCACAATGTGTGATAGATTAGGTCTCGTAATTGTCGCATAAATAAAACTTTCCTGTACAAAGTAGCATCAACTTTTGGTTCATCCAAGGCACGTGTGATCTTACTATTTAATTCTGCAGGTGTGTCAGTTGCCTTGTTATAAATAAATTTGCTCTGTGTCAGGAACGTACAACCATCACTTCTCCAAACTGCAATTCCCAGGTAGTAGTGGAGGTCCCCAAGATCCTTCATCTAAGAGCCAAATACTCTCAGGTGGGCAACATCAGGCTTACTTCCATAGACTTTTGTGATGAGGAGTAAGGCCTTCCAGGGACTTATGAGGGGATATATTCTGAAGATACATGGCAGTACTTGCAGCAAGTGCCCAAAAATAATTAGGTAGTTGTTTGGCTTTTATCATAGATAAGGCACACTCTACAATCATCCTGTTTTTCCTCTCTATAACACCATTAGACTGATGTGAGTAGGAGGGAGTCAGCTGCCGAACAATTCTATGAATTTTACAAAAAATTATAAGTTTTGTAGAGATAAACTCACCACCCCTGTCTGATCTGATTGACTTTATCTTCCCATTTATTTGATTCTCTAAATAAGCTTTGAATTCCCTGAACTTTAAGAATGCTTCAGATTTGTGCTTTAAGAAATAAATCCAAGAGAAACGGGAGAAATCATCCATAAGCACCAAATAATAAAGGTTTTGTCCAATAGATTCAGTTTGAGCAGGTCCCCAAAGGTCCATTCGCACAAGTCCCAATGGAGATTCTGCCCTATTTGATCTTTCTAAACGTTCCTTCTTATGGTGCTTTCCAAGAACACACCCTTCACAGATGCCCTTTAGTTCTGTTATCTTTGGAATACCAGTGACTATGTTTTTGTTGGACAAAAGTTTAAGTGCATCACTATTTAAGTGTCCATAACGTTGATGCCACAAAGAATTACGAACATCCTGTGAGTACCCAGAAACAAATGCACTTTCATTCTTTATGAATTTAAGTTTGTATAGTTTATGTAATCCCCGAATTCCTTTCGCAACCACTGTTCCGGGAAAAGTTAGGATTAGACAATAGTCACTGTAGAACTCAACTTTGTAGCCTGCATCTGTACACTTCCCCACACTTAATAGATTCTTCGTGAGATTAGGGATGAAGAGAGCGTCCTTGATTATGCAATTTTTACCAGAATCAGAACATTTGAGATTAATGTTCCCCTTACCCATTGGTGAGTACTAGCATCCCCTAGTACGACCCGGTTTTCAGCACTGCTTCTTGTAAGGGTAGTGAACCAATCTTCATGATAACACATGTGTGAAGTGGCTCCACTATCTATTATCCAAAAATCTGATTCTTCTTCCTTGGTAACTAAAGATAAACCGTTAAACTCAGAAGATAACTCATCAGGGTTTGCCACGTCTTTTTGCTTTAAGGCTTGTGCCTTTAATGCACTGGCAGAGATTTGTACTCTGCATGCATCTTCTGTATGACCTCCTTTTGTACAATGAAAACAGATCCTACTAGATTTAGGACTAGAAGAAGAAGTTATTCATTTCAGATTGTTGCTTCTTTTTCTTCCGACATACTTTTTCTGGGTGACCTGCCTTTCCACAAAAATTGCACAATTTCTTTTCCTTACTTGGAGTTAAGGTTTTAGAATTTCAGGTTACCAATGCCTCATTTGGCCCCCGTGTCTTACCGTAACTTTCCTGTAAAGACTCCTCTTGTAGCCAAAAATATGCAAGAACCTCATAGGTGATCGTTGAGCTAATTGATATAACAGTTGTTCTAACTCCTCGGAAAGACTCAGGAAGACCATTCAATAATATAGGTATGAAATCTTCATCCAATATGTTTTTCCAGCTTCCTTGAGTTCGTTCTTTAAGGAATTTAAATGTGTGAGATATTGGACAACTGTTTCAGAACTACTCAACTTAGAAGTCAGGAGCTTTTGCTGGAGCATAAAAACACGGTTATGTGAAGGCTTACCAAACATGTTCTGCAATGCCACCCATGCCTCTGATGCTGTCTTTGTTCTATGGACCATCGGCAATAGTGCATCTACTACACAACTTTAAAACACTCAATGCTTTCCGGTTTTTCCGGCTTTGTAGTGTGTTAGGAAAATTACCTGGAGAGTCAAGAGGAGGTTCAGAAGTAGAAACTTCCTGTGCAGTAGATTGTGTAGCTGGAAGGTTATCCTCAATCACATCCTATAAGTCTGCAAGCTCCAGAATAGTTTGGACTTTAGTGTTCCAAATCTGATAATTTGTTCCATTTAACTTCTCGATTTTAGAGAGAAATTGTGTTCCACTGATCTTGTCTCCCATTATATAGAATCAGCGTCCACATTGGCTGAAAATCCGCGCACAACCAGGTTGTATAACAATGGCAAAGCTGGCTGGAAATCAGCGCCAAAGCTGGCTGGAAATCAGCGCATAAACAGACTGTAAAACAGCATCAAAATCAGCGCCAAAGCTGGCTGGAAATCAGCGCATAAACAGATCGTAAAATAGTGTCAAAGCTGGCTGGAATCAGCGCATAAACAGACTGTAAAGCAGCGTCAAAGCTGGCTGAAAACGACGCCCGAACAGCCCGAAAAATCAGCGCATAAACAAGCTGGAAATCGGCGCTCAAACTGCTGAAAATTAGCTCCAAAGTTTGCATTACCTACAAGGTGTATACATCTTGCACAAGCAAACAAAAAGTGAATAGCTGTCCTAAAAGTATAAGCGTCACAATTTTGATGAAAACACTTGCAAAATCTGCAAAGCAACCTGATTTCCAGTCCGTTCTCTACAATAAAACGTTCCTGCTATCTAACACCTTCCTATATGCAATAAATTTCAGGAAAGTACATGCAAATGATTAGACAATCCATATAACCTTGAGAGGACCCAGACACTCTAATTGAGACATATGGAGTATTGCCTGTCTGTGTGATGGATATAGGCAGGAGGACTGCATGAAGAGATGTGATCTATTTATAGTTGACCTGCATGGGGGTTGCATGGTTTCATGCATAGGACTCTACTCTCTATATAATGAGGTAGGGATTCTCCCGTCGACTTATTGGGTTTAGGTCACCAGTTTCTCTCTTCTCCTCTTGCTTCACATGGCATGGCTTGGGGGCTAGATCCAGGTTTGATCTAGGATTGGTTGGGCGGTTTGAGTCCATTGTCTCTCTTATTGTGTTCTCCTATCCTCATCTTAGGGGCAATCTTTTGGGGTCTTTACAATGACCCACTAGGTGGCCCCCCTTCATCAGTCATGTGACCAAAATGGCAACTAGATTAATATAATGGGCCACACGCCAATACCGAATAAAAAGGACTTAAGGGCTTGCTTATGCATAACAGTAAGGTAACAAGCATAACAGTAGAGTAATAAAGAAGGATGCGGCAAATGTAATGAGCCGAGTCCATAACCCTCCCTCGTGGAAAAGCAAAGCCCCTCTGGCTAAATGAAGAGGCAGCATATAATCATGTAGCAACAAGCCCTGGTGGAACAACAACTGTAGTAGATGTAGAGGACTGAACAAGTGCAGCAAGGGCATGAGCGTGATCCACAAGCACTCCTGAATCTGCCGTTGGCGACTATGATGAAGAAAAACCTAAAGTATAGCGGCTGGTAATAAAGGAAATAGCTCTGGATCATCAAGAAAGGTAGCATCACGAGGAGCATCATCCTTAAAAGCAACACGTAATAGATTAACATGAAAATATCACATGCACATGGAGAGGGCGGTAGCTGTAAATGATAAATCACTTGAATTGAGACACTCCAATATGCGGTAAGGCCCATAGTAACATAGTGCAAGCTTCTCAATAGAAGCATGGCCTTGAACAAATGATGTCGTGCAAAGTGAAGTTGAAGATAGACCATATCACCAAGTTGAGATTGAACATGGCGGCGATGGTAGTCTACAGAGGTTTGGTAATGATGCTAATATGTTGTAAATGTGTACTAGCTCGGGTAATAAGCTTGCAGGCACCTGATAAAAATGGAGCAAGGGTAACAGGTGCATTGTCAGTTAGAGAGGAACTCTTGGTAAAGAAGGGCATAACCATGGGCTAGTAAAAATGGGGAAACATCAGCGCTGGTACTGACAAAGCTATTATTATTATAGCTATACTTTGCTAAGCATAAATGTTGATCCCAATCCTTCCTTGAAGGAGTACAAAATGGTGAAGATAATCCTCAAGGACCCAGTTAAGAACGTCGGACTGTCCATTAGTTGAGGAACGATGAGCAGGACCCATAAAGAGTTGCACTTCTAGAATATCGTAGAAGTAAACTTATTATCACGATTAGATAGTATAGAAGGCGGAAAGCCATGGAGCCGAAAGATCTTTGACAAAATAAATGCACACACTGCTCTGCTCTAGTAGTGTTGCAAACCGGGATGAAATGTGCTTGTTTTGAGAATCGATCAACCACCACCATAGATGAGTCATGACCACGTTGACTACAAGGAAGGCCAATGATGAAGTTGATAGAAATATCTGTCCACTGGCGATCAGGAACGGGCCAACTTTGAAGCAAGCCAACGGCTTGGCACCAGAGTACTTATTACGGGCACAAAAAGTACATTGATGGATAAGGAGTGCGAGCTCATACTTCATGGATGTCTAGGAGACATGGTCCTCAAGAACTACCAATAGGAGAAGAATGGGCATCAGACAACAACTTAGAACAAACATCAATGGTACTGGGAATACAAAGAGAACCATAATGTTAAAGACAATGATCAACAATAAAATAAGCTTGAGTGAGCGAGACAAAGGAAGTGGAGCAGAATTATAAATGGCACAAAAATCAGGACAAGTAAGATAAGCAGACGGTAAAGCATCCCACAAAGGGGTTATGGTATCACAAGGATATGTAACAAAGCGGGAAGACGGGATAAAGCGTCAACAAAGGTGTTCGATGGACTAGGCCGCTATAAAATATCAAAATTAATTTTGAAAAGACTGTAAAAACTGCAACCAACGATATTGATGGGTCACTAACGTCCCGCTCTGAAAAAAGATAACGTAGAGATTGATGATTAGTGATAATGTCAAAAGAAACATGATAAAGATAATGACACCACTTCTTAAGAGCATAGATAGTAGCGAGAATCTCTTTCTTATGTACAGAGTAACTTTGCTCATAAGAGCAAAAACGACATAACTCATAGGCGATAACACGTTGGAATTAACGAAATAAGGTGCCAAAACCAACAGAACTAGCATCAGTCTCGACAACGAACTTTTCATCAACTGAGGCAAACACATGACAACACTTGAAACTACAACATGATGAAGAGCATCAAAGGTTGTCTGACGATCAGAAGTCCATAAAGAAGAACGAAATTTCTTCGAAAGCGCATGAAGAGGAGCGTCCACAGTCGCAAAATGTGGAACAAGATGACCAAGGTGAGTGTCTAAACTATGAAACGTACGGAAATGATGAACATCAGTAGGCACAGGCCAATCTTGAATAACTTGGACCTTATGAGAGTCAAATCGAATACAATCATCACAAATAAGAAAACCTAAAAACTTAGTCTCATGAATAGCAAAAGAGCACTTAGACAACTGAGCAAACAGTTGATGAGTGACAAGTAATTGGAAGACAAACATATTGGGAAAGAGATGAACTAAAAATGAGAATGTCATCAGAATAAATTAAAACACGACGACCAAGAAGAGGATGCCTAACATTATTTATGACATTCTAAAACGTGGGCGGACCATTAGTGGCACCAAAAGGAAGCACACGAAATCCATAATGACCAAGGTGGATACAAAAAGTAGTTTTATACTCATCAGATGAGTGCATCCTAATATGGTGGTATTTGGAATGGGTATTTGGATTGATGTCAACTTTGGAAAAGATCCTGGAGGTACCAAGTCGGTCAAAGAGGTCATTCATATGAGGAATGGGATATTGGTTTCGAATAGTCAACTTGTTCAAGGCTGGATAGTCAATGCAAAGGGGTTTGGTCTCATCCTTTTTATCAACAAGGAGTATAGGGACTCCAAAGGGACAATGACTAGGAACAATAAGGCCCTGACATAAAAGTGCAAAAAATATTAGATGGACCTCATCACTCTCGACTCTAGACATCCGATAAGAAGGATGGGAAGGAGTGGAACTAGGAAGCAAGTGGATATGGTGGTTGATATCACATAATGGTGACAGAGATGTAGGTTCTGAAAAGACATGAGCATAGTGATGTAATAAGGCAGAAATCACGTGAGGTATAGGAATCGATGTCGTAGCAGTAGAAGCAGCAATTGAGGCACTTTGGGCACATAAAAGAGCTGCACAATGAGCCTTTCGCAGGTTGTGCATAAATTGCTTCCCAGTAATCAACTGTTAATCCCCTTGAGAATCAATACCAGCAAGTGAATGGGTCACAATACCATGTAAGAATGTAAGTGTTTGCTCTGTCAAGTCTAATGTAACTGCACCAAGCGAAGTAAACCAATCAGCACCAAGGATGAGATCATAATGCTCCATAGGAATGATATAGAAGTTCGCTTGTCCAGCAAAATCTCCAATGAATACTCCGACCCCTGAAACGTTTGAGAACTGGTAAAAGAATGAGAACTAGCAACCTCGACACGTAGAGTATGTGTAGCAGGAACATGTGAAGCATGGACCTGACTAGAAATATGACTGTTGAGAAGGGATTGTGAACTGCTAGTGTTGACCAAGGCAATAAACTCACACCCAGTAATGCACACACATAATCGAATAGAACGAGGACCAAGTCGCCAACCCAAGTAGCATAAGCAAGCTGAGCATGGCATGTAGCAGGGAGGATGTCATCAGTAGTAGGGAGGCGTAGGAATAGGGTCAAGCTCATCAAGGTGGATATAAACATTAGGCTCATTAGTAGCAACCCTCTCATAATAGTAAACAACAATGGTAGTGAAAGGGGTCTGGCAGCAATCACGAGCAATGTGGTCTGGGCTCTTACATCGGAAACATAGACACTTTTGCTGAATCTCAACAAACTTACATAATAGTAAACAGCAATGGTAGTCAAAGGGGTCTGGCAGCAATCACGAGCAATGTGGTCTGGGCTCTTACATTGGAAACAAAGACACTGTTGTTGAATCTCAGCAAACTCTACAACAGTATAGTGACGGATATAAGTAGGTCGAAGGACCGAAGGTTGGAATGAAGGAGAAGGTGAAGAAGAAGTCAAGGTCGAAGGAGTAGAAATAGAAGATGCAGGAGCGGATGGAATAGAGGTGGTAATGCCACTAGGGTGAGATATAGCAGAATGGGAGAAACGAGAAGAACTAGAGGTCTCAAGATACTGATGCTGTAGCTTTGTAGCAAGTGAAATGGCATCAGAAAGTGTAGTAGGGCAAAAGCAAGCCACATCATAGCATAAGACCTTGCAAGCTGGCTATATAGCAAGATATGAGCTCAATAGGCTGTAAGTTGATAAAAAGGTACGAGAGCTCCATAAAGTGGTCATTATAGAGAGCTAAATCGCCTGTGTGAGAAAGGTTGCAAAAAATATCGTGCTGAGGACTCAACCACTAAGGATCAATCATAGCATGGCGAAGGTCACAGTGAAAGGTAGGCCACAGGTGCATCCCCTTTCGATCAAGCTCAATACGATAAACATGCCACCAAGTAGTAGATCGTTCATCCAAGTGTAAGATAGCTAATTGGATCTTTTGCATGCTGATCTTGGGGAACATAAAAAATAAGTCTCCAACTTAGAACATCAATTCTCTAAGAGATTCCCATGATAGGAACTAGAGTAGATAGAAAGCTAGATTATGACAAAAGTCACAAGCGTAGCGTCACTCGGGACCAGCATGACGAGGGGATGTAGAAACCAGGAGGTGAAGTGGCAAGGATGACAAGGCTACCAAAAGGATTGCCAACGGGAGAAGGCGATGAAGTAGCTCCAAAGCTATGAGACTTGGAGCCCTGGCAAGTGCGGAGAAGAACAGGTTGAACCAAAGCATAGAACAAATATTCTCCATCATCCGATTCCACAAGGATATTTTTTGCTTTGCTAGAAAAGCTTTTTGCTCTTCCTAAACTCTTCTCCACACGTGCATTCCACTTATAGTGATTCAAAATCCAGTGTCAAGTATTTATAGGAAGATATTGCTTCCAACTTCTTTCTTTGACAGTGATGTTGACATTTATTCTCTCTTTGACATCATTGTTCTCTTATGTTTATGTTTTTGACATCATCTTTGTTTTCTCTACATTAACCAACATGCTAAAAAATCATAGAGCTTTCCAAGAGTTTTACCAGGCTTTCATATCTTTTTTTTGGGTATAATTAGGAGTTTTTTTCATTCTATGTCATTCACTTACATGCCCTCTAAGATGCGATTTATCTTTTTATTTGTCTAAATTGAATTATAGTATCACTCTTTTTGATATTTTAGAGTACAAGCATGTTGACCCCCATCTATCATTTATCTCTTTGTCATAAAGACTCCTAATTATCCAAGGTATTCAACTACGTGGCTCTTCTCTTGCCACTCCTGTATATTTCACGTATTCTCTCATGATGCAAACACACAACTTGGTTTTCTTTGGCAATATAGTCCAATTGAGATGACTTAGATCCATGCCCAGCTTTGATCGTAAGTGCACACATTGTCATGCTCGTGATTGTCTCCAACTTCTTACAACAACACTTTACTTTGTTAATGTTGGTGACCTTGATGCCACATTTTATGTATGGATTGTTGATGGGGCACCGGAATTTGGCTATTGTTTTTAGCCATGAGTGCTACACTTATTTGGCACACTCTACTTAGTAAGCTTACTACAACACACTTTTGTGGCTATAGATAGTAGGTTGTGCTTGACTGCTTTGGTGAATACATGTAGCATGAATTTTTTTTAACATTGAATCCCTATCACACCTTCCTTAAAATGAAAAAATCAGTTCCTCAATGTGTTAGAGAGCCATTCTCTCAAGCACCTTGCTACCTAAAGAAATACCCCACCATTGTCTATTATTGAAGATGACTTTTTGATATCTAGTCACTCGTTCACGTCAAGGTTGATCAAGCCATGACCAATTTTTTGAGTATTTGACCCACCAAGAAAATTGTATCTCCAAGAATGGTCAACACTATGCCCCATCATGTCTCGATGATCATTGAATTACCCTTGTCCATTGTTAGCTAGTCCTAATCACATTTTGGTCAAAGTGTGTATGCGATGGATAGGTGCACAACAATTATTCTTGTCCCCCCTTATTGGGAATTAATTGTTGGGAACTGATATTAATCTTAGCTAAGTGCATAGTTTGGCTGCTGAAAATACCAAGTCTACCAATCAATTAACCCCTTTGGCAAGCGATCCATGTAAATCCATGTTTGGTCTATGGATGCTTCATGTGACTCCCAACGTCTTGCTTTTGTCTTCATGTCCCTCATTGCATATGTACGACCTCCATGAGCACAACATATCACATAATTCCTTGACTTCTTTGAGATCAAAACAACTTGACCTCCCTTGAATCAAATAATGTAGACATGATAACCTTTGCCATAACTTTGAGAACTTTGTTGCTTGAAGAATTTATTCGGTCTCTTTGAACATCTTCCAAGGTTCCATAAATATGTAAGGATATCACCAACACCCATAAATAGAATGTAATCCTCTTTGATTACCAAGCACCATCATAACAATCATAAGTAGAAAGTGGATCTACAAATGTCAAACAAATGCTCTCCAATTCTTTTGCATTAACACCCATTTTAGAAACTTGTACTTTGTAAATAGTTGACTCCACCTATGTTGAATCCCCACTTAAATACTGCTGGTACTCTCATAAGTTACGACTTGTGATAAACTTAGCTGAACTACCCCCACTGGATGTTCATCTTGAAAACCATTGATAACACGTCATGTTTGCATTCCAACCTGTTACGGCCATATTCAGCAAAGGACATGGAAGCCTAATATGGTAGACCGGCCCTCCAGTGTTCGAGATTATTGGTCACGCCTAGACGTCGAGGCCTGTTGGTGACTAATGACCTTGAGAGGACCCAGACACTCTAATTGAGACATATGGAGTAGTGCATGTACGTGTGACAGATATAGGCAAGAGGAATGCATGAAGAGCTGTGACCTATTTATAGTTGACCTGCATGGGGATTGCATGGGTTCATGCACATGATCCTACTCTCTATATATTGAGGTAGAGATTATCCCGTCGACGACTTGGTCTAGGTTACCAGTTGGGCTCTTCTCCTCTTGCTATCACATGGCGTGGCTTGGGGGCTAGATCCAGGAAGGATCTAGGTTTGGTTGGGTGGTTTTGCTCCATAGTCTCTCTTGTTGTGTTTTCCTATCCTCATCTTAGGGGTTATCCCTAGTGGTCTTTACATTGGTATCAGAGCCCGGCTAAGATGCGGTCTTGGATGGGAATGGAGACAAGATCTACATCAATTTGGAAGTAAGGAGCACTTGGAGTAACATCCCGATTGGAATGCTATTTTCTCAAGGGAATTGGATTCACTAATTCCGTTGTGGAGCATACTTTTTGAAATTGGTAGAGTGCACTTCTACATGGGTGATTTTGGTAAAGATGCCGAGAATTAGTTTGACATCATTTGTAATTCCCTGTTTTTTGAGGAATCTTCCAATTGATGTGAATGATCTGCTTTGATAGATCTGGCTGCTTGTTTTATAGTCAATTTCTGCTTGGTTAAAAGGCTCAATAACTTGCATGTTTTCCAATTGTCCTGAATCTGGTTTTGTAACTTTTGTTTATTGACAAATTCATTGTGAATCAATTTATCCAGAATAGTGAACTGAGAGTGATATTTTGTTTATTGACAAATTGATTGTGAATCAATTTATCCAGAATAGTGAACTGAGAGTGATAGAATTATTGGATTCTAGTTATTTCATGTGAGGATTTGAAATCTTCTATGTTCATAATCCTCCGGTTAACATGCATAGTGGTGGACAGAAATTGGATCTGCACTTTTTCAGAATTGCTAACTCTTAGCAGAGAGTCCTGAACTAAGTTTCCTCTCTGTATGATTCCTTTCTTGCTTCTGTTTGAACCTGTAAGTTTTATGGGTAAGCGGCATAGGAATCTTTATTTTGGAACAGTATGTCATACTGCTGAAATTCCTATGAAAGTTCTTTGTTTCAGAGATTAGGAATCTTGGTTGAGCGAGTTGAAATGAAGCAGAAACAAAGCCTGGAATCGGGAAGGCTGCTGCACAGCTGTTTGCTACCTGGATTTGTTAAGTCAGACTTGTCTGTGACTAACAATGAGTTTGAATGAATCCTGTTGATTGGTTGAGCTGGTAGCTGGCCGATTCTGAGGCTTGAGAGCTCGCTGAAGAACTGATGGAACAGTTCTGAAAGCGATGGCTGGTTTCCCTACTAATCATGCCTGTCCTGCATTGCCTACCTCTTCAATGTTGGTGTTGATTAGGCGCAGATGGTACAACCCTTCTGTGGAGCGATGGTACAACCCTTCTGTGGAGCGCTGAGATATCAGTGTCAGGGAAACTCACCCTGCTATGCTCTGAGGAAGCAGATTCAATGCGATGGTGGCTTTGTTGCAGGAACCCGATCGGCTGGAGCTGATTGATCGAGTGGATGGTGCGCGATCCTGGTTGCTAAGTTGCTACTGTGGCGGCCGTGGAGAGGGGCGTGACTTCTGGTTCCTAAGACCATTTGCTTGTTTAGGGTTCAGAGGGAGGAGGGGGCCTTAATAGGCTTGGCATGAGGTTTTTGAGTTAACTTCTTGCTTTTGCTTTTCCTGCATGCATGGTGAGAAGGGGCCTGACCATTTTGTGTTTGCATGTCTATCAGTTAGTTCACTAAGTAGATTGCATGTCGGTAGCCTTGTGATTGCAGTGATGTTATAGTTTCTTTTGCAAAGGGTTTTGGTGCATTTTGACGAATGCATGTCTATTTACAACATTATTGGTTGTTGCATAGCCTGGAGTAGTGAAGGTCTTTGCAAGATTAGATGTGATCAAAGCAATGGTCGATACGGTAAGGGGATTTTTGTGAATCTACCTAAATCGACAGTTGAGAATTGAATTACCTATTCTCTTGACCTTAACCGGGAGAATGTTTGGAGAATGATTTTATTATCTTTTCTACCTTTGAATTTTGTCCTTCGAACGTTCGACAACTCCTGGTCTTCAAACATCTGGTTTGAATTCCCTTGATTCAATTCTGTCCTGATTTCAACCTGCTCGACCTTTTTCAAACTTGGGGCAATCTGTGTAAACCCTTCTCAGTCTACATAGACCTGTAGTACAACCGCAATTGGCAACCAACCCTTTTATTTTCAACATAAATGATAACTCCAGCTTCACCACTTCTAAGTGATCATTCCTTCAACAAATCTTTGTCGATTTGTTGACGATCCGTCATAATCACGGTCCTTTGTCTTGGTAATAACTCCAGCACAGCTTGACGGTCCTTCTTCTTGAATCTGAACTTGAACCTGAACTTCTTCAATTTGCTTCCCAGCAATGATACAAATCTCAGCAATCAGGCTGACTCTTATGGTATGTATCTTGAATCTTCGTGCAATAACCTCCAGCAACTGAGTTCGTACCGTGCATCTTTCAGCAGTGAACTGTAGGTAGCAAAAATCTGCCTAGCTTCAACAACTTCCAGTGATCTGATATTACAAATCTGTAGCAATGATCATGATCTCTTAGTAACCTGGACCTGCAAAAAACACAAACAGCAATACAAAAATTCGACAATTTGCAGCAAAATGACTTCTCTCGAATTTTGGTCCTTCTGAACTCTGAGGCAGATTTTGTAATCTCTTGCAGCATAGCTCGATTCCTTGTAGCACTTGATCTTCTCCTCCAGGGACACCACCTCCTCTCCTCAAAGATGGTCGAATCAATCTGCATATGAGAATTGATCCCGTTCGTTGAGTATCCCTTGTTCTCTCGAATCGTCCTTGGCTGTGATACTATGTTAGGAAAATCTACTCTCTCATAAATCCAAGACAAGATTCCCAATGTTGTTAGATAATAGTCATACACATGAAAGAGAACACAAACAACAACGATGAACCATACTGATGAGATGTAGTCCAACTATGTGCCATACATGTTGGACACTACATACAAGCAATTGCCTAATTGATGTCTCTATATAAGGGAAAAACGTCCAACACCTATCTATAGCAAAACTTATGCTCCAAATCAAGTACCATGAACTTGAGTCTAACTTGACTTTACTAAATATAAGTAAAGGCCCCTAATGTAAGCATACAGGCATGGCCCAATAATCCTAGTTAATCCTGGACAACAATATTAAGGGTAACAATGTGAACATTATCTCTAACACAGGTTGAACACTTCTTAGTGGACACACAGGCTACAATCGATTACTTACATGGTTTCTCGATTCGTTGATTCATTGAGATTTGAACCATGATATGGATTCAAACCTTTTCATCCTATTCGAATTGGATTTAGGGTTTAGGCGTTTCAAACATCTGACTGAAACTGCTCTCTCCGAGCCTCATCCTTCATCATTTGATCTCACCCTCTTCAACATAGCATTATCACATCTTGAGAAGCTTAATTTGAGGTCGGTGAGTACATATCTTTCTCCATCAGCCCAAGAGAGCATAGATTTGAGAAAACACGTTTTCTCTCTGAGCCTCCAAACTTCAAATCCGATCTCGCCCCTTTGAAATTTGAAAGATCTGAGTAAGTTCTACCTATTGTCAAATGGGAAAGTACATATCTCAAAAGGAACTCAAGCTTTTCATGTAAATTTCTTTTTCCAGTCTACGATTCTCCAAGTTCTCCTCAAATCACAAGAATTGAGAAGAAATTTTTAAAATATCTGTACCTATTTCATCCAGAATCACATTCTAAATGATTGAAGTTGACTGTAAATTAGAGAGTGACTATTGTGTGACCTATCTACAATAAATTTTCTTGTAACTAATAATAAAAACTTTACTTTTGAAATCCCTAAATCCAATTATGCAGTTCTTTACAAGCAAGCTTGATTCTAACCCCCTAAAAGGCAAAAAGGTCGATTCGGAGGTGGAAAACGATGTTGATGAAGTAGATACTCTAGCTGGATTTTCAATGGTACACAAAAATATGCATGAAACATATCTTTGAGAGTTGATTGAATTCTGTCAGTCTGCTGACTATTTGTGGATGCTTACCAGGTGTTCAGTCACAGTATGTTTTGCTCTTCTTTCTCTATACTCAATCTTCTTGTTCCAGTTAATTGCTCCACTCACCACTCTCATGTGAAGGTTAATGTGACTGGCATACCATATGATGCATCATGTTGTGCCCTTGACGTTTGCAACTTTAGGTTAACTACAGATTGAGGAAACTGTCTCTATTCCAGGTATGCTGTCTTCCATGTTGAGGCTGTATGTTACATTGTTATTGTAGAGATGAGGTATCTTCATCAAGTTTTTCAAACTTGATACTCTATATCCCGATGAAGCACAAAGCTCACCTTGGTGACCTCATTCATGTGGAAAATTTCAAACACTTGACTGATCATTTTTAAGTATTGATTTGAATTTCCATTTGAAGCACTGGCAATCCCTCAAGCTGTGTAGATATTGTCTTTGGTAGAAGACGTCAGTACCTATGTCAAACTCAATGTGGAGATGAATGTCTGAAAAGCTTTGCCACTGTGAAGATGGATGTCTGAAGAGCTTAGCCTGGCCGCTTCAACCTCAATTTTGCATGTTTAGATGGGATGTGTTTTTTAAAGCTTGGTGTCACCGGTTCATATATCACACTTGTCTTATAGTCCAATTTGAACCTGAAATTGATTTGTAGATTTTAAGTTGCAATTCTGAGGTTTGCTTCTCCTATGCTTTTAAAAGTAGCTGTGCTGTTTTCTTTGCAGTCGGTACTCCTGCTTTGCAAGTTGCACCAAGTCTAATGCATACACCAACGTCAGGCATTTCAAATTCTCCATCGAAGTCCCTTAAAAGGAGATTATTTTTTGAAGACTCCTCGCAATCATGTCATTGTTCTCCACAAGGGTATGTTTTTGGATTTTTGGCTCCCTCGTGTGAGAAAAAAAACTAAAATAAAAAGTCTGTGGAACTAAAGCTTATATCTGTATCTTTGACAGTTTCTCAGCTTGCATGCAAAATTCATTGCTATACGCTCTCAATTTGCATGCCACTATTAGACTGCATATTTCTCTGAGACATTCATCAACAAAATTACATGATGTTCTCAGAGGTGTTTCTGCTTGTTCTGGTGATTCACCTTCTATCTGGCGTCTTGTAAACATCCTTGTAGTGAAAATGAAGTTATGTAGAAGTATCTCGTCCATATGTGTATCTTACCATTTTCTAGTAGTCAGCATATCAAGTTTGTGCTGTTATTGCTGCTTTCAAATATTTTAGGAATTAAAAAAACTGCTATATGCTCTTGATCTTCTACAGAAAACCTTTGATTTGTTCTCGACATTGCTTGTAAAATCATCAGGAGGGAGTTTCTAGGTACATGTGATGATCCAAGAGTTTGGAAAGTCAGGAGGAAGCTTGACACTTGCTGGACTGGAAGCCGGATGCCTGGACAATGTATTCATACAGAGGAAGCCTTTTCAAAGCTTTCCATTCATGGTCGCATTCTCTCTGATGTTGATTTTAGTCATGATTTTCTGATAGTTTTTTGACAACATATAGAAAGTTACAAAGACTTTCATAATGGTTTTTACACGCTAGTATTTGAACTGTCCCTACTCTTTCAGACTGTGATTGCTTTTGCTAAAACTGTTGCCGTACCTTTATGTGCCATGCATCCTTCTTCGTGCTACTGTGTGGTGTAACCAAAGCTTTGATGTGATATCCTGCATTTGCCTTAAGACTTAATACACTGATCTAACACTGTATGGTGATTGTTACACTGGATCCACGTATTATTTCTGTCAAATCAGGTTAGGTAGGATATGGGTCATACACTTCCATACTCTCAAGCTGTAAATTGTTTTTCCTGGTTCACCTAACAACAGTTTGTTATGACACACTTCTATTTGCAGGATTATGTGGTGATCTGGAGAGGTTCTATTACCAAATACTAAATTGCAGCTGGGGGAAAGCCCTTGATAGAACTTATACAAGGGCATCTAAGAAAAAGACCTTAATCCATTGCCACACACTTCAAGGAGCAGATACTGGTGAATTTGAAAACTTACAGCACTACAGTGATTCGGCCACGGGATTTATGGGTACAGATGTTGACGGGCATTCCCTTGGCATTAAAAGCAAATTTATTATTGATGAAGCAATCACCTTGCAATCTGATTGTGATTCTCCGCAAGGGTAAGTTTTGGGATTCCTGTCTATCTCATTGGACAGAATAAGAACTAAAATGAACCGTGCAGTTATAGCTTATATCTGATCGTAAACAATATGACAGCTTGCCATGCAAGATTTTGTCAACCTGTTTCAGATTGTGAGCCACTAGTACATTTCTCTGGGACACTCATCAACAAAATTACATACTGAAACTCTCAGAGGTGCTTCTGCTTGTTCTGGTAGTTCAGCACATTATCTGGCATCTCTTTTGCATCCTTGTAGTGAAAAGGAAAGCGTAAAGCTACAGCTTGTCCACGTATCTGACCATTTTTTATCAAATGTGCACTGTTATTGCAGGCAATAAAAAAAACTGCTATATGCTTTCAAACTGTTATTGATGCTTTCAAATATTGCAGGAAATAAAAAAAACTGCTATATGCTCATGATCTTCTACAAAAGACCTTTAAGTTGTTCTTGAAATTGCTTGTAGAATCATCAGGAGAAAGCTTCCAGGTACATGTGATGATCAAAGAGTTCGGAAAGTCAGGAGGAAGCTTGACACGTGTTGGAATGAAAGCCGGATGCCAGAAAAGCTTACTCACACAGAAGAAACCTTTTCAAAGCTTTCTATTCATGGTTGCATTCTCTTTGATGTTGATTACAGTTATGCTTTTTATGAAAGTTTCTCCTCCTATATCTATTATATGAACCTAAGCAAGTTCCTTTTTGTGAGTCGAATACAATGGTTCTCACACCCTACTGTTTGTAGAAGACTGTCCTGTCTTATTCTTTCAGGTCGTGAGTGCTTCTGTTAAAACTTTTTTCGTATTTTAACATGCCATGCATCCTTCTTCTTGGTAATGCGCTGGTGTAACCTTAATTTTGATGTAATATCTTACTTTTCTCTTAAGACCCAATATACTGATCTAAAGTCGTAGTTAGGTGATTGTAGCATTGGATCCACATATTACTTCTGTCAAGTAAGGATTCTGGTTCTAGCAGCGTACGTACAATGCATTCCCATAAAATCTAGCTGTAGATTGTCTTTTCCGGTTCACCCAACTATTTGGAGTTATGACATGCTTTTCCTACTTGCAGGACTATGTCATGAACTAGAAAGGTTCTATCATCGAATACTGAATTGCAGCTGGGGGAAAGTTCATGGTAGAACTGACACAGGTTCATCCAAGAAAAAGGCCCTACTCCGTTGTCACTCAATCCAAGGAGAAGTTGCTGTCGATTTTGAAAACTTACAGCACTACACTGATTCAGCTACTGGATGTATGGATATAGATGTTGAAGGGGGTTCAAGCATGGAGGTATGCAGATCTCCTTCCGGAAAGACAACTCCACCTAAGGGAAATAATCAACAAGAAAGGCCAACTGCTGAACAGGAGGAAATAGCCATGAACAAGTTACAAGGTTGGTAGTGTCAACCATGTTCATTTATACTACTATGTCGTGTCTTATTAACAACACTTTGTCGAGTTGACGACACAACCATCTTATTGGTGTTCTCTGTAGTGCTATCCTTCTGGATGGCTGAGTCTGGCCTTCACCTCTGGATAAGTGACAGAAACTCGGCATGTTGAACCAAATCCACTTACTCTTGGACGTGATTATCTCAGTAGGGATTTATGTTGTAGCATGTAGTGTGCTATGCAGGGTTGATGTTCTAAGAACTTGTGGATGAATACTTTGAAGTTGAATTTGCATGGGATTTTTCGCTACGTTCAGAAGTTATCCTAGTTTTGATGTTGCTAGATGTTCATTCTTGTCTTTATGTACAAGCAGATTTTAAGAGATATTTGTACATGCAGATGGCAAAACCGAAGCTATACAATGTCTTGACCAGGCACTGATGTTTAGGACTGAAACTAGAGGTACTGATACACAATCAAGTGAAGTTGTAGGTACTGATATCCAATCAAGTGAAGCTATAGAAGTATGTGATGGCCAAGATACTGGAAAAAATTCAAATGCATACTCTAAAACCATGGAGTGGGAAAAGTGTGCAGTAGAACAGCCAACACCACCTGTGGAAGCAGAGACTGTGTCAGTTACTGTAAGTTCAAATGATAGCCTGCTCATGGCTGAAAAAACTGGTTTGCATGTGAGTACAATAGGTTGGCTGTTTAGTTGTGAAAGGAATTTTTCTCTATGTACGTCCTCTCATAGTGAGCCAGCTACACACGTTTAACCTAACTTTAGCTCTTGTTCATAGTTGCAGGGTCTCAGCTCTTTGTATTCTCCCGAGGAAGGTATTATTGCGATTAGATTGTCAAAATTGTTCTTTGAAGTTTGCACTATCAGTTTTAGGAGTATTTACAAGTTTTATGTCAGTAATGCGCTCTTCTTATCATCAACTTTGAAGAATCTGGTGTTTGAACATTTTTTGTATCTGATGAAAACTTCCATCTAGTTTACAATTCGTGACTCTTTTATTACAGCAAATTAGCAACTCTGCTAAGAGATGGAGATGTATATATGGAGAGTGCTAAGGATATCAACAAGCTTTGACAATAAAGTGCAGAGTTGCTACGCCATCTAATATTGATAACAACTCATCTTTGATATGTTGTAGAGGCTGGAAACTTTGTTGAGGAGAATGATGTGGGGGACCACAATATTAGCGGTTGGTCTGTTCAAACTAGGTATGTGTTTTTAAAAAGAGTATGTTTTTCATGTATAAAACTCAATCAAGTTCTATTAAATGCTTGAGATGATGCCATCAGGTAATGATGCTTTACTGTTCTGTTATCTTTTATTGCATGATCTGCTATAACTATTGAGGAGTTGGTATGAGCACTTTCCAAGCATTGAGAAGTCTCTTTCCAATTCTAGAACACAAAAGCAAGATAGAGGAGTGTGTTACAGTATCTATAGCTGCTTTTAGCAGGTTTTAGAGTGCGCTAGACATCAATGGCTGATTTTGAATCTATATTGCAGCAATATAGATTTTCAAACTGACAACAGTGTGTGGAGTGGGGGGGGGGGGGGGGGGGGGCGGCGGGCAGAGATTGGTGACCACGCCCCTATTAAAGAACATGAAGGAATGGCCAAATAGGAAGGGGAATGAGAAGTCCGTAAGTCCATCAGATCTAGAGCAATGCGCAAGGGATCACTCTCTGAATCATGAAATAGCATCTGTTTGTCAGTGGTTCTGGAGTTGAGATCTCCTCACAAAAACACGAATAGGAACAAGAATATAAACCCTTTTTTAGCCCCCAAAAAATGATGTAATGATTTTTAAATAGATTTACTCACGTGAAAGCTATTATGGAAAAAAAATGTTTTTTAACCGTGCTAAACGTGTTCCTAGGAACGGTGCGGAATGCATTCCTAGGAACAGTTCCATACACTTCCTGGGAACTATGCATGGGATACCTCCTGAACCCTTGCAGGCTCTGTGATCTCATTTGCTCTTGGAACACAAAACTTAGAAAAGTGGGTAAATCTCTCACACGGCTCTCGTGAGTCTTTGTAAAGAACAATATATCTCGCTGGTCTATACAGTCTCATAGGTTTCCAACTGTAGTAGAGGAATGAATAGCATTTACAGTCCCACAATCCTATCTTAAGGAGTTGGGACCTCAAGGCATTGTTACGCCTTAAGGTCCCACGCCCCTATGTAATGGTAGTAGGTGGGGATCACCTCTCTGTAAAGATAGGTAGACCATCCTGAAAAAGTACCCACTTACCCTAATCTCTCTCCTCTTGGATAGCCTTTTTCTGTTCCAGAACTTGGATGGATGTGAGATCATCATGGTCCACGAAGATCTTCGTGGTCTTCAGCTTGACCCTCAGTTTGAGAGTGTTCCTCCTACTATCAAAGGTATCAGAACAAATTTCCATGTTTTCTCTATCAAGAATATGGATCCTTGCTTTCAAACCTTTAATTTCCTCATTTATTGAATCCATCAAGGCACATTTGGATTCCCATTCATGATTCAAGTCTTCCATTCGTTTGGAAACTTGCTCCAGAGTTGTGCTTATGCTGATGATAGATGGGCTACTAGTAGGAGAGTACAATTCCATAAGTGGTGGCTTACCTGAAACCGGAAATGGATGCAACTGAGTAGACAGTTTATCTCAGCTCAGCAATTAGGTCTCCAATTTCAGGTCTTAGGTCAGCAGACAGGTCCCTTCGGTCTCAAGCCAAGAACCACAGGCAAGTCTCAGATCAGCAGATAAGTCTCAGGTCAGTACTTGCCTGCACAGCAGGTTCAGCCTGTTCTTACCAAGAATCAAAGACAACCAAGGGAATTTTGTAGGGTAGCAACGGTAACCAATGGCAGCAAGGTGTGGCAGCAAGGTGATGGAAACATGGTGGCACTTAGATGGAGGCTAGCAGAACTACCCAATGGTGCCAACCATTGAGCTATCTAGCAATTTTTCCTCTAGTTTTGTGGCGGCCATGGGAGCGATGGCAGTTAAAGAGAGAAAAAACAGAAGAAGAGGTTTTATTATTGTCTTTGTGGTGCCAAAAGAAGCACATAAGACCAAGTAAGTACATTTCAACTGTGATAAGTCCAAATGGAGCATAAGAATGTCTCCAAAATCAAAACAAATAAATAACGTATCAAATCTAACAGATCAACTAGACTAATCTCTACTCTCAATTTCAGTAGATTGACTATGTAAAATGGTGATGATAGAATGATGTATAGTATAAGTGGAGCTGTGTAGCCTGAAAATAATTCTAAGATGGTGATGAAGCTGGCTTGTAGGTGGCTGCCGGCAGAGTCAAATAAGGAATGTTTTGTAAACTGAGAATCAAATGTCGGTACTGTCTTGGGCTCTAACTGTTCTATGAGGTATTATTGACATATCTGCCTGTGGTTTATGATTTGACTTGCCATGTTTATCAAAATGGAACAATGCCTTGGATGTAATTGGTCTCATAAGATGGCTTTTTTCCAGGCATGAACTCTTGTGAAGATTCAATGCGAGGTTCTTTTGTATAACTTCGCTTGAACTTGAGGCCCTATTTGTTTCCAAATCTTGTGAGAGCAGACAAGGTTTGTTTATTCTGGATATACCATTTATGGTGATTTTGCAGGGAAGTTGCTCAATTACTGCAGGTGACTTTGGAAGGAATGAAGCATAGTACGAAGGATTCAGAGAATTTTTCGGTCATGCAGCTCTCATTAGAAAATATGCTGCAAGGAAAAACAAAACAAGGAGCTGCACAATTGTTTTTTGAGATATTGGTAAGCTCTCCTGTACCCCTTCAAGCTACAACATTTTTTTAGTTTGGTTTTGCAAAATATGATGAATACTTTCTAAAGGGACTTGTTCTATCCTACAGGTTCTCAAGACTAGAAATTTTATATCTGTAAAACAAGAAAATGCCTATGGCGACATTCTGATCACTGCTAACTGAAGGCTTGGAGTGCATTCACTTGAATTATGGTGAGATACCAGTTTTATTAGATCCGGGAGAGCATTTAACTGTGCTGGTGACTTTGGGATCACTGGAAGGTGATTATTTGTTGGATTTCACCCTCTTATGAAGTAAATGATGATGTTTTTTCAAAGCCCGACCACTTGCACGACAGCAGCTGGTGGGCCAACCTTCAGAATTGTAGCTCATTTGTCATCATTATGCACACAAAATATAGCAGGGAAAAATGTTATGTTAATGCAAGGTGGCATTGTCATGTTACTACTTTTATATGTGCATGCTGTTGAGCTATTTTCCATGAAGCAGTAGTGATGCATCCTCACTTCTTGTTTTATATATTCATAACATATACATCCATACTCTCCTCTGTGCTGTGCACAATATTTCATGCATTATTGCTTCACACTAATTGTACCTACATCCTTTGAGTAAATGCATGCTAGCCAATTGAATGACTTTACTAGTCCCTCTTAGAAGTGCACAAAAAGCTAGTTATATGTAACACAGACAAAAAAGACTATTATAACTATGCATTTCGGGATCTTTTTTTCAACTGTTAATTCACCATGTATGTGTATGGTTGAAGAGACTAGTCATATCATGTAGATGTTGATGCGTCTGTCTTGTTAGCTTGTTACTACACTCTTTCATCAATGTTGATGTCGACGTTGTACTGTTTTAAGATTAAGATTTCTTTGTATCATTACGTCATTTTTACCTTGTATATTACTCCACCATGCATGCAAGCATTCTCTGAACTTTGGTTTCTTATCTTGTAATTGCAAATTCACTCTCGAAAAGCTAATGGCTGTTCTGCAACTTTGATTTAAGTGATATATCAAGGACTATCAATAAATGGTTTACAGCCCACTAATCTAATCAAAAACTTTTGTACATGAATGTCTTTTTGTAACATAACATTTTACCATATGATTAGATTGCTATTGAATTAATTATTCACTGATAGAACAATATAGTCATTATCACCTAGACTTGTGGCCAATTGGGATGATTCTTTGTCCTATTAGAGAAACTTTAATTTGAAAAGTTGTCATAGAAACTCTTACAGCTTGATTTGCTACTATGTAGTGCTTTATAAAATCCACCACTCAAACTTTTTTTTTGTAAATTTTGAATCCAGATTCAGCTAGGAAAAATTTGGATGTTCATTAAATTCAATGCCATATTCTTCAACTAGAATGAGTTTTAGCTGAAAGTTGGCACAAGCTTGGAAGTTGATTAATTTCAATCTCATATGGTTCAACTAAGATGAGTTTTAACTACAGATTGTCAACTTTTCTTAAGATGTTGATTATGTTATTCAGCATTACGATCACTAGGGTATATCATGGTGAAGAAAGCTATACTTGTGCCGTATTTTCTTATATGGTTTTGTTGTGATTTTTTTTTTGTCAATTTTGTCTTTTTAACCAAGAGTAGCAATCGACCAAAAAAAAGAGGAAAAAGAGAATTTTTACAAGTATTGAAGATAGGAATAAGCTTGATGTAAAAGCTTTGAAGTGTATCTTCTTAGGTTATGGTGATCGCGTGAAGGGCTATCGATGCTTTGTTTTTTTGGAAAGAAAAATCCGTGTTAGATGTGATGTTATCTTTGATGAATCTAGGATTTACAAGGATGAGGATGCTGAGAAGTTGGACACATCAAGTGGAAAGGATGGTATGAGACACATTCTTACCAAGAAGTAGATCACCTAACAAGAAGTGCTCCAAATGGCTTGAGAGATTGATGGAGAGTCGCGACATGGATGATGTAAAGATCACTAGGCAAAACTCCTAAGATGAGGATAGGAAAACACAATAAGAGAGACAGTGGAGAAAAACCACCCAACCAATCCTAGATCCCTCTTGGAGAATCCTGGATCTAGCTCCTAAGCCATGCCATGTGATAGCAAGAGGAGAAGAGCTCAACAGGTAACCTAGATCAAAATTGTCGACAAGATAATCTCTACTTCAATATATAGAGAGTAGGATCCTGCGCATGACTACATGCAATTTTCATGCAGGTCAACTATAAATAGATCACATCTCTTCATGCATACCTCTTGCCTATATCAATCACACGTACATGCACTACTCCATATGTCTCAATTAGAGTGTCTGGGTCCTCTCAAGGTCATTAGTCACCAACAAGCCTTGATGTGGAATTAAATCTTGGGCGCATCTTTGGAGCGATTGAGGGCGATTGAAGATCAGTGCTTGAGGGCTTGAAGATCAGTGCTTGAGGGCTTGAAGATCAGTGCTTGAAGATCAGTGTTTGAGGTTGGTGCTTGATTTTTGTTTGTTTGTTTGAGGTTGGTGTTTGTTTGTTTATTTTGAAAAGAGATAGAGTGTGAATGATAGAAAGAGATATAGAGAGAGAGAGAGTGTGTGTGTGTGTATTATATGTGTATGTGTTTTTAAATTTTGCATTGATTGAAAATGGTTTTGAATATTGTTAGTATGAATATGGTTTTGAATGGTCTTGTAATGGATTGTTAGTATTATTTAGGATAGTGTTTGGTAATAATATATTATTAGGTTTGTAATTTGTGAGAGAGAAAGAGAGAGAAGAGGTGGAGTGTAGATGTATGCTTGAAGATATTGAAAGATTTTGGAGTTATGTTTTGTTTTTGTTTTTAAATAAAGTTTTAAGAGAGAGAGAGAGAGAGAGAGAGAGAGAGAGAGAGAGAGAGAGAGAGAGAGAGAGAGAGAGAGATAATAGATTGTGATAGTGTTTATAATAGATTGATTTATGATAGTGTTTATAATAGATTGTTAGAATTATTTAAGATAGTGTACGTGTGTGTTTGAGAGGATGTGTATGTGTTTTGAATTTTGCATTGATCTATAATCTAGGTTAATAGACAAATAGATATAGATAGTGTTGGGTAGTAATAGATTGTTAAATTTACAATGTGTGTGAGAGAGAGAGAGAGAGAGAGGAGAGAGAAAAGAAGAGAAGAGAAGAGGGAAGAAGTGTGTATGTGTTGTGTCTTGCATATATATATATATATATATATATATATATATATATATAGAGAGAGAGAGAGAGAGAGAGAGAGAGAGAGAGAGAGAGAGAGAGAGAGAGAGAGAGAGAGAGAGAGAGAGAGAGAGAGTTTTGTATTATGCATTAGTTTAGGGTATTTAAGAGTGATAAATAAATGAATGGTGTTTGATAGAAAATTTATATTAGATTTATAATGAGAGAGAGAGAGAGAGAGAGAGAGAGAGATTTGATTAAGATTTAGAGTAGTAAATGAATAGATTGTGTGTGTGTGTGTAACATTTTGCATTGATTTAAAATTTAAGAAGAGAGAGAGAGAGAGAGAGAGAGAGAGAGAGAGAGAGAGAGAGAGAGAGAGAGAGAGAGAGAGAGAGAATGTGTTGTGTTTTGCATGTTGAATTTAAGAAGAGAGTGAGTGAGTGAGTGAGTGAGTGAGTGTGAGTGAGTGTGTGTGTGTGTTTTGTATTATGCATTAGTTTAGGGTAGTTGAGAGTGCTAGACAAATAAATAGTGTTTGATAGAAAATTTATATTAGATTTAGAGAGAGAGAGAGAGAGAGAGAGAGAGAGAGAGAGAGAGAGAGAGAATGTGTGTGTGTGTGTGTGTGTGTGTGTGTGTGTTTTGATTAAGATTTAGAGTAGTAGATGACTAGATAGTGTTTGATGGTAATTGTATGTTTGATTTGTATGAGAGAGAGAGAGAGAGAGAGAGAGAGAGAGAGAGAGAGAGAGAGAGAGAGAGAGAGAAATGAGCAAGCATAAAATGAGAGAATTTTGAGGTAGATTAGAAGAATTTGCTTATAGTAATGGTTCAATTTTGTAATATAGTGTTATTTTTTAGTTGCTTGTGCATGTGACAAAAATATAAAAAAAAGAGAGCAAGCGTTTAAAGAGCGAGCAATTGCATGTTTGCACTTTAGCTTTGAGTGAGCTTATCGATGAGTTTGTGTTGTTTCAATTTTTTTAATTATTGGTATACGTTATCTAACATACTAAGAAATTAAATGTAATTCATCGTTTTCATTTTGTTCAAAGCAATATTGTATTTACCGCATATACTAGCAATTAGTTAATATGCAAAGGTGAAATGTAGATAATTAAAATTTCCAATCCTCAGAAGGTGTGTAGCCCTTACTTTCTCTCGTTAAAGGCAAGGTTCTAATCTTTCCAACTTGCATGGAAAAACCTACGCGCCGTAGGGAGGAAATATGTGGTGACATTCTGAAATAGGACATAGCCGCAAGGTTCGGATATTATAATTATCACATTAAACTCTATCTATAAAAGTCTGCATAAAAAGTATTACAATGAATATAAAAAAAATGAGTGCAAGTGAATTTAAGTATTAATAATCATAAATTATTTTCATCATTTACGTCATTCTCGTCATCACACAAGTCTTGACACTTATCTGAATCTAGGTCTAGGTATAATCGTAAATTTCCGATCGTGTCTCTTTGATGTTGTGAGCTACCCTCATATTCAATCTCCTCTTCTTCTAATTCTATCTCATCCAAACGTGAGGGCCTCAAATTACTCCCAATTTGGTCTTGTACGATCGTAGGAATCTCATCATTTCCATTTGTGTCTTCTTCTCCTGTCATTTCGACATCATTTGGAGTTTGGATGAGTGGTTCAGGTTCTTCCAAAACGTCGCCAAAATTGGGTGGTGGTTCGTCGTGTGTATCCAATTCAACAATATCTTTTCCTTCAAACACACGTCGTTTTCTTGCATTAAGTTAGATCACATACCACCATCTTGGGTCTATTCGATCTAGATGGAATATAATCTGTCAAAGAATTAAAGAAAATTAAGTTAATCTTATAATATTGATACATAAATAATTGGATTGCAAATATTAATGACATTAAAATTTTAGAGTCTCACTTGTTCGCAATGTCGTGGCAATACTAAAGTGTCATGAGAGTCCATCGATATACATTTTGTTGAGTCGATGTGAAAAAACTTTGAGTTATCATTTCTAATCATGGCGTTGCTTCCACGATAGATGACCTTAAACAATTTTACGTCAAAAATAAAATATTTTTCGTTAGTCTCGTAATCGACTTCATAAATGTGTTGCAATGTGCGTACATAGTCTAAGTCGTTCGAAATGACATTAGGGTCCCTCGCACTAGAATGACTCTCTTGTTGAAAGTTGGCCATTATACAACAATCATATGTATGTCGCTTGTTGTCAACTCTCTCAACATAGTAATGGTGTTCATATGCACACATGGCAGTGTATGATATATACTAAAACACAAAAAAAACAAATGTGTGTAATTAGAAATACTATTCATATATTGAGTAGTACAAAAACAAAACTTCACAAAAACAATATTACACTAGGACCAAAGTATACATGCACAACTTGGGCAATGGGACCTAGTAGGAGGGCGACCTTCTAAAGTGTCCATTGAGTTCCCAACTCTCACAAGAAAGGCATTCAAAGAGTCATAGGTTATGGAAGGAGTCTCTTGACCTTCCATAAGCCTATGGAGGTTCTTGGAGATTCTTTAACTCCCTTAGGCTTCTCTCTCTCTCTCTCATTGGATGGGCATGGAACTCCATAGTGCACTGGAGGGGACCATGGGCCATCTATATGAGGGTAGTAGGGCGCCCATTGGGAGGAGGAGAGATCTCTCTTGCTTGCTTTGCTTATGCTCTAGTGTGGCTACTAGTGTGTAGAGTACTTTCTTGTGTGTAGTATGCTTAGGGTTTGGATCTTGCTTATGGTATGGGACATAAGTAGGGTTTGGATCTTGAGTATGCTATAGTCTGTTGTGGTATGCTTGTGATTTGTTTATGGTTGACAAGGGGGTGCTAGATAGGCCTTGCTTGGAGCTTGGATCTAGCTATGGTTGGGTGGTGAATACTTGAGACCAACTTGTTATGTATCTTTGTGTTTAAGAGTAGGGACACAGATGGAGGAGAGATCCTTGGAGGCTTGCAGATCCTTACTTGCAGGTGGAGGCATCCTAGCTTAGAGTTAGGGAGCATATTGGAGCTTAAAGGTTGCTTGGAGGACATTTGGAGGCTCTACCTTGGATTTGGAGGACTTCCTCACCTCTACTTGTAAAAGTGGTATCAGACCTAGACAAAGGATGATAACCTTTCTACCTTCTTCAAGTTCTATGTTGGCTGATTCTGACGAATCGCCAAGATGCTCGGCCAGAACTACCCAAGAGCACCTCTCACCTTAGACCGAGGAGGTCTCTGAGAAGATGAGACAAACGAAGACTGAGAGCCGAGTATGAGTGCCGAGAAATGCTAGTTAGGAATGACAAGCAAGAACTGTGTAAGTCTCATGGTGAATCTCGGAAGATGGAATGACCATGTAGGAACTAGTATTTCTAGGCAAAGTAATAAATGCAAGTAGACCCCTCTTAAAGAAAGTAGAGTGAGACACCTTTTGATGGTGATCTCTAGTGGAGAACATTATTTCACTTGTAGTTTGTGTAATGTGGAAATGCCACTAGGATGCCACCTAAGGAGCTCGCTTGCTTATTTAAGAGACTTCCTCTTTGAGAAGAAGAGAAATTTATGCATTGTATCTACTCCATGTCCAAATGAGAAGAGCCTCCATGAGTTTGATACAACACTAAGCTTCTTGATCATGGCGGTTTTCTTGAGTGATGCTCCTATGATCATGCCCTTCCATCTTTCACGTGTGGTTGTGGATAGTAGAGTGGATTAGTTTTCATGCTTTCTTAGAGTGGATTGGTTTTCATTTCTTGTTTGTGGATTAATGTAGGAATCAGCTTTCAGGTAAACTAAATAGGCTGGGTTTGTGGTGTAGTTCTTGCATATTAGCTTACAACCCTGTTCTTGATGTTCTTGGGATGTCCAAGTATCAAAAGACTGGTTGGCTTCTTGATTCTTGAACTTCTAAAATGCTGCTAGAATAGTTTCTTGTTTCAGTTTTGTGAATTTATGCAAGTTTATTAGTGTTTAGGATCTGAATCAGTTCATTTTGCAAAGTAGAAGTAGATTTCATGGTTTGTTCACCTGGACTGCATGTTGATCTATTGGTTGAACAATTTGGTTACATGTTGGTTTGATTGCATATGACACGGTTCAAGAGAGACAAATCTGAGTTGTCCTCTGACAGGCAGGACAAATACAACGATGAACTATCAATCCACTATGCCTGATTGGGTAATGAAACCAGAACGTCAACTTCAAGAAACCACCCAAACGAGCTTGGCAACATGCAAGAAATAGTTCTATAAGCAGAGAGTAAGTAAGTAAGAAAAAAATAGTAAAAAGATTCTCCCAAGCAGAGGATCTGTATGTTGGAATTTTTCTGAAATCTGTTTATTACCTTCTTGCAAAACTGTTGACAAAACAAGTTTGTATTTTTACTCGTGTTGTCGCTATAGTCTGCATTTTTACTCGTGAATTTCCACAGGCGAAAAATGCGACACTGTATTTTTACATGCATTTTATGACAGACGACACTTGCCTAAAATGCGACTCTGCATTTTTACATGCAATCTCTGACAGCCGAAAAGAATGCAAGACTTGCCTCCATGCTGAAATGAGAAGAGCCTTCACGAGTTTGGTGCATCCATTGAGCTCCTTGATCATGCTTGTTTCTTGAGTGATGCATTTATGATCTTGCCCTTCCCTCCTTTTGTGTGTGGTTGTGGACTTTAGAGTGGATTAGATTTGATACTTTCCTAGAGTGGATTAGTTTCTTTTCTTGTTTGTGGATTAATGTAGGAACCAGCATTCAGGTAAACTAACTAGGCTGGATCTGTGGTGTAGTTCTTGCATATCTCTTTACAATCCAGTTCTTGATGTTCTTGGGATGTCCAAGAATCAAAAGACTGGTTGGTTTCTTGATTCTTGGACTTCTAACATGCTGTAGATTAGTTCTTGTTTCTTGTTTTGTCAATTTATGCAAGTGTAGCTCAGTGTTAGTATATTGTAGGATCTGATTCAGTTCGTTTTTAGAGTAGGTAGCTGTAGAATCTACAGAATGTTCATTTGGGATGCACTCTGATTTGTGAATGAGCATTCTTGGCTTGCATCTATGTATGAATGTAAGTGCGTTCAAGAGAGTTTGACCCTAAGTTGTCCTTTGACAGGCAGGACAAAAATATACTACAATGAAAATCTGTTCCCTTATGCCTAATCTGGGTAATCTCAAGAAAAACCCACCATCTCTGTTGATAGGCAGAAGTAAGAAAGAATTAATTTTAAAAAACCAACAGATCTTCTGGATCAAGAGATCTGTCAACATTTGGCACCGTTGCCGGAAACATAATACTACAACAAGAACCCATCCCTTCTGTCTGAATTTGGGCTTGAAACAAGAAAGAACACTAAGCAAGAGGAGCCCGCCGTCTCTGCTGATAGGCAGAAGAAGTAAGAAAGAATCAATTTTTTTAAAAAAAATACATTTTCTGGATTATGGGATCTGTCAACATTTGACACTGTTGCTACTTGAACCCCAATGCATTTTACATCACACAAAACAGCAACATTGTCCACACTCAGATCCCTGCAAACAAACTCATAATCTTTCAACACCTTTGAGTTTCTACAAACTGGACAAAGCCACATCGTTGGCTACATCATTACCCAATCCACGAGCTGTTAGACTCGCCAATCACTTGTAAGCAGACACACTAACAGACCTGGATTTCCTTCTATCCAAGCTCCCGCTCATCCAGTTTTCTCACGCTTCAAATCTCAATCGGAGGCCCAGCTTACATCTCAACCGAAGGCCTCACCTCACTCTCAACTGGAGGCCCAGCTGAAATCTCAACTGGAGGCCCAACTTACATCTCAACCGAAGGCCTCACCTCACTCTCAACCGCAGGCCCAGCTGAAATCTCAACCGGAGGCCCAGCTTACATCTCAACCGAAGGCCTCACCTCACTCTCAACCGGAGGTCCAGCTGAAATCTCAATCGGATACCCCAGCTGAAATCTCAACCGGAGGCCTAGCTTACATCTCAACCGAAGGCCTCACCGCACTCTCAACCGGAGACCTCAATAAAATCTCAACTGGAGACTTCAATAAACTCTCAACCGGAGGCCCATCTTAAATCTCAACCGAAGCATTTTTTGGAATCTTGACCGAAGTGTCCGCTGAAATCTTGACCGAAGTATTTTTTTGGAATCTCGACCGAAGCGCTTCTTTGGAATTTCGATCGGAGCGCTCGCTGAAACCTCAACCGGAGCCGAAGTGTCAACTAAAATCTTGACCAGAGCCGAAGTGCCCGTTCAGATCTCGAACAGATCCTGAAATCCCAGACGATTATCCATACGAGGTAAGGTCCCCTACAGCTGAACAAATCAAACGTCATAGATTCTACCGAATGCGGTCCCAACCCTACGAGCCATCCACAAACCCATTCGAGGGACAAGAACCTGATAGAGCCGAGTCCTCACGAGCCAGCATGTTCATGGTGTTGAAACATCCCATGTCTTAACCAACCTTAATGGAGTTTCTGCTACCCACCATGCTCATCATGAGAGACGTACACTTAAGCTAGATCTACCAAAGTTTGACGGTAGTTTGGACCCTCAAAGATTTTTGCAAATATTTGAGAATGCATGTGATGTGTATGGCGAAACATCTTTTAGATTGTGTCTTTTCTCTTGTTGATCTTCGTAGCTCTCCCTGGCTAGGTGATCTTGGAAAGTCATCCATGTCGCGGCTCTCCAACAATCTCTCAAACCACTTAGGGAGCTTCCTGTCAGGTGATCGACTTCCTGGTGAAAACGTATCCCACGGTATATTTTTCTCCTTGCATTTGTCACCTGCAACTTCAATCCTTCTTGCACCGAAAGATTTATCTCTACTTCTCCAACCTGCCTCTTGAGATTGAGTAGTAGTATCTTGAGATGTATCCTCATGTCCATCACTAGGAAAGTCAATAAATGGATCATCATTAGGAGGTATCCTCACTATACCATCTTTCCCACTAGATGTGTTTATCTTTTCAGCACCCTCGTCTTCAGACATCTTGGATTCATCAAAGATGACATCACAGCTTACATGTATTTTGTTTTCCATTGGATCAAAACATCTATAGCCCTTCACACATTCATCATATCCTAGGAATATACACTTGATAGCTTTCACATCAAGTTTATGTCTCTCTTCCTTAGGAATGTGTACAAAGGCCTTACATCCAAAGATTCACAAGTGGCTCACCTTTGGCTTCTTCTTCGTAAATGCCTCCTCAGGTGTTATCTTTGGTATGGCAATGATAGGACTTCTATTTTGAAGATAGACTGCTGTACTGCATGCTTCTGACCAAAAATCTTTTGGTAGTTTCATCTCAACTACCATAGATCTGGCACTTTCTACAATCGTGTGATTCTTGCGCTCAGCTACACCATTGAGAGTAGGAGTATGAGCTTGCGTAAATTGTCTTTTGATCCCACATTGATCACAAAGATCATTGAAGTCGTTAGACCTGTACTCACCTCCACTATCTGATCTTAGAACTTTGATCTTCCTACCTGTCTGATTTTTGACCAATGCTTTGAAGCTCTTGAAATTGTCAAATGCATCTGATTTCTTCTTCAAGAAGTAAATCCACGTCTTGCGTGACATATCATCAATAAAGGTCATGAAATAGAAGGCTTTATCTAAGGACATAGTCCTCATAGGCCCGCATAAATCTGTGTGGATCAAATCTAGGATGTTCTTTGCTCTTGCAACACCACCTTTATTGAACTTCTCTCGATGCTGCTTCCCATACACACATGATTCGCACATCGATTTCAAATGGTCTTCTATCGTAGGCAATCCTCACACCATTTCCAATTTCCTCATGAAGCCGAGGCTTCCTAAGTTCAAGTGACCAAGCCTCTTATGCCACAATTCAGTTTGTGATGGAATGGACGAGACAAGTCCATGTTGCCCCTTGATTGTAGCATTCAACCTGTACAATTTAGTGTTGGGCTCCCTTATACCATCCGCAATAGTTTTGAACTTTCGGTTCACATCCTTCACAAAGCAACGATCATGGGCAGATTCTACTTTCAACTTTTGATCAGTAATGACTCCAACAGAAAGTAGATTTTTCTTCAAACCTAGTACGTATAGTACCTCCCTGATCATCCTGCTTTTGTCATCAGGTAGTTGGATTGAAACGGTGCCTATCTCCTTGATCTTGCATGCATCACCATTTGCTTGTGAAACGGATGTTCCATTATCCAACACTTTCAAGCTACTGAACCAATCCTTGTTACCTGTCATGTGTCTTGTGCCTCCCGAGTCAATATACCACGCCTGAACATCTTGATTAGATGACAATGCTGATATGAAAATACTAGAGTCTTCAATCTCAATCTCATCGACATGGTTGCCTGCTTGCTTTGGTTTCCCCTTGCCTGATTCCGCTAGGAATTTTCGACATTCACTCTTCCAATGACCCTTTTTACCGCAATGGAAACACTTGCCTTGCTTCTTGGTCTTGCTGAAAGATCCCCCGTCCTCCTGAGTCTTGGTGAATTGCTGTTTAGACGTCTTCTTGTCCTTGCCCTTACCTTGTTTTCGGCGTGTCGCAAGTGCCTGATCGTCAGTATTTTGACGTCTAGCTTTCACCATTTCTCGCCGTTGCTCATCAAGATTCCTATGAGCTCGTCAAAGGTTGGCAATCTTTCTCTTGATGCTATTCTGCTCACAAACATTTGATAGGGTTCTAAAATGCCTCACAATGCATTGTGCACCAGCTCTACATCACGTATGCGCTACCAATAGAGTGCAGTTCATCCCTCATTGTCTTGATTCTGGTCATATAAGTCTGAATGTGCTCTCCTTGCTCCATGTGGGCATTATTCAGTTTTGACTTCAAGAACATGATTCTTGATGGATTTGACATCTTGAATCGCTCCTTTAGCACATACCATGCATGTCTGGGTGTAACAGCATCACAAATGTGGGTAATGATGTGATCCTTCACTAACAAGTTAATGAAGGTCAAGGCTTTCCTCACCTTCTTGTCGAATACTTTGATGTCCGCTTCATTTGGCGGTCTTCTCTCATCACCTCTGACAACATCCCACGTGTGTTTATGTTTTTCATTTTGGATTTCCACACTGCATAGTTTGAAATCCCGTCCAATTTGCTACTTTCACTCAAAATGGACTCTCCTATGTTTGTCATCGCAAAACTGCTTGAAACTTTTACCGTAGGCTAAAAGCAGTATGCCGAGGCCAACTGTGATGTTAGAAGTAAAATATAATGACCTACACTTTTTCCCTTACCAGGCCACCTGTTGCTTTTCCGCCAAATTGAAAGCGAAATTGAAGTCGCCTTCCGAAATGCACTTTGTCGTCAACTCCCAACTACGTGCCCAATGGAATGGTGAAATCACTTTTGGTGCACTCCGAACACTTTCTCCATTGCAATCACTCTATTTTGTGGTACCATACTTGTAGGTACAGTCTGGGTGCCCTTCGTTTGGAGGTTATAGCCTTTCGTCTGGGTCAAAATGGATAAAGGACCCAAAAATAGGGACTTTTTTTTAGTTTTTGAACTGTTTCTTCAGAGCGAAGAAACTTCACCTTTCATAAACTTGGGACCCAATCATTATTTCAAAGTGAAATTGTTATTGAAGTTGAATGGCTAATCACTCTTCAATGGCCTTCAGGTCCCTTCCAAGCCAATCTAATGGCTTCTTCCCATCCAACGACCTTAGTTCAATTTTCAACTCGCGATCTGATCCGTTGATCCTCGTAGGAACTTATCCTATAGTCACCATCATGCCCGTGCGCTGAACTCTTCTCTTGGAGACACCAACTCCCTCGAGCCACTATGATCTTAGCTCGGTTGGACGCGCACGAGCCACAGTTTCCTCTCTGTCTGTGGCCGCGCCTACCCTGGCCATTTTCAGCCTGATCAAACTCATGTTTGGATCAATTTGAGCACAATCTGAGGCTGGAGCAGGGTTGCCCTTATGATTCCAAGTCTACAGAGTATTCAATCATGAAATTTCGTGGAGAAATGGTGATTTTTGCTCAACTTGAAGAAGTGGCTTTTTCTCACTGTTTACCACAAATCTGCTAGGTTATCTATCTGCAGACATGACTCTGACACAAAGCTCAGAATCTCTCCATGACTGATTGACAGTATGATAAGCTTCCTTCATGTCTTTACGACATCCAAAACGGAGCACAAACAACGAAGAAATCACCAGTTATGTGTAGAAAACCGCAATCCCAAACCGGTTTCAATTTTCAACTGGCTTCAAAATTGTCAAATTTCCACCAAATTTTTCCTTGTCTGATGCTATGCACAGGCTAATAAGCCCTCTGCTGAGCTTGGCAAGCCTCTGTAAACTAGAAACCGTGCATCAGTGCTTTTACTTCTTGTCTACAACCCGCTGTAAACCCCGAACTCTCAGAAGACTGCTCTTCTCCCGAAGCTCTCTTCAACGACGACATTGTACTATGTACACTCCCTGACGGCTCTGATACCAACTTAGAATTTGCTTCAAACAGGAACACAGATCATGCTACACAGTAACACAGACAGAAAGCAAGCTCACATAACAAATGTATTTCTCAAAATGAAATTACATTGTACATATAGTTCTTCACTCAGGCAACCCATGCATGATCCAGGTTGTCGTTGACGGGATGCGTGTCCCGTCGATTCGCCTCGTGGTGAGGCCAACTGATTCTTATCGACTGATAGGACCCACAATACAGTAACACAGTGATTCTACTTTAATTCTAAATCTAACAGGACTATGATTTATATCATCCCTATCACTGGAGCTGAACTCCACACTTTTGGCTTCCCTAGAGGACCAAACACAGTCAGTAGAACACTCCAAAAGATCGAATCCACAACATACTACAAGTTCATAGATCCTTCAGTGGATAAGTGGAAGAACAAAGATGCTATCATGTCGACGCAATCAATGATAAGCCCAGCATTATAGGTCCAAGATTCTGCGTATCCTGATGATGCTCTTGCACATGATGGCAGATTCCAAACTATACAGTCAGAAGTTGTATGACTGGGCCCAATTTGCTTCAAACTGCCTTCATGAGTGTATCAAGAACAAACAGCCCTCCACTTTATTGGGCTATCTTCTGACAGATGTTACACTGCAGCAGCTAAGCCATGGACCAAAGTTCTAAGACCTGTTGATGCTAGCTAATAAAGCTTGGGAGACTCCAATAGCACTAGCCAAGAAGACAAAGTCTCCGTCCAAGCATACGACAATGGACCCAACACAAGCAGCTTCTCAGAAGAGGAAGAGCTCCACCTCTACACAAGGGCCAACTACAAAGCACCAGAAGACCGACCTAGCAAAGCTTACACTGAGAAAGACACCCACGTCTTCTGCATCACAGACGAGGGATCCTTTTGCCAAAGAATCTTTTGCTCAACAAGAAGACACCACCACCCTGGCCCAACAACCACAGACATGACAAGCTTAGGACAAGGAACAAGATGCAAGCAAAGAGGCCTCCTCCATCAGATGAGACAAAGATCGATGAATCCAAATCCGAAGGAGAAAAGATCGTACGACAACCCAGAACAGAGAAAGCGACCACACAATCTCCGCAAACCACATCTGGCTCAGATGATTCACAAAACACGGGCTCCTCCACAGATACGCCATCTCAATAGTAGTCATCACCACCTTATGTCGTAGATGTTGTAGTCACATCCATAGCTACCGACACAACTGTGAATTCTCAGGTTATTCCACCAGATCAAAGTACAACTCCACCATTGTTGGATAACACTCCGACACCACCACGTTTACCAATGACACAAGTCGTCCAGGCAGACCATTTGACCACTAGTGCAGCAACACAAAAAACAATTGACTTGACAACGTCACCGGAAGCAGCTGTGCAGCCCCTACCACAATCCCAACAAGCAACAATTTTTTTTGGGGAGGAAGATGGGTCAGACAAGGCCACAAAGATGACAACCACTGAGGATCCACAAGAGCAAGCCAAGCATGTCCTCATTATTACGGATGATTCAGACTATTTTGGTGCTAAAGACATGATACAAATAGAAGATGACATCGACGCAGGGAAGGAAGACCAGCTTGGGGGAAGCCAACTCTTACCAGAAACTATTGCCACTTCCACCCAACTTGCCACTCCATCCATCACTCTCATATCCATTACCACCCCCACCTTCTCAAACACTGTTCTTTGGACTAACGCTACCCGACCACACCTTCAACAAATACCCCACCCTTACCAATCACGAGGAACTCTCAGGGTGTTCATCTGAGTTGCATAGATCAATCACCAACTTCCATGATTTGTGGTGTTTGCTCCTAAATTCTAGGAAAGCTGACCAAACATTCTATCTAACTCCTATGATTAGGTCCTAACTACCCTAGGCCTATTCTCACATGTGCGAATATGCTCTCACATGTGTGGATTGCAATATGTACACTAAACTATGTGTTTATCAAGCTCAATATTTGCAAATTCTCACACGAGTAACTCCATTGTCACAACATTGGATGATTTGTTCTTTCGTTCGGGGCACTATTTTCACTATGCCCAGGTTTGTTGCATAGGGCATACAAATTCTTTTTGTTTGCCTACTTTCGTGCTTTATCCTTTACCATCGACTTTTTGTTTTTATTCTTTTGATGAGCAACAACATCCTATTCATCTAAATATTTTTTCCTTTCATTTTTTGATTTCTTGTTTTTTTCTTCTTTGGGGCCATTTGACCATGTACCATCTTATGTGAGGTTACCACACATCTTCAAGGATGTGGAGAGCATTTCACTTATATTTGTGTTGATAGCCAACTAGCAACCCAAACACAAATTGCCAGTGAGCCAATTTCCATCAAAAAGTTGTACCTTAGCCAAACAATATGTGAATTCTTGGACATACGTGTGCAATTCACAGTCCATACGGTAGTTGATAAATCAAAAATACATATTTGAGTCATTCATGACAATGAAAGGCTTTTAGAACTCCTCAAGGAATCCAAGGTGGACTAATGAAATCTGATTATCTTCTAGGACATTGTGCAAGTTACAATAGCTTGACCATCTATTAATCTACTCCTTGCCAACCTCAAAGAGTTCAATTTTTTTTTTTTCTGCTGCTAAAAACATTCGGTTGATAGTGGTCATCTTGCTTGTTACTCTACTAGAGTTCCAAGACCGCTTTACTCAAAGTATTAAGTGGTTGGAAATGATGAATCCCCCCATTGCAAGAGAGGCAGGTCGATTTAAGGAGAAGGAATTTGGCCCTCTCGAATAATGAAAATTTTCTCATGTGCCATTTTCCTATGGGAAATGAATGATTGTCTTAAATTCAAAAAATTTGCATTAAAAGAAAACAAAACAAAATTCATAACTTTTCTTAAAAATTTCTATGAATTCATGTGCTTAATAATGCATTGAATTAAGGCTTATGCATTTCACAAAGCAACTAGTTGTTGTAATAACTGAATTTCGATTTAAAAAAAAAAATTGATAGATTTATGGTCCCTAATAACTAACTGCATTGACCATGAGATCTTCATGGGGTTGAAGCCAATAAACGAAAAAATGAAAAAGTAAAACAAACATGGTCTCTCTCTCTCTCTCTCTCTCTCTCTCTCTCTCTCTCTCTCTCTCTCTCTCTCTCTCTCTCTCAATATCCATATCCTCAATCCTCAATTGCCTTCATTCTTTATCTCTCTTCCTTTTGTGCATATTGTTGCCTTTCTCAATTCTCAAGATCTTGGGGTCATTTGTGGTCATAGCATATTCTTAGTTGGGTAACACTTATTAGAAAGGGTCCCTATTCACCCAAAATGTATGTATCTCGTATTTTTACGCTACATCAATTTACTAAGCTCTTCACTACAAATAGGGGTATCTCAATACACACAAAGAATAGACATTTTCTTTCCTACACTCTCTTTCTCAAAAAAATTAGTATTCCCCACAATTGATAATCTCAGTTGTTGTATCAAGATTGTCTCATATTAGATTTCTTCCTTCATAATTGCTTGGGCATGAGGGATTTAGTGTACAGAAGGGTCTGCTTCAGCAAGCCAAAGGAGATTCAACCGCCAGATCGAGACTTCAAGCGATTGATGTGATTAGCCAATAATTTGCCATGTTTAAGACCCAAAAAAAAAGAATTGATCTTTAGTAGGATATATATCTAGACCTTTATTTATATCTATTTGTGAATCTAGAAATATCCAATTTCACAAATTTAAATTCAGAAGGACATTACCATTTCTAGCTCGAGCACCAAATACTGCTAAAAGCAACTCCCAAATCTCCTTCGAGGATTTAATGAGATCCAAATGATGTATTTCACAATCTGCCAAGCCTAAACCAATGTAAGTAGCAACAATTTTGTCACAGACATCTCAGCTTGAAAAATATTTTGTATCAGTCAATGTACTTTTGAAACTAACAACAATTCCCCATAGTTTTCCTTGGTAAAAAAAGCTCTATTTCACTTGTTAGATTTATGGGATTGGGATGGCAACTCCTCTTAAATCATAATCAACGGTTTACGCAAAGCATGCAACAGAGCTACTCATCACACTAGCATTCACATTGACTTGCCAACAAACTGGTTGCCAACGATCCACAAAAATTGTGTGAAGACTTCCATTCCAAAGTCATGGCTAGAACTTCACATAAGGAACAGAAATTTTGTAAACAGATATTTTGAGGGCTACACTGCAGGGCAATATTCATCACAAATAAATTTGCGATCCTCTCTCAAATTTGATATTCCTTTACACTTCAACTTTTATTGGAAAACTTCAGTTTCTAGCAAAAACCTCAAGAACCTACAATAAGGGATTTGACTCTCCAATCAAGAGACAAGGGCTAGCTTCTATTTCTTACGATCCTTCAATGGGGATCCTCTTCTCTCTTCTCTCAGGTGGTCAGCAATTCAAATTATTCTTTCACGCAGAGAAAGATTTTCACATTTGGCTGCATACATGGAATCTTTACGTCTGATGTTCTTTTATTTGCAGCAGATCTTTTATGCACTTTTGGGCTGATTTTCTACATAGCCCCTATATTGCACTTGCATTTCGCGGGGGCTATCAATTCAGCCTATGCGCAGCTACACCATACTTCACCTTGGGCTTGAAAATTCTATAAAGTTTAATTGACATTCCTTCAATGCTGCAACATGGCTTCATGTAGATGGGGTGTTGTTTAAAAAAATCTTGATCCATGTATGGAGGTCAGAATTTATTGCAGGTAGTGGCTGCAAAAGTCAATCAAGGCAAGATAACCTTTCAATCCTTTGCACAAAAGCATCAGTAAGTTTCAACGCAACTAAATGCATCAATTCTTAGCATCCTTCATCCTTCATTAGCACATAAAGCAAGGAATCACATGAGCAACAATTTCCACATATTTCACCAAGCCATGAATGTGTGTGCACGTGTCTTTCTCTTACTGTTTCTACACAATTATCTCGTTACAAAAGAAAAGGTCTACTGCATGCATATAAAAGAAATTGGTGTTTTTTATTTGGGGGGGGGGGGGGGAGGTTTCCGGCATTCCGTTTGGTATGTTTCAAAACAGTTGTTCCAGACCAATCTGGCAACAGAATGTCGTTCTGGTGTAACTTAGATGTGAAGATCATATCCCCAACATGTGCAACTAAGATATCAAGGAAATGAATAAAATGTATGCTTACAAACCCTCCTACAAAGTCAGGCTTGCTTTCCTTCATTAGATTCTTCAAATCCAGCACAAAAAAGTGGCTCCTGATGGACTTCTGGTTCTGCTTGAGCGAACTTTTGCACAAAGCAATTTTACATTGGAACCAATATACATAACCTTGATTCAACATTCTAAATAACATTTGATCTTCTATGGTGTGCTGTTCCACAATAGGTTGATGATAGCATTTCAACAAAGTTCACCCACCTCGTGTGTTAACAGCAACATAAAGCAAGAATGTTCACAAAAGATTCTTTACCTGAAAGCTTATCTTGCCAGCACCATATTTGTCCTTCTCATGAACAGAGCTTAAAAAATTATGCTTATACTAGAAATTGATCTTGAGCCACACATGTTATCTCGCAAGTTTTTGCAGCTTTACCTTTTAAAAAAGTAGCACTTGACTAAACAATTTTTACTCTTACACAGAAGCTGAATTAGACAGTTGCTGCCTATAATGCAGAAAAGTGTATTTGCATCCAATGTTCAAACTCATCAGTCCCAAGATCGATGTTGACAAGTGATTTTAACACATTGCAACATGCACCCTAAATTTTCCACAAGGACCTGGTCTCAAAATCTGTGTTTACCGTGAACAACTTTTTAAACAGAGTAGAGAACGAATTCATATCTGATGTAGACACCAGGTGGATGATACTACTATGATTTCAACACCGAAAGACAGAAGTGTTGTCATCCTATAAAGTTTCAAAATTCAGTTCACTTGGATATTGTCATACTCACCATCTGACAAAGTTAGCACCTGATGAGATAAACATAACAAGTTCTGGATAACAAGCAGAACAACAAAAAGCTCACTGTCAAAAATTGGTTCATGCTTGGTCTCATCATAATAGCTCACCAACAATGTTATGCTTCAGATCGTACAAACTTATGCGAGAATGAAAGTGGTTGTAAGTCTATCCATGATTTCCATTTGCCACACCAGCCGAATCAGTATGTATGTTCTCAGTAAGCAGTGTGTCTGCTTGAGGTTCTTTATCAGAGTCCTCTGCTAGAGATGCACTGTTAGATTCCAATGCTGGCTCTGTCTCCACCATAGCTTCCTGAACATGTGTTGGTGAAGCTGGCTCTGTCTCCACCATAGCTTCCTGAACATGTGTTGGTGCAGCAGGATCTGCCGAAGCTTCTTTTCCTGAATCCCTTTCAAGAGGCTCTTCAATACTTTCTGCTTCGGGCAGTTTGACAACGGTATCCATAGGTTCTGCAGCTGAGCTATCTTCAGAGTCAGAAAGAGTTTTGACGTTATTGTTATTTGGCGAAGCATTGTTAAAATCCGTTCCCATATCACTGGGAAGATCAACTGCTGGATAAGGATCATTTGAATTATGAATAGTAGAGGTGACCAGTAACAGCCTTTCAAAGGCTAACATAAACTTATCAAAGTTGGAGTAGCTGTTAGGAGGACACAGTAACAATTCACAAATTCTTTGAAGAGTAAAGGGTGCTTCATCAGAAAAAGAATCCAATTCCTCAACGAGTGTCTTCATACATCCATAGTACGTCTTCTGTGCGATGCCCTCTGGCTGAGACTCTTGAAGTTCTTTCAGAACTTGCTTCAGCCTGAAAGAAAGCAAGATTTTCAACTGAAACCAGTCATGCCAGTACTTGCCAGTCTTGGCAATGACCTCCAAAATACTCCGAAGCTCTGAAGTGAATTTTTTATGTGATTCCTCTTGTTCGACAAACTGAGAAAGAGCCACTGAGCCAGGTAACTCCCGAGACAACTGCATTTTAATTCTCCTGTATTTAAAATGAAACACTAAATGCGAGTTGTGAAGTACCTGTTAAAAAAACTGCCCAAAATGGACACTAAAATTAGCAAATGAAATGGTTTAGATCCTTTTCAAACCTGAAAATTATGTTATACAAAGCCATTGCCGATAGCACAGACACCAGCCTACTGATGAATTATGCATCAGCAAACAAACACAAATAAGAAGAAAAACTATATCAAACATGTGCTTTGCAAGCTAGATGCTATCTTGGCTATCAAACATCACATTGATCATATGAGTATTAACTTATAGAAGTTTAAAAATATGTATGAAAGGCAAATTATACTGTGTGAATTGTTGTCTCTTAATCCCGTGAGCTGTAAGTGCTAAAATAGATTTGACCCATATGTTCTTTAGAGATTTTGCCTCAAACCCAATTTTATCATCACACGCTCTTTAAAGATTGTGCCTCAAACCGACGTTTTGATACATTCTAAGCTTGTTTGATCTCGTTTTTTTGCAATTGACATTTGTTTTTGTGTTCAATTCTCTAGTGCTGTGTGTAAGGTGTAATTCAGGGGTATTAACCTAAGAAGATTTGAAATCACGCACGATGTGAGCTAGGTTCTGGCTATTCTATCAAATTTTGGAATGGGGAGTCGCTATTGTGGTAGGTTTTTTGGAAAATATGAGTGGCATGCATCCAAATAAGGAGATACGCAACCAAAAACAACAACCTCTGTAACTTGAGTTGCAGATGATGAATTTTGCAAGCTGTTTGGATCAGATCACTTCTCGTCCATATTCCCAATCTGCAAGCACACTATAATAATCGATACAAATCACACAAAGAAGCTGCAAGAATCACACACAATTCATAAGTTTATTTTCCCTGGAATCAACATTCATAAAACCAGCAGCACAAATCAAGAACAAGTAAGTCGACTGGCCATCTAATCCATGCTCCCCATATGTAGAGGTCGGATCAATTCAGCTGCAGTCCAACACTCCAGCCATGGAATAAGCAGTCGCAAACATATACTCATTACTACTGCTCCAACCGTTGATCGCATGCCAAAAACATGGGTGCAGCTCATCTCACCGTTGACGAAGAATAGATCTCCATCGCCATGGAAGCCAGTACTCCTCGCTCGCCACCATCGCAGATACTATTACTCACCTTTCATGCCGACATGTAAACCCTACATCCTGAACCCTAATACACCCTAAACCCTAAAACTGTGGGAGTGAGGAACCCTCTCTCTTAGGGTGAACTCATTATTGACTCATCCTCCTATAAAACCCTGAGCTCTAAAAGCCAAGGACACCCTCCATCTAATAAAAGGCATGTTCCCATAAATCGAGTCGTTCATCCAATTGTGTAATGAGCACATGTGGCTTTTTTTTACCCAAGTTTTCAGACTTCTTAAAAAGCATCATGTGCAAAGCAGAACGGATTTTGCTTTTCAGATGATGATTCACCATCTCGTTCTATAATGGTTGTGAGAGAAAACACCCAATATGCTCATTATGTGATGGGAGTAGCCAGGCAGATGCACAAACCAACGTGCTCATTATACAATGGAAGTAGCGAACAGATTGGCTCCTTCCATAACATGTTAGTGATGTCTCCGTGGCTTGACCAATAGAAGCCTCACCAACTCATTTGTGGCAATGATCCTCCTCTATTCCATAAGCACAACATCCTTCTAGAAGACATGAATATATAAGTGAATCAAAGATTCATTCATGTATGGAGACCTGCGAGCGAGGAGCAATTTCCGATTCATGCTTGTGAAATTATGTTGCTTGCACGATCATCATGCAAACTGCACCTGCAAGGGCTATTGTTGAATGAATGTGTGTGGGAAAGAGATTTGAAGTTAATAGATGATCATCACACAGACATGGTGACCACTAAGTCAATAAATGATCTTCACACATGGTGACCATTGATTGAGCTAGGCCCAAATTTCTCACACATGCGAGACAATGCTTCTAAGCTTCCCATTAGAGGGTGTGAATGAACCTTGTGTCTTAGGGTGGTTTGTTGTTCACATATCTTGATTTGACTTGAATTGATTTGTTGGTGTAAAACCCTTGGGACAAGTAAGAGAAATATAGTGAAGTGAGGTGCCATGGCGAATGCAAGAATTAAGAACTTGATAAAAGTGATGGAAATTTAGATCATGTTGAAGGTGGGTTTTTGAGGAAGCCAAGTGCGATAATGTAAATTTTTTTGCAAATGGTGGAGGAATGAGAGAGAAAACTGTGACTGATGTGTGGAGTAGTCGTGAGGGGCGTCTTTGTAAAGATGGAGGTTTTCTTTTTCTAACCTTGGTTTGGATGGTTGACTACTTGACTTGGGAAGAGAAGATCGGTGTTTGATGGATGATTAGCTGCATGGTTTGTTGTCGCCTCTTCATAGTTAATTAGGGGCTAGGCACCTTTCACTTAAGCTAGATTTTGTATTCATAGAGGATTTGCTTGTTGAATCTTCTGTTGTTCTTTATTTTTGGCCTTCTTCTCAATTGATTTTGTGGATAGTGCACCTACCTTTCTTTTTCCCTATAGAGGCGTTTTGGTTGTATCATCTTTGTGAAGAATTTGAGATCCATTAAGATCCAAATCTACAATTGATCTTTGGTTACAAAAACAAACAACTCACCAATCTTGCCAATGTAGAAAAATCAGCATCTACACTAAGATTGAAATGCAAACTCTAATAGATCTTGATCAAACATGAGCTACAACATAAAGTACTATTGTTGTCCGTACAATTACAGTACCCTACTGTGTTTCACACGTGTGGATCTGAAAATAGCAATTAATGATCATTCTACACAATTGCAAGATATCACAAGTATAGTGCACCAATGGATAGTAGAACCCAAGAGAACCATGTATAAGCATGAATGAGATAAGAGAGAGAGAGAGAGAGTATTCTCTCTTCCCACGAGTTACATCCTTTTATAGCAGGTCCAAAACCTGAATTGCCACTTGGTTTCCCTCAAATATGAAAAATCCTACTATTTTTAGGACTAGATTCAATGTACCATGAAAAAACAATTTGTTTCGAGCCACAAAGCTTTGCTAGCTTAAGAGCTCAAGTTTGTAGAAACACAAGGGAGCTGCCTGGATGCGAAGGCCGAAGCTTCGAGAAGTAAAGACCCGAAGACTACGGTCAAATGTTTGTTGACTGGAGGATACCTGAACACGAAGAAGAAATGTTCGTAGACCCATAAAAGCTCAATGGCGAGGACGAAATACAAAGAAGACACGAAGACCGAAAGGCGACGGATCTTCACCCTTCAAAGTACAAAGGAGATCGGGAAAGTACAAGGAGGACATCACTCCTCCGCGGACCACCTGGGTATCGTTAGAACGTGCTTAACCAGCCGTTCTTGTAACCCCTGATCAACTTAAACGTGTTCTCTCTATCCATCTATATAAACAGATTGAGAACAAGGGAATAGATTGAACATCACGTAGATGTCCAAAGCATCACGTAGGTGTGTTGAGCATTATAGATGTTTTTGAACATCAATTTGGTTGAATGCCAATGTGAGCTAAGCACAGTGTTGCTAGCCGGTGTCCAGAGCCCGCTAGTAAGCAAGAAAATCTTTGATTCGTGAGAGAGATAGTGCCTCCCACTTCGTATTTTTTGGGAAGTGGCTGGAGATGCTTCTCGTTTAAAAAAAAAAGGGTGACTTCGGGTTTTCTCTCTCTTCTCCTTTTTGTGGAAAAGCCGAAACTACTTGAAAATAATTAGACTATTGAACTATGCATAAGTGTCACATATCGGAAAAATGTGAGAAAGCTGACATGCATAAATATTTTTTTTAGCTTAACATAAAATATATTGTTTTTTTTGGGCCTTGCCTTGCAAAATGCATTACTATGTCTTGATGTCAGTCCATGTAACTTGGTTCAGTATTCGAATCAGTTTGAAAATGCCTTAATTTGAATTTTCTTTCAACAATTTTGAACAAGGTTCAGTTCGAATATCATTCAATTCGAAAGTCCTTCGATTTGAATCTGATTTGGACTTGTATTTGAATTTGTCGAAGATGGTCAAAATATAGGTCTAGATCTCACACATGTTTGCTTGAATATTGTCTTATAGTATTCTACTCTAGATTCAGTATCGCTACACAATTTTAAGTACTACACTCTCTAGCAGAAATGGACCATTGTTCCTATCACACACTTCAGACGACTTTTTGATGGTGATCATGTACTATGAAACCCAACTACATATTAACTATATGCGTTGTGTGTGAGAGGCACTATCTCTCTCACGAATCAAAGATTTTCTTGCTTACTAGCGGGCTCTGGATACCGGCTAGCAACACTGTGCTTAGCTCACATTGGCATTCAACCAAATTGATGTTCAAAAACATCTATAATGTTCAACACACCTACGTGATGCTTTGGACATCTACGTGATGTTCAATCTATTCCCTTGTTCTCAATCTGTTTATATAGATGGATAGAGAGAACACGTTTAAGTTGATCAGGGGTTACAATAACGGCTGGTTAAGCACGTTCTAATGATACCCAGGTGGTCCGCGGAGGAGTGACGTCCTCCTTGCACTTTCCCGATCTCCTTTGTACTTTGAAGGGTGAAGATCCATCGACTTTCGATCTTCGTGTCTTCTTCGTCTTTCGTCCTCGCCATTGAGCTTTTATGGGTCCACGAACATTTCTTCTTTGTGTTCAGATATCCTCCAGTCAACAAACATTTGATCGTCGTCTTCAAGTCTTTACTCCTCGAAGCTTTGGTCTTCACGTCCGGGCAGCTTCCTTGCATTTCTGCAGACTTGAGCTCTAAAGCTAGCAAAGCTTTGTGGCTCGAAACAGATTGTTTCTTCAGTTTTCTCTCAAAGTGTGGTAGCTTTATGACTCTCAGACTCTTCCTCTGTCTCTCGAACAAACCTTTGTCTAAGGCCTTGGTGAAGATGTATGCCACCATTTGCTTCATTCTAATGAAGCTGGTCTTCATTTCATTTTTTGTGACTAGGTCCCTTATGAGATGGTACTTGATTGCAATGTGTTTCCTTCTCAAGTGAAACACGGGATCCTTTGTCAAATGTATTGCAGAAGTATTATCCATCTACAAAATCAGAGGCTCTCTAGTGTTCTCACCAAGTCCATCAAGGAACTGTTTGAGCCATATGATTTTGTTGGCCATCTTTGCGGCTGCAACGTATTCTGCTGCGTAGGATGACTGAGCTATAATGGTCTGCTTCTTGCTAATCTAGAGAATTGTTGTGCTTGCTACAATGATGCACCCTCCTGAGACACTTTTATAGTCTCAAGGTACTGTAAGATTCGCTTCGCGATCTTCCAGTGTGCTAAGCCTGGATTCGTGCTGAATTGGCTCATTTTGAACATGGCATAAGCCATGTCGGGGCGTGTGTTATCTGCTAGATACAACAAAGATCCAATCAGCCTCCTATAAGGCATGTGCTGCATGATCTCTTTCTCTTCTTTAGTCCTCGAACAATCTTCGTTCGTCAAGATTGTGGTATTTGTCCCTTTGCAATCTGTACCTTGACTGATGAAGGTATATCTTTCCTTCGTCATAGTTGCGGTCGATTTGCAAGCCTAGACAACATCTTGTTTCTCCTAGGTCTGTTATCTCAAAATGTTTCGAGATCTCGCTCTTCACTCCTGCAATCAGCCCTTCACTTCTGCATAGTATTAGAGTGTCATCCACATACATAGCAACAATGATGTGTGAAAGATTCAACTAGTTTCATTCCATTTTGCAATATTTTCATATTTGGCTTATTGAGGCCAAAACTTGTTTTAGACTTAGAGGTTGACTTTTCATAGTTCATTAGTCTAAATTTATTTGAATAAACACTTTTTGAAAGTGTGGAAAAGTTAGAATGCGAGTTTGAGTAGATTCAATTTCAATAGTTGGGTACATTGAATCTAGACCCAAATTTAGTAGGGTTAGCATTTTGGTAAGAAAGCCAAGTGGCCAAATAGGGTTTGGACCTGTTATGAAAGGATGTAACTTGTGGAGAGAGTGATCTTCTCTCTTCTCTATCTCATTTCATGCTTATACATGGTTCTCTTGGGTTCTACTATCCATTGGTGCTCTATCTTGGTGATTGCTTGCAAGTCTATGTGTAGAATGATCTATATTTGTTATTTTTGGATCCACATGTGTGAAATACAATAGCTTGCCGGTTTTGTATGGACAAAAATAGTACATAATCATTTCATTCAAGTTTGATCAAGTTCTATTAGTGTTTGCATCTCAAATTGATGCTGATTTTTCTACATTGGTGAGATTGGTAGTGTATTTCTCTTTCTAACCAAAGATCATTCAAGTAGATTGGATCTTAAGGATATGAAATCTTTCACATGGTATCAGAGCTTGTGTTTCAGGTTATGAATGAGGAAATTAGATCTATCAATGATTTGGTGAAGATATCAAGTCTAGAGCATGCTAGAGAGGATTCTACACCAAAATCGGATTTTTTGCTTTTGTAGATTGGATTTTTTGTAGATCAAAACACTAAATAGGTCAATATACTTGTTTAATTTTGATTTTTGAATTTACATACTGGATTTTGCCGATTTTTGGATCATTGGTTCAGCCTAAGTGGTGGCTTATAGATTGCATATCAAATTTTCAGCATTTGCATGTAGATTTGGAATAGTCAATTTTTTGTGATTTTGTCAAAATCCTAATTTTGATTGGATCTCTAGATAGTGAGGTTGCTGGACTTCATTTGAGTGTGTTTCAATCTTAGGAAGTGGCAAAAGTCATTAGATTGAGGATAGATCATAGGTTGATCAAGATTCCATGATTCTATGTGTTGATTTGCATGGATAAGTGCTAGAAGAGAATTTGTGAGATAGTTTCAAATCTTGGTGATTTCTTTTGAAAGCATTTGTTGTTGTTCAAAGGAGTGCTTTGTGCATTGAAGCAGGTTGAAAGAGAAGATCAGGTCATTGCTACATGACAACCTCAATTGGAGTCATGTTGGAAGCCAATGATAGGCTTACCTCAAGTAACTATTCATTATGGAAAGTGAGGATGGAGTCACTTCTTGAGATGAATGATGTTTTGGATATTGCTGTAGGTTTGGAGGAGAGACCAGCAACACAACAAGATCAATTGAAGTATGACAAGAGGGCCAAGAAGGCTCTGCACATGATAAAGATGAATGTTACCAATGAACTTCTCAAGGAATTTGGTAAGTGCACATCATCTTTGGAAGCTTGAAATTCATTGAAGAAGCTTTATGAATCCAAGTCTACTTCTAGAGTGTTGACTCTAAGAAGGCAAATCTTTTCTTGTTTGCAAAAGAATGAAGAAAGTCCAAGTACTTTTGTTTTGAGAATGAAAGCATTGAATGATGAGTTAGCTTGCATAGATGAAAGCATTAAGGAAGGAGAGCTTATTCAAGTGATTCTTAATGGCTTGTTGGATGCTCATGCTAACATTGCTCAAAGTATTGCTATTCAAAAGACTTTGCCAAGTTTGATGGATCTTCAAGAGATCTTGATCAATGAGGAATATGGGCTTCAAGCAAGAGGTGGATCTACATCGACACTTCAAGAGGATGCTATGTTTACAAAGGGCAAAACCAAAAGTAAGTGGTCTAAAGGGCAAGATCAAGTGGATGCTTCTTCAAGTGGAAAAAAGAAGGATAGATCAAAGCTCAAGTGCTTCTATTGTGGCATCAAAGGACACTTTGCAAGTGAGTGCTACAAGAAGAAGAGAGATCAAGGAGACAAGCAAGGTAATCTTACTCTTGATGAGGATGGTTTGGATGTTCAAGATGCAAATGATGATGCTTTTGTGATGTCTTCATGTATGCTTGCTAATGATGGAGATCTAGATCCTTGGTGGATTGATAGTGGAGCAAGTTCACACATGACTTTACACAAAGAGTACTTCACTTCTTTGTTGGCATATGGAGATGACAAGAGGGTGATCTACACGGCCAATGATGGTGCTTAGTGTGAGTCAAATGCTAAGTAAGGGCCTCAAGGTGGAGTTTGATGGAGATGCTTGTTTGATCAAAAGGAAGGATGTCTTGATTGGAAAAGGTAAAAGGCAAGAGAAATTGTTCAAAGTTGATGCTTGTGTTATTACTAACCAAGTTGAATGTGTTGCAAGGGAGCAAATTTCTATTCAAGAGGTTTGGCACAAAAGGATGGGACACCTCAACTTCAAGTCATTGGAGGTAATGGCAAGGAAGAAGGTTGTGATTGGTCTTCCAAGTTCCTTAAGTAATGACAAGCATGTTTGTGAGTTTTGTGCTTTGTCTAAGTCATGGATTTACTACAATTAGCAATAGTGGAGCTAAGATGTATGTAACATTCATTGATGATTTTAGTAGATTTTGTTGGATCTATCTACTAAAGAGCAAGGATGAAGTGTATAATGTCTTTGTCAAGTTCAAGAATGCAAGGGAGAACCAATTTTCCACAAAGATCAAGTGCTTGAGATGTGACAATGGTGGTGAGTACATATCTAACAAATTCAAGGCCTTTTGTGATGAGCATGAGATCAAGAGGGAGTATACAACATCAAGGACCCCACAACAAAATGGAGTGATTGAAAGAAAGAATAGAACTTTATGTGAAAGTCCTAAAGCTATGAGGTTAAGCGCTAATCTTGACAAAGCATTTTGGGATCAAGCTTTGTTGTGTGCCAATTTCTTTTGCAATAGGTGGCCGAGTGCTATTTTGGATGGAAGGACACCTTTTGAGATGCTATTCAAGAGGAGGCCGAGTGTCAACTTTTTAAGAACCTTTGGATGCACATGCTATGTCAACATTACTCTTGATGATAGGACCAAGGAGGATCCATCTTCAAGAAGAGGTATTTTTGTTGGATATAGTGAGGTGAGTAAAGCCTACAAGGTTTACATTCCTTCTACTAACAAAGTGATTATTGGTAGAGATGTCATTTTTGATGAGAGGAACATTCCAAAGGTGTCTTCAAGCATGATTGATGGTAAAGTGGATTGATCTAACATTCTTGATGTTGATGAGAAGGATCTTACTTTGGATGGCGGTGATGATGGACCTTAATCAAGTCAAAAGCCAAGGAGAACATCAAGAGAAAGAAGTACCTTCAAGGCTCACATATGATCAAAAGGGTAAGAAAGTAGTTTTTGGAGATTATGTTGCTTTCCTAACCTCTTTGGATGAGCCTACAAGTGTAGATCAAGCAAGGAAAGAAGAGGAGTGGATCCAAGCAATGGATCTTGAATATTGATATCTTATGAAGAGTAGAACATCTTTTGGAAGATCTTCTTGTCTACATGGAGCTATGCAAGTGGATGGATGTTATCTTGCTGTAAAATCAAGTACTGGATCTGGAATACAAATTTTGTTCAATGACTTTGATGATCAAGTTGAAGATCAAGAAGTTGATCTCAAAGCGCTTCAACTAGTCAAAAGGGAAGTTGGCAATTTGGAGCTAGTCAAGAGCATCAAAGGAGAGGTAACTGGCAAAGATGTTATGGATCTATTTTTGCAGAATATTGAAGACTCATGTAAGGTCAAAGGATCATTAAGGAAGTTTTGTTCAAGTTTACTTTACTTGTTCTATCTCATGTTTGAGCAATTTCATGTGGATGTGTGCAAATTGTCAAGATATGGTAAAACTAGCTACATTGGTGAGCATTGTTTTGATGTTGGATTTGTACTAGCATTCTTGGCTGATTTTGCTGATGGATATGAAGCTATTGGAGGCTCATTATGTCACTCATTCATGGTCAAGTCATCAAGGCTTGATGACATCTTTTGGCAAGATGGAGATGGAAGCCCATTCATGGAGTATCATGGTGGATACATGGCAACAAAGGACAAAGGAGGAGGAGACATGCAAGCAAAAGTTGATCACTCACATTTATTGTTTGTTTGTTGTTTTTTTTTAGAGAGTTCAGAGTTGGAATCATGGTGGAATCATTTCATTTACATTCTATTTGATTCTTCATGTTTTAGTCACTTTTTTACATGTAAAATCGATGTAAGAAATAGTGAAGCATCCCAAGTGGACACTATTCTCTATATCAATTATGGTTGTTTCTATTTTGAACATTACATGATCATTGAAAGGAGATATATTCTTAGGAATAAGATCATTCTTATGATGGATCAAAGTTCTATTGTCAAAAACTATGCTAGGAGCAAGCATATTGAGATACAATATCATTTTGTGAGGGAGCGAGTCATTGCAAAGTAGGTGGGGCTTCAACATGTGTCTTCAAGGGAATGTGTAGCTGATATCTTCACCAAAGCATTGGGAAAAGGCTTGTTCATGAAGCATAGGACCTCACTTTATCAAAGTCTATGCTAAAACTAGTTGAAGAGGGAGTGTGAAAGATTCAACTAGCTTCATCACATTTTGCAATATTTTCATATTTGGCATATTGAGGCCAAAACTATTAGAGGTTGACTTTTCAAAGTTCATTAGTCTAAATTTTATTTGAATAAACACTTTTTGAAGGTTTAGGAAAGTTAGAATGCGAGTTTGAGTAGATTCAATTTCAATAGTTGGGTACATTGAATCTAGACCCAAAATTAGTAGGGTTAGCATTTTGGTGGGAGAGCCAAGAGGCCAAATAGGGTTTGGACCTGTTATAAAAGAATGTAACTCATGGAGAGAGTGATCTTCTCTCTTCTCTATCTCATTTCATGCTTATACATGGTTATCTTGGGTTCTACTATCCATTGATGCACTATCTTGCTGATTACTTGCAATTCTAAGTGTAGAATGATCTATATTTGTTATTTTTGGATCCACACGTGTGAAATATAGTAGCTTGCTGATTTTGCATGGAAAACAATAGTACATAATCATTTCATTCAAGTTTGATCAAGTTCTATTAGTGTTTGCATCTCAAATTGTGTGTAGATGCTGATTTTTCTACATTGGTGAGATTGGTAGTGTATTTCTCTTTCTAACCAAAGATCATTCAAGTAGATTGGATCTTAAGGATATGAAATCTTTCACATGATGATCTCCCCATTTGTGATCCTTATATAGACATTGGAATCAACCATCAGTGGTTCGAATCCAAGGATCTCAGGGAATGATCTTTCTTCTTATACCATTGTCGTGCGGATTGCTTCAGACCATAGATACTTCTGTGCATTCGGCATGCATAGGTAGGAAGTGAGTCGGAGATGTAACCAGAAGGTTGTAGACTTCTTCATCTAGCTTGCCATGTAAGAATATTGTCTTCTCATCAACAATGTGAATCCTGAGGTCGCATATGCAAATAGTAGACGTAAGGATGCATGTTTCACCATTGGAGAGAAGGTCTCAGTGTATCGATGCCATATTTCTGAGAGAATTCTTTCGCTATAAGTCTGGCCTTGTTGTATCTCGAAACATCTCCATTCGGTCCATATTTGAGCTTGTAAATCCATTTGCATTGCACTATTTTTTGTTTATCTGGCACTGGTTGCAATGTCCATACCTTATTCTTCTTCATGGATTCAATTTCTTCGTTCATGGCTTGGATCCATTTGTCCTTGTCTGGACTATCGATGGCTTTTTCAAATGTTTGTGGTTCACTGATAAATCCACAAAACTCTTCGAATGTTGAAGCCAAGCTGCCTGACACAAATCTTATTGGCGCTCTTCTCTCTCTGGTTGATCTCCTGGGAGATACTTCAGGTACTACAATGCTCTTCCCTTTGTCTCTTCGGCCAGGTCCAAAACCATCTCGGTTTACAGGAGTTCTAGCAGTAGGCAGGCTTGCGATCCTTTCTTCATCTGATTCGTCGCTCAACTGATGTGGAGTTCGAACATCTCCATCTGAGTGTTTGAGTTCTGATCCCTCTGTCATGGTTGGCAGATTGTAGTACTGCTTTCCTAGGAATTCATAGCTGGCATAATCATTCTCGGCCATTGTTCTGGTCTCATTGAACTTGATGTCTCTGACAGTCTTCACTAGATTCATTTCTAGCATGTAGATCTTGTAGTATGATGAGTGATTGTCATACTCGACAAGATATCCTAATTGACTTTCTCATCAAGCTTATTTCGAAGCTTATTAGGAATATGTGCATAAGCTACATAGCCAAAAATCCGAACATGTGTCAAATTGGGCTTTCTACCCCAAAAATTCACTGATAATACAGTAGATGTTATGCAGATGATTTTCTTATCTTGAATGTTATTAAACTAGTTCAGCAATGTCTGTCCATGCTTTGGAGGATTGTAGATATGTTGTAGCTGGCAGTAGACTAGCAAACAGAATCGAACTCACATTTGGGCCATAATTCTCAACAGTGGTATCAGAACGTTTGACGTTTTGGCTTTCATCTGAACAATTTTCAACAATACCCTACATTCGAATTTGAATCTACTCAAACTCGACTTCTACATTTCCCAAATTTTCAAAAAGTGTTTATTCAAATACTTTTAGACAAATATAACTTTGAAAAATCAACCTCTAAGTCTAATATGAAAATTGGCCTCAATTACCAAATATAGAAATGTAGCAAATATGACTAAACTAGTTGAATTTCTCACACTCTCTCTTCAACTAGTTTTAGCATGGACTTAGATAACACTCCAAGTGATGCCCTATGCTTCATGAACAAGTCCTTTCCCAATGCTTTGGTGAAGGTATCAACTACACATTCCCTTGAGGCCACACGTTGAAGCTCCACCTCCTTTGCTATGACTAGCTCCCTCACAAAATGATATGCAACTTCAATATGTTTGCTCCTAGCATGAAAGATAGGACTGGTTGCCAACCTTTGGGCTGATAGATTGTCACAAAAGATGATTGGACTCTCTGAAAAATCCAGCAAGTGAAGATCCTTGATCATCCTCTTGATCCATACCATCTCCTTTGTGCAATGTGTAAGAGCTTTGTACTCGGCCTCACTAGATGACAATGAGATAGTGGCTAGTTTCTTCGACATCCATGATATAGCTCCATCACCTATGAAAATACAATGAGCACTAATGGATTTCCTATCCATTATAGATCTAATCACTTCTATTCCCAAAATAATGCAAGTTAGCAAGATCATGCACCTCAAACGCCTTAAGAGCACTCTTGATATCCTCCACATCTTGATTATCTCCACCACTCAAGATGATATCATTCACATAGATTAGCAAGATGGTAACATCATTTCCATCAAACCTATAATAAAGTGAATGATCATACTCACTCATAACAAAACCTTGAGAGAGTAAAAAAGTGTTGAGCTTAGCATACCAACTCCTTGGTGCTTGCTTAAGACCATACAAACTCTTTTGTAGTAGACACACATGATTTGGCTTTGTAGAAAAAATGTAGCTCTTGGGTTGGTCACCATTCAGAAAAAGCATTTGTAATGTCCAATTGCCATAGATCCTATCCATAAAGAGTAGCAAGTGAGATGATGACTCGAATGCTTACCATCTTTGCCACGGGTGCAAAGGTCTCATCATATTCAATCCCTTGTTCTTGAGCATATCCTTTTGCCACTAACCTTGCCTTGTACTTATTGATAGATCCATCTTGGTTTGTCTTCACCTTGAAGATCCATTTGCATCCAATAGCTTTCTTGTCCTTAGGTAACTCCACCAATCTCCATGTTTCATTCTTCATAAGAGCTTGATACTCAAGATCCATTGCTTGTATCCACTCCTCTTCTTTCCTTGCTTCATCTACACTTGTAGGTTCATCAAAAGAGGTTAGAAAAGCAACATAATTTCCAGAAACTACTTGCTTATCCTTTTCATCATTTGTGAGCCTTGAAGGCATTTGTCTTTCCCTTGATGTTCTCCATGGCATTCGACTTGATGAAGGTCCGTCATCATCACCATCTAAAGTAAAAACCTTTACATCAACATCAAGAATGTTAGATCCATCCACATCACCATCAATAGTACTTGAAGATACTTCTGGAATGTTCCCCAAAAATGACATCTCTACCAACAATCACTTTGTTAGTAGAAGGAATGTAAACCTTGTAGGCTTTACTCACCTCACTATATCCAACAAAAATACCTTTCCTTGAAGATGGATCCTCTTGGTTCTATCATCAAGAGTTCAATGAAAGTTACATACATCTTAGCTCCACTAATTTTAATTGTAGTAATTCCATGAATATCCGAATGCACAACTTGAATAGGCTTTGTAGATCTAGATATAGATCTAGAATAAGGTAGTCTATGTGACTTTGACAAAGCACAAGACTCACAAACATGATTGATACTTTTCAAGGAACTTGGAAGACCTATCACAACCTGATTTCTAGTCATTACCTCCAATGACTTGAAGTTGAGGTGTCCCATCCTTTTATGCCAAACCTCTTGAATAGGTATTTGCTCTCTTGCAACACATCCAATTGGTTAGCAATAACACAAGCATCTAGTTTGAACAACTTCCCTTGCCTTTTACCTTTTGCAATCAAGATATCCTGCCTTTTGATCATACAAGCATCTCCATCAAACTCAACTTTGAGGCCTTTATTTAGCAATTGACTCACACTAAGCAAATTCTTGGTAATAGATGGAATGAACAAAACATCCTCCAACTGAACATTTCTATTTGGATATAGATAAATAGAAATTGTGCCAATCCCTTTTATTGCACACTCACCATCACCCTCTTGTCATCTCCATATGCCAACAAAGAAGTGAAGTACTCTTTGTGAAAAGTCATGTGTGAACTTGCTCCACTATCAATCCACCATGGATCTAGATCTCCTTCATTAGCAAGCATACATGAAGACATCACAAAAGCATCATCATTTGCATCTTGAACATCCAAACCATCCTCATCAAGAGTAAGATCACCTTGCTTGTCTCCTTGATCTCTCTTCTTCTTCTAGCACTCACTTGCAAAGTGTCCTTTGATGCCACAATAGAAGCACATGAGCTTTGATCTATCCTTATTTTTGTCATTTGAAGAAGCATCCACTTGATCTTGCCCTTTAGACCACTTACTTTTGGTTTTGCCCTTGAATTTTCCCTTGATGAACATAGCCTCCTCTCCAACTTGAGATGTTGATGAAGATCCACCTCTTGCTTGAAGCCTATATTCTTCATTGATCAAGATCTCTCTAGAATCCCATTGGAATCAATTAGACTTCTGCTACTTGGGATGGATTCACTAGCTTCACCATCTAAACTACTAGTGGTATGCTTGTGACAATCCAATTGACTCAAGAGTTGGTATTAGACGTGCTTGGCTTGCCTATTGGCGAGCTAGAACTCAAGGGATGAGCCACTCGACCAGATTGGTTTCTATCTTGATCTAAAGGCCTCCCTCCCTTTGACCAGTGATGTCATATTACTATCGGCCATCATAGATGCTCCTCTACGAGCGGTAGCCTCGTTGGTTAGAATGCCTAATTGTCAGTTCCCAATAGGCCACATTTATAAGACCTCCTTATGATGTCTTTTGAGTTCACTATAGGTGGCTTACTAACCGATATCATGAAAAGTCAAATCCATGACGCCCAGACCCAGTTAGTCGATCCCACCATCATGCACAGATTGACATGGCCTCACCCACCAACACCTCGCACTAGTTTAAGAGGGTTGAGCACTATAAAGCACAACATAATAAATTACAAACAAATTTTGTGGCCTAAAGGATAACTATGAGTCTGTGATTGAGCATAACGAGTTGGAAACTACCAATCTGCATGCCAAGTATGCGTGATCATCCAAAGTTGTTTCAACCCTTGAACAATGGTTGTTGTCAAGGATCAAGCCATGGCACAATACCAACAATTCAGCATGGCTCCTAGCAATTCCCTTACCATCGAGTTGGAATACCAGTTAATCTCACATCAACTTGGCATTTCCATCTCCAACCATTCTGACTTGAGCATTATGACTTCTCCAATGACAATCTTGAGAGGGCATATTAGTTATTCAATGAAAACTATAAATTTTTTTTTTACCCTTGTTGTCATTTGTAACAAGGATATTGTTTTTGATTTTTATATTTTTGTGAAATTTTTGCTTGTCTGCCTATATGTATTGTCTCATGTGTTTGTTTTTTTTTAATTTTTTTCAATCTAGAACATCACTCCTCAATTGAGTTCCTCTCTACCACCTACACAGCCTACCTCTCCACTTTGTAAAAACTTCCTTTGTCACCCCCTCCAAAACATCATCACCTCCACCTTCTCTTGTACATGAGTACCAGGCCGCACCCTTGGACAACTCGGAACCGACCACTCCCATCCAAGTGGTGCATATAAAGCATCTAGGGGCCCTTGTTGCCTTCTTGCCCCTTCAACTCAAGGATGCCTATCAACACTTTCTCAAGTGTCAAAATGAATTCCACATCTTCCCACCCCCCCTCCAAGCACATAGGTATAATTTAGGTATAGCACATTACCAGAGGGTTCTATCATAGCCAAACATCCCCCCTATACGCTTGAGGAGCTTCCCTACAACCCCTCCTAAGCCACTTTACAAACAACCTTTTTTTTTTTTTTTTTTTTTTTCAATTTTCAGACCGATCAGGTCTATGCTCCATCTTTTGACACAAACTTCTTTCAAGACCAATTGATGGGCACCGAGCTCTGAAATAAGCCAAGACCCAGTAGACCTATCCCCCTCCCAAAAAACGGTTCATGTGCTACCCTTTGATGATGTGAATCCATCTTTCATAAATCCGGTCAAGGTGCACCACACATTTTTTAAGGAATAATCTCCCCCAGCATGCAACTCCATTTCAACTTTCCTAGCTCCTTTTCCCAATCCTACAACCCGAGAATTAAGAGAAAAGGAAACACCATCATTTCACAAAAAGCAACCAAGGAGAACCAAACTTCAAGATTTAGGCATGATTCCACGTCTAGATCTTTACACTAAGGATAATGACACCCTTAATAGCCTAAAGCTTATTCCCTTTCACATTCCTTCTACCCTCTCCTCTTGGATTGAAACTTATACTCATCTGATAGTAGATCTGATTCCCTTTCCTAACCTTTGAATACATAGCATACGAGGATATGTAGAAAAGGGACCACATTGATGAAAAGGGGGCGAGGGCATATAGGCCCAGAATTGGTCTAGAAAATCACTTTCAATAAGGGAAATAACAACATTTTGTTGTTTTTCTTCAATAATCTAAAATCCTAGTCATTGCTCATACACACTTTTATGCCTATAAACAATTATTCTAACCTACCATCCATTGCAATGAATCTTAAAGGCATACGTAACCATGTGAGGTAAAATGCAAGCTCAAAGGTCACCACTCTCAAAACCATTCGATCATAAATTTGTCCCACCTTCTGGCCTTACATCCCCAACGCTTTCTAGGCATTGTGACCTTCCAAGAATCCAATTTAAGAGAGAACGTAGTCCTCGCACTATTTATCATGATTCAACAAAGAAGCACTTTCAGTCTTGGCTTTGAAAAGTCACATATCATATTTCTATTGAACCTAAACCGAATGATGACATTCTATGGGAAGTAGTCATTGACATGACCTTATGAGCAACAACAAAGATTGCAGTCAACTACCTAGAGGTGTCTAGACATCGAAAGGACCACATCTCCTTGCACACTTACAATACCTAACTAAAGTCATGGCCTAAACAAATGGTGAAATATATGTTGGGCTAGAGCACATTAGTTGTCAACGAGCTTCAAGAAGCACTAACTTCAACAAAGTACCAAAAACTCAACTCACATACAAGATGCTGAATCATCACTTTAGTGCTTTGAGCAAGAAGTTCTCGCCAAAGAAGATTGTGAGAAATTCAACTAGTTTAGTCATATTTGCTACATTTCTATATTTGGCAATTGAGGCCAATTTTTATATTAGACTTAGAGGTTGACTTTTCAAAGTTAAATTAGTCGAAAAGTATTTGAATAGACACTTTTGGAAAGTGTGGGAAATGTAGAAGTCGAGTTTGAGTAGATTCAAATTTGAATGTAGGGTACATTGAATCTAGTCCTAAAAATAGTAGGGTTATTCATATTGGAGGGAAACCAAGTGGCAATTTAGGTTCTGGATCTGCTATAAAAGGATGTAACTCATGGGAAGAGAGAATGCTCTCTCTCTCTCTCTCTCTCTCTCTCTCTCTCTCTCTCTCTCTCTCTCTCTCTCTCTCTCATTCATGCTTATACATGTTTCTCTTGGGTTCTACTATCCATTGGTGCACTATACTTGTGATATCTTGTAATTCTATGCGTAGAATGATCATTAATTGCTATTTTCAGATCCACACGTGTGAAATATAGTAGGGTACTGTAATTGTACGGACAACAACAGTATTTTATGTTTTAGTTCATGTTTGATCAAGATCTATTAGAGTTTGTATCTCAATCTTAGTGTAGATGCTGATTTTTCTACATTGGCAAAATTGGTGAGTTGTTCGTTTTTGTAACCAAAGATCAATTGTAGATTTGGATCTTAATGGATCTCAAATTCTTCACACTGTATCAGAGCTTGTGTTTTAGGTTATGAAGAAATCAATCACATCTATCAATGATTTGGAGAAGATATCATAATCTTGATCAATTCAAAATCATCAAATCTATTCTGATCCGAATCCATCATAGACACTCGAATTGACAAATGGTGAATTTGTTATCGAGTCTAGTTTAAGTGTTGAAGGTACTGGTATTAAATCTTACTCTAAGCACGAACTTAATTCTTTGATAAAGAACACAATATAAAGTTTATTTATGTTTTCACAAAAAACTTAATTTGTTGCAATGATGAGATTATTAAACTTAATGCGATGAACTTATCTAGTGAGAACAATCCTGAATTTAAAATCTATACTTAACTTAGGCAAGAATTCAATGATGTTTTTCTAGACCTTCCTATAGATTTACCACCTAGAAGGTCTGTAGATCACAAGATTGACCTTATACCTGGTTCAATTCCAATTGCACAACACTCTTATAGGATGAGTGCATTGGAAGAGGCTGAGGTACAAAGGCAATTGACTTTCTAGAGAAATGGTGGATTAAACCTAGTAATTTTCCTTGGGCATCACCAATGGTTCTGGTTGCCAAGAAGGATGATACTATAAGGTTTTGTGTGGACTATAAAATATCGAACAAAGTTACAATTAAGAATAGATATCCACTACCACAAATGGATGACCTAATAGATTATCTTGGTGGTGCAAGGTACTTTACCAAAATAGATCTAAGATCAGGGTATCATCAAATTTAAATTTCAATAAATGTTAACTGGAGAGATGATATATGAAAATATCCAAATCCAAGAAAAGTCAGTAATAAGTGCTTCCACTAAAGGATTCACTTCATTACAAACATGACTTCTCCTTCAAATATTTTCAATCTGAGTGATAGAAACTACTATTCTATCGAAATCCATTTATGCAACAGAGATATTCTATGGTTTAAGAAATTGAAACATTTTAACCTTAGAATTTCCAAGTCTATTCACACAAGTAGTAGTTTATATGACATAACAGTCTTTCAGAAGAATAACTTCGTGTTGGAAAGAATTCATATAAACCAATTTGATGTTTTATATTCAAAAAATTATTAAGAAGTAAAGGATTTATTAAAAAAATGAGAAATAGATTTGAGGGCCTTTGATTTTGTAAATAATGAGGTACCACATTCTGATCTAGATTAAACCTCAAAATTTTCCAAAATATTCCACATTTGATCAAATGATTTTCTCTTTCCCATATCGCAACTAGGTACTAAAACACACCATTGATCATCAGATCCTTACAGTCCTAGAATTCTGTTCACAGATTTTCTGCTCTAGAGGATCTATTTACTAGTGTTCTGTTGCTTACTTACTTCTTTTGCCTTTCAGCAGAGATAGTGGACTCTGTGTTAAGTTTTTCTTTCCTGTTTAAAGCCCAAAATCAAGTAGAAGGGACTGAATATCGATGTAGTAGTAATGTCCTGCCTGTCAGAGGACAACTCAAGTCTGTCTCTCTTGAACCATGTCACATGCAATCAATCCATCATGTAACCAAAACGTTCAACCAAATGATCAGCATGCAGTTCAGGTGAACAACGAGGAAATCTACTTCTACTTTGCTGCAAAATGAACTGAAATCAGATCCTAAGCACTACTATACTTGCATAAATTGACAAAACAAGAAACAAGAACTAATCTACAACATTTTAGAGGTCTAAAAATCAAGAAACCAACCAGTCTTTTGATTCTTGGACATCCCAAGAACATCAAGAACTAGAATGTTTGAGGATATGCAAGATTTATGCCACATTTTTAGCCTATTTGGTTTACTTGAATGCTGATTCCTACATTAATCCACAACTAGAAAAGCATGAAAACTAATCCCCCCACACACAATATGAAATGATCATAGGGGTATCACTCAAGAAAGCCATCATAATCAAAGAGCTTAGTGTAGCATCAAACTCATGGAAAATCTTCTTATTACGCACGGAGTAGATACAATGCAAAAAGCTCCTCTTTACAAAGAGAGAGTCTCTTAAATAAGCAAGAGAACTCCTTAGGTGGCATCCTAGTGGAATTTCCACATTTCAAAAATTACAAGTGGAATAATGCTCTCCACTAGAGATCACCATCAAAAGGTGGCTCACTCTACTTTCTTTAAGAGGGCTCTACTTGCATTTATTACTTTGCCTAGAAATACTAGTTCCTACATGGTCATTCCATCTTCTGAGATTCACCATGAGGCTTACGCAGTTCTTGCTTGTCATTACTACTAGTATTCCTCGGCTCTCATACTCGTCTCTCAGTCTTCGTTCATCTCATCTTCTCAGAGACCTCCTCGGTCTAAGTTGAGAGGTGCTCTTGGGTTGCTCTGTCCGAGTATATTGGGAATTCGTTAGAATCAGCCAACATCATCCCACCCCTAGTGTGTTGCAGGACCCACTGCAACTCATATTGGACAATGTCGCTCCGCTTCTGCATTGGTGTCTTTGATCGACACTTGAAAAAGCGTAGATCCTCATTCGCTTACATAAAACCAAGTGTTTATTGTTGTCAGTCCTTATCAAAAACTATTTTCGCAAATTGTCGCAATTTAACCAGAATGTCTTATTGCTGCAATTGGTTGACATTCTCAAAATTTGGAGAGCTCCCAACAGCTTCACAACTTGCATGTTCCAGTGCTTCTCGCATGTCTTCTTTCTTACCACTAGTATCTGCCCTTGACTGTTTCATCTCTGGTTTCTTGGCAGGTACTAACTTTTGGGAGGACTGTATCCTCCATATTGCTTCCGGGCGTTTTCGCAATTCTTTTCTCAGTTGAAGTTGCAGTCTTGTCGATGCTCTTTCCTGATAGGTAGTAGTACAAATCTTGGTTTGGGAGGACTGTATCCTCCATATTGCTTCCGGGCGTTTTCGCAATTCTTTTCTCAGTTGAAGTTGCAGTCTTGTCGATGCTCTTTCCTGATAGGTAGTAGTACAAATCTTGGTTATCAGTCTTCAAGGGAATGGGCTCATTCACACATTGGTGGTAGAAATAGATTGGACAAATGGTTGGTGATGACAAGGAAACACGATGAAGGCCTGGTGGAAGGGTGAAGGAACTGATAGTTCTACAGTTGCAGCCTTGGACCCTGGCAATGTCGAGCTTTGACCACCACTTGCTGGGTGAGGAACTCGATTTATTTTGCAGGTTCATGGTTGTCTTCATCTTTCTTTTTCTGCAACTCTTTCTTTTGATCCGTTACTTTTGGATCTCTTTGGGCTTCATAGGAGGAGATTCAACTATCATTGCTCCAAAGAGTTTTTTTTTATCAAGATTGATCTGACTCATCTGTTGCTTAAGTTTTGTCCTTTCCTCCTCAGCTTCTTTGCTTAATTTCTTATGTCTTCTAGCTGCTCCGCCTACTTCTTAGGTCTTCGTTTGGCTGATCAACCATTGTAGGTGGCAGTTAGTCTCCGCAAGACACTTGCAATGATCTATCTGCTGCTTCGGTAAGACTATAAAAAACTGGGGATTTCTCATAAGAACAGTGAAATGATGATAAACAAACAGATGGAAGGTAGGGTGGAGGTGGTGTCATCGGTAGATGGTGTGAACGATAGGCATGAGAATGGACGCAGAAGTATTGCAAGAGATCGGTTGAAGGAGACTGATTGTCCAATGCTTGTGTTTCTCTTTTTGAAGGACCATCGTCGTGACTGGGGTATTTCTTCTGATTGAGTCTCTTTGAATTGCCATCTGTCTTCTTAGCCTTGTCTTTTTCATATTTGACTTGTGACCTTGGCTGTCAATCTTGCTGATATTGTTGCTGGCAGCGTAACTGCTCCAGTGGATCCAAGCAGATCCACTCTCCCCTCCCCCCAAAAAAAAAAAAATCTGTTGGTGGGAATGTTGTTGCTGGTAACTATTCATGCTCAGGATTGGATCAATGTGTGGAACATGTAGTTGAAAACACGTTGAACATGTAACTGGACTAAAGATTGAACAAATTTTAACTAAATTTGTTTTGATCTTGTTGTAGTTGACTCAAAGATGAATATGGCAATGAGATACAAGAATCAATTCAAATGTGATATGTACTTCGCAGATTTGGTAGATGCGCAAAAATCCAAAACTCTGTATAAGGTGATTTGAAGATTGATATACGAATGAAAATGTGTTCTTGAGATGCTCTACGGAAGACTCTCGTGCAGTAACTATTTCTCATGCAAAAATCAATCACACACTAGGAATGAAGAGCAACAAGGAAACAAACAAATTGTACAAAGAGTGAGAACTGATAGCACTTGTCGAACAAAACTTGCATCCATCAACATTGATAATTGACCTTGACAATCCTAATATTCTATCTGTTTGCATGATAATAAGACTTACTCTTACATGCCTTGTCAAAACAAGGTAGGGTTGGTGACACTAAAATCTACCATTATTGATAGCGAATGTTGTAAGATATAGCTTGAGACGCAGGGATGGTTGGGGTACTATGTCCTGAGGACCTCTTTGAGCAAGAGATTCAGAACCGAATCTCCATCTCTGATTTGTAGATGTATTGTGTATTGGCACACTGAAAATTTTATGAACATGTGGAAAGACAAATATATGTGAGGTTGTAGAAGTGGAGAAAAACTGTCAATTCGGTGTGTAGATTGCTCCTGGTTGGACATTGTAGCAGATGACAGAATATCGGTTTCGCTTTCCTCCTACAAGGACTCATGTCATATTAGTGTCTTTTTTGCCTTATGGAGCTGGTGTAGTGCTTGGTAATGTAGAAGTGTGCAAGAAACTTCTCGAGTGAGCAGCAGGTTGAGCGGTTGGGTGCTATGGTGCTCGTGTTGTGTTGTCATGAGAATCCTATCGTGAGTCATAACTGACATGGCAGGCAGACAGGATCTTGTTGGGTTGTTTTGGACAGTCTTTGAAACTGTGTTTTCTAACACAGTCGTGACATTCGACGTGGTACCTGGTCTTGACTAGACAATCAACCATGAAGTGGCCAGTTTCACCATAGATGAAACATCTGTTGTTCAATGGCCCTTGTATAACGACATAGCCATATTGTATGGCTAATGGTTCTGGACTTTTAGAAGGATATTCAAGATAAGTCAAGGAATGTCCAGATTGTGATGGTTGTTCTTCATATTGTTGGACTGTATGTGCTTGGATAGGCTGATATGAAAGACAAGCATCAACAGGATGCGTAGCCCGACAGTGTGGGCACCATATTGGTTTTTGACTATAAGGTACCTGTGCTAGATTTGACTGACTAGACATACTATTTTGGATAGACTTTAGAGTGGTTTGAAGCTCATTGGTGAGTTTTTCCATCTGTAGTTGGTGTTGCTTATTAAGCAACTCCAACTGGGAACATCTGATCCTTCATCTTCTTCTTTGATGGCATCAGACATAGCTAACTTTAGGCTCATATATTCATCATTGGATTTAAGCTCACATCTAATCCATCTTGGAAGGCCGACTAAAAACCACATGATGAGCATCTGTTCAGAGGGATGTTCTTGTACTTGACTTTTGAGACTCTTGAAATGCTCAATATAGTCTCGTACACGTTCATCTTTTGCCATCTTGATGTTACTCAATTTGACAAAAGGACTCTCGATCAAGCGAAAGGGCTTAAAACGCTTGATAAAGGACTCTTTCAAAATGAATCAGTCTGTCTTATCTTCACGATCAAGGTTGAAGAACCAGTCACGTGCTTTAGCGATCATGGTCATCGAAAACAGTTGGACCATAACAGCGGGAGATGTTTCGTCGTATACATCACATGCATTCTCAAGGATTTGCAAAAACATCAAATTTTGGTAGATCGAACTTGGGTGTACGTCTCTCAAGATGAGCTTCGTGAGTGGCAGAAGTACCATTAAGGTTGGTTTTGATCTAGGAGAGTTCAACACTATAAAAATGGGCTCGTGCTTGTGAAGACTCGGCTCTATCAGGTTCTTGTCCCTCAAATGGGTTTGTGATGGCTGGTGGGGTTGGGACCGCATTCGGTAGAGCCTATGACGTCTGATTTGTTCAGTTGTAGGGGACCTTATTTCGTATGGATAATCTTCTGGGATTTCAGGACTTGTATTTTTTGGTGTTTTTGGTGTTTTTGGATTTTTTAGGGGTTTTTAAGGAAGTCAAGGGGAGACTCAGTATGAAAAGGGCTTTCTAATGGTATGGGCTTTATTTTTTTGGTGTTTATGACTTTTTTTTTTTTTTTCAGCCTCTAAGGCTTTGGGGAGATGGTGGTTCAGTCAAAATGCCAATTAGAGGTTTTGTTTAAAAGTTCTGTGGTCTGTCGTGGATTTGGTCTGGTTGAGATGGTGAGCAACCCCTTCAGTCAAGATTGGACCCAAAACCTCCGGTCGAGATTTGATCAAAATCCTTCGGTCGAGATTTGATCGCTTTCTTCAGTCGAGATTTGATCGAAAACCCGTCGGTTGAGATTTGATCGAAATTCATCGGTCGAGATTTGATTGAAAACCCGTCGGTCAAGATTTGATCGTTTCCTTCGATCGAGATTTGATTGAAAACCCATCGATCAAGATTTGATCAAAACTCGTCGGTCGAGATTTGTTCAAAAATCTGTCGGTCGAGATTTGACCGAAAATCCATCGGTCGAGATTTCACAGAGGGCTCCGGTTGAGATTTGACACATGACTCCGATTGAGATTTCAAAGAGGGCTCTGGTTGAGATTTGACACAGGGCTCCGGTTGAGATTTCACAGAGGGCTCCAGTTGAGATCTCACAAGGGCTCCAATTGAGAATTAATCTGGGCCTCCGGTTGAGAATTGAAGCGTGAGGGGACGGGAGGAGCGTGAGCTTGGTGTTGAAGGAAATTCAGGTTTGTTAGTGGGCTTGCTAACATTGAGGCAGCCAACGGATTTGCGAGTGTATCAGCCAGTGGAGTTGGGCAATGATGTAGCCATTTATGTGGCTTTGTCCACTTTGTAGAAACTCAGATGTGTGGAAAGATTGGGAGTTTGTTTGCAGGGATCTGAGCGGGGACAATGTTGTAGTTCATATGGATTTAGAATGCATTGGAGTTCAAGTGGCAACGATGTCAAATGTTCACAGATTCTCTGCTCTAGAGGATTTGTTTACTAGTGTTATGTTGCTTACTTACTTCTTCTGCCTTTCAGCAGAGATAGTGGGCTTTGTGTTAAGTTCTTCTTTCCTGTTTAAAGCCCAAAATCAGGTAGAAGGGACTGAATATTGATGTAGTAGTAATGTCCTGCCTGTCAGAGGACAGCTCAAGTCTGTCTCTCTTGAACCGTGTCACATGCAATCAATCTATCATGTAACCAAAACGTTCAACCAAATAATCAGCATGCAGTTCAGGTGAACAACGAGGAAATCTACTTCTACTTTGCTGCAAAATGAACTGAAATCAAATTCTAAGCACTACTATACTTGCATAAATTGACAAAACAAGAAACAAGAACTAATCTACAACATTTTAGAGGTCTAAAAATCAAGAAACCAACCAGTCTTTTGATTTTTGGACATCCCAAGAACATCAAGAACTAGAATGTTTGAGGATATGCAAGATTTATGCCACATTTCTAGCCTATTTAGTTTACTTGAATGCTGATTCCCAAATTAATGCACAACTAGAAAAGCATGAAAACTAATCCCCCCCCCACACAATATGAATGGAAGGGCATGATCATAGGGGTATCACTCAAGAAAACCATCATGATCAAGGATCTTAGTGTAGCATCAAACTCATGAAAAATCTTCTTATTAAGCATGGAATAGATACAATGCAAAACGTGTGAGGATGGATGTGGTTTGTCTTTCCTTTGTCATTAGGGTTGGAGAGGTTCTATATCGACACCTCGGGGCATGACATCAGCTGAGATTATCCTCCCCCTATAGTGTTGCAGGACCCATTGCATTGCTTCAGCTTTGACGTGTGGTTCTTGGAAAGGCATAGATCATCATTTGTCTACATAAAATCAAGAACTTATTGGCTTCATTGTCACTTGTCTCAGAAAAACTTCAAAGTAGCAGCAGCGTGTCAAGATAGCCCTACGTAACCGAGAGTCTCTTGCTTGTTCTTTTCAGCTTTTCTTTTATCAAGAGATTTCTCGTAGCCGACCTTCCTTCCGATGGCTTCAAATGTGATGAATCTTGTCTTTGTGCCCAGCAGAATAGGTCCCAGGTACGGCCTTATCCCAAGTATGAACTTATTTCCATACCACTTCTCGATCATCTGCACGTACTGACTGGAAGTAAATGCGGCTCGGAAATAAAGTCTTGCCATCATTAGATGCACATCTTCTGATTGCAAAGGTTCATTGACGTCCAGCATTATGGGCGGTAGCCCCTTATTCCAGTAGCACTCCAATGTCACGAGAAAGACTATGGATAAACAATAATTTGCACTTTCTTGGACTACGGTATTTGCACTTCCTCTATACGCGTGTCCAAACTTTAGTAGTGCATCTCTATACTTTACCAAAGTTGAACTTGAGTCAATTCCTGGAATAAAAGACCAATTGATTTGTCGCTCAACTAGTTTTGTTTTCTCCCAAGGGTCTCTCTTCTTGATTGGTTCATGATAGGGGTCGACCCTTTTCCAGCTTGGTGCCCTTAGGTACTCCTGAAGCTGCTCATCATTGTTTAGCATCATCGCAATCCTCCAGGAGGGTTGTGGACATAAGGCATTCACGAGGTTGTTGAGCTTTGGATATTCTTCTGTAGTTATTTTCTTTGCCCCCCCCCCCCCCCCCCCCCCCCCCTCATTCTCCTTTCTTGTAGGTCTTCTGGAATTCATTAGACTCTTTCTGATCATTGTACTGCCTTCTGATCTTTTCTATGGATTTCTTAGATAGCTTCCTTGAGGGCCTTGCCAAATAGTCATCCGAGGCTGTGGCACTCTTTGTATCAGGAATCCTTGGTGTTGAACCCTCGAACCTTGATCCATTAAAAATGTCACTCTTTCCCTTGTTAGATTTCTTATGCTCAGACTTAAAATCGTTCAAGTAATGAGCATCATGAAAACCGAAGGCCGACTACATGTTTCGGACCTTCGCATTTTTCCCTTTGAGATTTTTTATGCTTTAAACGTTTTTAAGAAACCTTCGCCTTTTTTGTACCTTCACAAAAAATGTGACACAGTGGCCAAAATGACTTGGAATCCATTTCAGGCCCACCTTCGCCTTTTTTCCATTTCCCCGCCTTCGCCCTAAAGGCACCTTTGAGATTTTTGCACCTTCGGGATTTACATATTTTCACTCTAAGGGCACCTTCGGGTTTTTCGGATTTTCAATAGTGGCGGACCGACGTTACCAACTTATCATCAACCCTAAAAATAGCTAAACAACCAAATATCCCAAGGGTGGTTACCAACTTTGTACATAACAAAAACTGGAGTGAATGGCATTTAAGGCTTATAAGATATTTGTCTCTCGGCACTTATAAATATATACTAGTTGAATCAAACTATGTAAGTTAGTTATTCAAAGTGTTGAGTTTTATCATCATCAGAGTTATCCGTAGAAAGCGTTATCACGCTCAGCAAGCTGAAGTTATTACTTCAAGCCATTGTACTCATTGTTGATATTCATCAGATTGCAATTTTTGTCTCACTATTGTATTGTTCATTTGCACAATTTGCATGAATCATTTTTCTTGAATATTTTTGCTGCTAAATATTGTGTTTCCGTTTGTACACGCCTACGCTCAAAGCTTCGAGCTTCTATTGCCAGTCATCCCCACGTTTTACGACATGGTATCAGAGCGGACATTTCAGTAATCTGCATTTCTATTGTGGATTATTAGTCTTGTTTCTACCAAGACGTCTCTCTACCAAACGCGCAGCCAATAGTATTCCGATAATCTTTGTTTCTACCAATGATCTCGTTCAACCAGAATGGATCCATCATCTAGTTCATCTCTCATTGACAAACTCGATGGAGATAACTACTATCTCTAAATTAAAGATGAAGGTTATACTTCTAGCCAAAGAACTCTAGGACATCGTTGATGGCACAGAGCTCAAACCAGAAGGAGATGTAAATCATCACATTTAATCAAAGGTGAAGGAACAGTCAGAGTTGAATTCAAAAGAGGTGAAGTCAAGTTGCTATCCAATGTTCTCCACGTTCTAAATCTGACCAAGAATCTGTTCTCAGTTAGCAAAATCACTGATTCAGGTCAGAGGGTCCTTCTAACAGTCCAACTCTTCACACAATCACTTCTGAATCAACTGATATGTTGTGCCATTTCAGACTTGGCCATCTTAACTTCAACAGTATTCAACAAATGTCTATTCAAAGTCTAGTACAAGATCTGTCTTCTGTCAACAAGCCAACTTCTCCATGCAAAAGTTGTATTATCAGCAAGTATGCTACAAGTCCCTTCATTTCAGACTCAGTTCATACATCCAAGGGCTTGCTCGACCTTGTACACAGCGACATCTGTGGCCCAATGCAGCTCGCTTCCACAGGGGGAGCTCTCTATTTTCTAATCTTCATCGACGACTTCTCTCAAAGGACTACTAGCTATTTTATGAAGAACAAATCTGAAGCATTTAAGTTCTTCAAGTAGTTCAAGGCGTCTACTAAAAATCAGACCCTGAGGAAGATCAAATCTCTATGCACAGATGGAGGGGGAGAGTACAAAATTTTTGAAGGAGTTCTGCAAGGCCAGTGGAATACATCAACAATATACAACCAAGTACTCACCTCAGTCCAATGGTGTAGTTGAACGGAAGAATCGGACACTCATCGAAAGTGCCAAGAGCATGCTGGCCCATGTCTCTCTTCCAAAGAAATTCTGGACATAAGCTGTTACTATAGTTGCCTATTTGCAAAATCGATCCATTACCAAAGCCCTGAATGGCAAGACACCTTATGAGGACAAGATCGAAACCTTCACTCAAAAATATTAGAGTGTTTAAATGCATCGCTTTCTCTCATATCCCTGAAGATATAAGAAGAAAGCTGGATGATAAGAACAAAAAAAACGATTTTCATCAGCTATTTTCCAGATCACAAGGCATACAAGCTCTACAATTTGGATACCAAGAAAGCATTCACCAGTAGAGATGTCATTTTTTGGAAGACCAGTTCATCGACCACAAGGAAAACGCTATTGATAAATCCAATCCAAGGATCAAGCAACCAGACAATTTCGATCCAAGGATTCAACTGCAGAATATTGACACTGACTTAGACAATGAGTCAGATACTCAATGAGTTAATCCACATCAGAGGACCAAAGTTCAACCCAGAAGGTCAAACAGGTCCAGACAACCTCCATCCAGATTTATGGATGATCCGGTCTGCTACTTTGTGCAAGAACAAACCAGCATTTTTGGAGCTATGTCTACTCCTGATGCTAACCAGTGGAAAGCAACGATGGACACCGAATTCGATTCTTTGATGAAGAATCAAACATGGACAGTCTTTGAGCTGCCAAAGGACTGAAACCCAATTCCAGGCAAATGGATATTCAAGGCGAAGTATGACGCTGAAGAAAGGTTAAATCGTTACAAGGCCAGGCTAGTCGCCAAAGGCTTTTTTCAGATTCCAGATTTGGATTATTCAGAAACCTTCATCCCAATTGTCAAACATGCTTCGATCCGCCTACTCCTCTCAAAAATAAACAAATGAAAAAAATATACAGCCTCAAAAAATGAACAAAAGCGATAAATGTATAGACTCAAAAAATGAACAGATTCGAAAAATGCGAACGGAAGCAGATGCAATCTGGAGGATGAATTTTTTTTTTTTGGGTGGATGCAAATGTTTGTCAAATGCAACTGTTTGCGGAGAGTGGGCGAATGCAACTGGGATAGAGGCACTTGGCGGCTGCAGCCAAAGCGAACTTGGCGGATGAGATGGATAGATGCGGATGCAGATGGAGTGCAAAAAAACGCAAGGGTCGGATACAAAAACGTAGTTAGCGGATGCAAAAGGAGGGCACGTCAGATGTAAAGATGGGAGATGGCTTAGATGCATGCGTGTGCAAAAGTGAGAGATGATGGAAGAAATGGAAGACTCTGTGAGAGCGATCAATTTGTAGTTAAAATCGGTGGAATCAGAACAAACAACATGAAAAGCGTCAGAAATTTGTCAATCTGACATGAACTCTCCCAAAAATTATGAAGTAAGAAGGAAAGAGCACCCGACGTATTTATAGGAAAAATTTAGGACAGACGTCAGATGCAAGTTATCACGGAAACTGACGGATGGAATTATGGGTCAAAAAATGTCAATGGCTCGAAAAAATGACGACGACTCGAAAAATCAGAAGGGATCGAATGAGTTAGTAAGTATCAATTTTTTTTTACAAAGACTCAAAAAACTGAAAAATATTAATAAAATTTTCAATGACTCAAAAAAATCTCAAATTTTTCAAGTCGATACAGAATCAAAAAAATCTGAAAAAAAATAAATTTCGAGTCTTTTTTAAAATCTCAAGTATCGAAAAATTTATAGTATAAAAAAATATGAGGTATCGGAAAAAAAATTTAAAACATGGAAAAATTTACAAGGGATAAAAAATAGCAAGTATCGAAAAATTATCAGGTATCAAAAAACAATTTTTGGACCTTTACTTGAAAATGCGAGTCTTCATGTATTTTTTGTAGTTTCCAAAAGTAAGTATCAAACCGATGGTTTTTGAAAATTTTGGGTAGGAATATACATGGAAAAAACACATGGGAAAAATAACTCTAATCATTATACACAAGAAGATGGATCAGAGAAAAAAAATAGGAGAAAAAGTAATGACCCTAAAGTCCTTCTCAAACATGATTTATCGTAAAGGTGTCTTCATAGTATCGCCGTAGTCAGTTACCATTGACTAATGTGTCAAGGGCTATGTCTTCTAGCATCTCTAATTGTACGACACCATTTGTGAAAAAAATTTGGACAACGTAAGGACCTTGGCTACAGAATTTCAATTTCCTTGGATGGACTTTGGAAGATGTGTAAAGTAAAACTTTATCACCATCATAAATATCCTTAGTCTAGACATGACGATCATGCCAAGCCTTTTGTCGTTGCTTGTGAACTAACTGTGCATGGTAGGATATAAGTCGTGTTTCACACAGTTTTGTCAACGTGAAAAGTCGATTTTGAACTTGGTGTCGGCGTAGTGTATTATAAAAATACGATAATAACATGTGTGGCCCAAAAAGACATAAATTTCTTTCACTGTGACGGGTAGGAGCATTTCAAGAATGGTTCTGATCTTTTCAAGATCAGTGGCTATACCATTTCGAAAAATAATATGGCCCAGTACCACACCATGGGTAACCCAGATTTGGCACTTTTTGGGATTCAAAGAGATTCCAAACCTTCGACAGTGAATGAATACTTGTTCAAGGGCATCGAGATGCTTACCTTGAGAGGAATGCACAGATAAATCTCTAGATTCTTGTGCAATAGATCCTTGAAAGCTCGTTGCATTACCCTTTGAAATGTAGATGGGGCATTGCACAGACCGAATGGCATAACTTGATATGCAAATGTGCCAAACTCTATAACAAAGGCCATTTTGAAACAATCTTCAGGAGCAATTTGGACTAAAAAATAGCCACTAAAACCGTCTAAAGTGGCTAGACACAGTTTAAAAGAAAGAAATTGGCTTTTCAAAAAACCGTCAAAAATATTTTGTCGTCAACTTTTGTAAGACCTAGCCAAGAGTGTCAGTCCACCTAGAACTAGGTCCCAGCCCGTCCTAAATGAGACTAGAGAAAAGTTTGCGGCCTTAGAAATGGCCTGTGATAAAGTTTTACGGCTTTTTGGCCAGTTGTAAAAATAGCCAGCATAGCCGTGCTAAAATCCTACCATGTACAAAGTTGGTTTTATTAATATATGGTTGCCTAGTGCATTTTCAGGGAAACCATGTTGAGGTGGGAGCCCTAGTCATGAATGCCAAAAAAGTCAACTTCAGTCAAAGAGCCATCGAAGAAAAATATTTATCAGGCAAAAACGAAACTGTTAATTATGGGCAATACTGAAAACTTGCAGAACCCTAACGGGTAAAATTGGGCAAACTACGAGGAACAGGCAAAAGATGCAAATCAGTCGATAATCCCGAGAAACCAAATGGCAAGGGCCGGGGGGCCGTACCTGCTACAAAGAATAGAAAAATCAAATGAAGGGCTAAAAGTAACAAAGGACCAAGGAAATGGAGGGCACCTTAGGTGTTGTAGGGGCTTGACAAAAGTCCTCACCCACCTTTTGGATAATAAATGTATACAAGACTTTAGGACCTAGAGGGCCTAAAAGATATTTTCTCTAGCTTTTGACTAAGAGGGCATCTTGGCTAGTTTTGGAAGGGGGCCTTAAATGGCACCAACCCTAAACCCTCAAGGAGACCAGTTGATGTATTTGCCAATGGGTGTAAGAGGGCTTGAAGGGCATGGGAATTGACAAGGCCTCATTTTGAAGGGGGACCCTTGAGAATTGCTATAAAAGGAGGCCACTCTTTTAGAGAAATGATTGGCATGCAATCAGAACAATTTCAAAATTTGCCAATTTTATTCACAAAACTACAAAACTTCAGATGATCATAACTTTGGCTGCATGACACCAATGTAAAGCTTAGTACAGAGGGAGACCAAGTGAACAAGATGCTTGCCACATCAGCCTGCCAGTTAGGCTCGTGCGAGATCAAAGTGTCATAAAATCTGTAGTAGGGCGCATTTCCACAAGACAAAAACATGCAAACACCCATCCTAGCCCAAAATTGATGCTACCAACAGTCTTAAACAATCAATTAGACTTCCATGAAGCATTCATATTGATCCTAAGATGTAGTATAGGCTGAGAACGAAGATTTCTTGATTTGTAAAAGTCAAAATAGCTTCAAACTTGATGGAGATGGTGCATAAGCCACCGACCATCATTTTACAGGTTTGATAGCTTGCTGGGAAGGTGAAAAGAAATGCTAATCATGCTCTAAATAATTCCAAAATGATCTCCTTATGGATTTGGAGAGATCCATCCCCCAAAAATCACCAAAAATGGTCTTTTTTTGAACTTTTTTTATTTCCTACAAGTCTAATTGCTAGAATTCTTGGTTCTAGCTTCAGGGAAAGCTTCAAAAGACTTTGGTCCACCTCTTTACAAGCTCTACATTGTGTTTCACAACCACCTACTATCCAACTTTATAAAAAAAACAAGCAAAAATGATGATTTTTGACTATTTTCCGGTTTTTTCATCACAATAAATTGAAAATTCATGACATACAACTCTTTCTCTAACATAGGCAAACCAATTTACAGAATTATAATTATCTAATTGGTCTAATCTTGTTGGATTTTGGTTCTTACTATCTATTTTGTGCCATAAAGCATGAAAAACCAAGCAATTTTGACCAAAACATAGCCTAGAATCATAAATCATTGGAAAGAATCGGCATGCATCATTGAATTCATCATTAATGAACCCTAAAACAAAAGTACACTTGCGGAAAAATTCAGATCTACCAAAGATTTGATCTACACAAGAAAAAACTCGAAAAAAACATCACAAATTGACCTTCAAGGACAATTCTCCGTAAAATCACAAAGAATCCCAAGAGTAGAGAATATAACTTTGTGTGAATGTGCAAAAGCCATTAGGCTAGAAGCATCTCTACCTAAAGAATTTTGGGGAGAAGCAGTTGCATGTGCAAATTATCTTTGTAATAGACTTCCTAATCTTGCAATAGAAGGAAGAACACCATTTGAGATGTTGTATAAGAACATCAGACGTAAGACAATGCCCACTTTCAGACCCATGCATGGAGGGATATGCAAATGCAAATCTTAGGATTGGAGATGGGATGATATGGATGCAAGTCATCAATATTGTGTCTAACACCATGTCATTGATGTGTGTGAATGCATACGCAAGGAGGCTTTAGTGCCCCATCTCTGAAACTGGCCCAGACTGATAATTACCAACTCTTTTTTTGTTTAGACATTCAACTTATATTTTCTAAAAACCGATTTGATGGGGAATAACCATTTCTCCTCTCTATACTGACTCTTATCTCAAGCTCTATATTCTGACAGTAGTCCATGCAGGACAAGTTACAAGATGGTAGGAAGTACTGGTTTCCGCTAGTCTATGGAATCATTTAGAAAAATCGTCCTCACCTCTTATGGATGTGTGAGGCGTCAGTTGTCCTCACAATTTGGTTCAAGATTTGATAGAGATGGTTGAAGTCCTTTTTTTTTCTTTTACTTTTCTCTCAGTCTTTCTTTCTCTCTCTTTTTCGGTTTTCTTTACTTTTCCACTCTTACCCTCCCCTCAACTATGCGTCTATACAACCATTTATGCCCATAGGAGAAAATATGTCATGCCCTATGCAACTCAGAGTATATGCAGAATGTAGGGGTATGGATGCATGAGACGGTCTTGCAATCAAATGTCAAAACACACCGTGCCTACATGATGCGAGTGCAGCATGTGTGAATGGAGTAGACTCATCCATAATATCTGTAGATCACAGTTGTTAGTGTGTGTGGATCTCACATGCAGTAACAATAACTTCCATATTTTTACACTAAAACATTTTTTTTTATCTATTTTTCTTGTGGTATTTTAAAGCAAGATCGAACATTGACCAATAAATAAAAATATTTAACAAAACCAAATCAAAAAAGTAAAGTCAAACTTACCACCCCTCGAATTCCCCATGTGAAATCAGGGATAAGGGTGTATTGCTGGCACCTTACCACATCTATTCAGCATCCATCTTATTGTCTGGGTATTCATCATGCGTTTTAACCCTAACTTGCACTTCAGTGCTTCTTGTCCTATTTCTCTTTGGCATATTCGGCTGTTCGTGTATATGATAGGTGGCCAAAAAATCTAGGTCATCATTTGGTTCAAGGAAATATCCTAGCACCACATTTTTTTCATGCTCAAATTCTTCATTATTGATGTAGTTGGTTAGTTATCTGTCCCAAAGAAACGGGTCATATGGTGTTCCAGTACTATCATGGATAAAATTATCAAAGTTTACCACCATGTGTTCATCTATTGTCATTTCTTGATATTCGGATAAGCATTGGATATCAAATGATTCCTGATCAAATGCATCAAGTGGGGGTTCATGATTCTTATCATTTTCTTGCTTCGTTACACAGCAGCCTATGGATCTAGTTTTAGGGGGGTAATCTACAGGGGTTGTCCATACCATCTCCTGTACTTTTGCATAGTCTAAGTTGCCTTTACTGTCCTCATCAAGAGGTACAGTTTGGTCATGTGGGTTAACAACAGATGCAAACGATATCAGCTCCTCAAGACTTAGTGGACTTTCCAAGACTCATCTGCCAATCACACCCTAGGTTATCATCAGTACTCTCGCCCTAGTCCGCTCAGGGATGAGTGCTCCTATTGAGTGTTGCGGGGGTCTTTTGTCATTGGTCTTGTCTCGTCTATCCTGAGGAATTGCATTAAACTCGTTAGTCTGTAGGTTTGTATGATTGGCTAGCCCATAACCTTGCAGATCTAATCCAACCCCTGGTATCTGATGTCCATGGCTTTGTATGCTTGCAGATCTGGACTTGTCACCCAAAGCTACTTTCTTTGCAAGATTGCATTCCCAAGTCCTAGTTTGTATAATCCTAAGGAATAATCGGGTCTTGAAAGGTTTCCTTCGAAGTATAATCCCTCTGGTTTGTCTTGATTCCAAGGGGAATGGCCTCATACTAACTTCTAAGGAGGTTGTTTCTTCATCTATATGGCTTCCAATCAAGGGTATGTGTTCTTCTATTCCAACAGTTGCTATTGAGGATGATCCGTCCCTAGTTTCAGTGTCTTTGGAGTCTACCAGTCGCTTACTTGCTCCCTCACACTCTTCATTAGATATGTCTGTCCATACCCTATCTTGGATTACCCTCAGCCGTTTCTTCTCTATGAGTGTTTCTGCCAAGTTTATCAAGGGCTTCTCTCCTTCCGTTCTAGTCACGTCACCCTTAGAGGTCACTCTACAATCTATCTGTGGTTGACTCCAAGTTTGGTAGGTTCTAAGTAGTTCGTCATCCATGACACCATGGCCTATCGGTTCTTGCCTTTGAATTCTAGTATTCAAACCATTCTCTTGCGACAAACATCCATCCTTTGAATGGACACCTCCCTACAATATATGCAAAAGGTCTTGGGATGTGCAAGTGCAGCACCTCCTACAAAAGTGGGACTATTAATGGTGATTTACCACGTTGGCTTGGTGTCCCCTTTCAATGGTACTGTATGATTTACGGTTTTCATCATGGCTAAGATGGTTTGGCATTCATTCGTAACAATAAAGGCCTCTTCTGTGGTCCTGGCTCTAGACACTGCTTCTTCAAATGATGCAGCCCCAGATTGGCATACTTCTAGCTGGATAGCTGGTTGTAGGCCCCTCAATAAAATGGAAGTACTAATTGAGATGATACCTCAGTTGCTAGCCCTATGTTCAATTGGTGAACGAGTTCCTTGAGTCTTGTAACATATAGGTGTACTGATTCTCTTGGTTCTTGTTGTATCGTGGTCAAAGCGAACATCAAGCTATCAGCATTGTATTTGAGTCCAAACTCTGCTATAAACAATTGTGACAGTTTCTCCAAGGTGGTAATGGAAGCTTTGGGTAAATTATAGTACCATCGTCTAGCTTCCCCTACCAGAGTCGTGGAAAACAACATCATTCTATGCATTGGATTTATGACAGTGTTGGTGAACATTAGCGTGTCAAATTCTTGGATATGTCTATGGGCATCTTCATCAGTGCCTCCTTGAAACTGAGGTAGGGAGTCTACTATTCTTGGTGCCCTTCCGATATCATCAGGGATAACTAATGGCTGAGTGACTCTTCGTGTCAATGGTGCAATAGATAGAGGGCTAGGTGTTTGCACAATCGGTTGAGCTTGAGCTCCCGAGCTTGAGCTCGATGGTCATCTTCAGCTAAAATTTCTTCTTCTGTGTTTTGGTTAGTGTGATCCTTGAGGCCCATGTCTGGCTCAACTTTACTTTCTACCATCGGTCCCTGTTTTGACAGTATGTCATTGTCCATCATCTCTTCATCACTTTTTGCTTCATCACCCGCCACCTCATTGGGCTCTGAATCAATTCCATCTTCAAATATGATCTCCCACTCTGATTCAACACTATAACTCTCAACTAGATTAGATATCTCACCTTCATTGTCATATCAAGTTGATCACTCTCCTAATTCTATTTCTGATTGGATGTCATCTATGTGGATATCTGAAGGTGTTTTCCACTCTTGCAGTGAGAGTGCTATTGCTATTTGCAGATTGATAGTACTATCTTCTTGATCCTCAAGAAGATTTGGCATTGTGCGTTCTTGTGGTGACTGCTCTTGGGTTTCAATGACTTTTGGGAGTAGGGGAGTGAATCTCCTTCTAAATTCTTGCTATCTGTAGCTAGACTTGGTTCTCTAGGCAATAGGCTAGCCTCTTGCATCGAAATTTGTAAAGCCAAGTCTAGTTCGGCGAATGAGAATCCATCTAGATCTACTTGCGGTCCTTCAACTAGATGTGGCTCTAGCTGAGGTTCGATCAAAAGGTCCTCTAATATGACATGTTTTTCTTTGATGGCATCTAGTTTTGATGATGTATGATCTTTCCTTTCACCCTCATTCTGTTCAAGAGACTCTAAGAATGCATCTATGGCACTAGCAAGCCCTTTTTCGGTCATTACTTCAGGTGTCTCTATCGACCTATCATGCTCATAGAGAATTTTCTGCTCCTCTAACTCTAGAGGAGGCATCTCAGTATCGTGCATAAGATCTGCAAAATACAAGCTAGTAGTTTCATGGGACTCCTCCTGTGGGTACTTCTCTACTATATTGTCAGAAGATCCTAAGCTCTCATCATCGCTGATGGGTTGATATGGGCTTGTGACTCCATCATTCATGGACATTCGGTCAACATAAAGTGATGTACTTAGTTGGTCAAAAGATAGTTCACTCCACCCATTTGTTGATGGCTCACTAGTCACACTAGTGGATTGGTCTATCCCATCATGGAGGGGATTATATATGTTATGGCTAAAGGGGATAGTCAATATCCTTTCTCTCCCAGCATAACATGGCATTCTAGATTCATGGCCCACGAGCGCCGGGTTTCCGTCACTATTTTCTCCGTTGCAATTATTTCTACATGCAGCGGTTGGCATATGTGGCCTTTTGATTATTGCCCTATCCTCTACAATAACAACCAATATTTGAAACTCCTGTAGGTGGAATTTGTTCTACCAGGTGTTGGGTATGCAGTTTCTACACCTATGTATCCAAAATGCTCATATAGTAGACCCTCATCCATGGCTCTTCCTATGTGATAATTGTTTGTCGTATATTTCGAACAACAAGTCTAATTGTAAGTTCAAGTGATCATCGTTGGATCTCTATCTACTTTTACGGCTCCGTCTAGTAGCTTTCAAGATGTCTTGTTTCTAATCATATACTACTTTATGCTCTAGCAAACCAATTCGTGTGGGTGTTTATCGCTTCGGAACTCTTTGGACTAGTTTCCCCCTACGCTTCTCATCTTTCTTCTGAATTCAACAAGTTCCTTTTAGATGGCCTACCCTATCGCAGTATCCACATATTGTATTCCTACAATCATTAGTGGCATGATATTTTTGGCAATACCGACACAATGGTATGGACTGATGGGGATAGTGTTGATTGATCAACTCTTGTTGACTCCGAAGTCGTCTCACATCTAGAGTCAAAGCTAACAATGCTGCATGCATATCTCCCAAATGTTGTTTGACCATCTCCACTAATTCGCGACAATTAGTCTTAACCTTTTCATCAGGGTTCGTTGAATAGCCTTGCCTAGATAGGTATCCACGTAAGAGTACCCCTAGCCAGATGAAGAAGTCGATTGATCGTAGGCATAGGGTCCTCATATGGTTAGGAGCTATTTCCTATAAATTTGTTGGGCCCGTAGGATTCCAACCATAATCGTTCTAGATCAATACCACATCTATGATCCTCGCTATCAATTCCTCATAGTAATGGCTCATCTAACACAGGTGGTATTCAGTCACCAACTCAAAGAATGCCCTTGACAATTCATTTGTGGGATCAGCACACATCATTGTGTGATGTTAACCATTTCGACATTCAATACCAAGGCTGACAGTCTTGACAACACACTCTTTCAACCAACAAATTTCTAATACATCTTCATTGTAGGCCATCGTCTTTCAAACAATACTCCCTTATCAAATTACTTTTGGCAGACGCACCAATGTTAGGGCAATTTTCAGCAGGGGATTGGTCCCACCAACAAGTAAATAATCAAGGGGCACCAATACTGATGGTGGTTATGCCCTACGTGAGTAACGGAGGTCTTGCCACATCCAATCCTGGGGGCTTTCTCTGTTAGCCCGTGCTCCCAAGCCAATGAGAGTTTTCCAGGCTCTCAGAAGTATGATTGTAAGGAGGGGGTGCTAGTACTTTTGATGCAATGATTCACTAGCATTTTAGGGTCACGGTTTCGTACAAGCTTCTGATTGCTAAATTGTGCTAGGATCTCGCTAACAGTATGTTTGACTTTCAAATGGCCTTTGGGAGATGGGACTTAGGGCATCCTCTGGTGGTTCAGAGTACTGCCTTCATTTCCAAGGCATTGTCCCTATAATGAGGGTGTTAGCGGATCGTGGCCATGGTGATCGCGAACATCCTTAGTCCACTAAAATCCCATACCCTACGTGTTTAGGATTCTACTCATATATCTTAAGATACTATCCTTATGTCTTTAGGATACCATCCTTTGAGTCCTAAGAACTTGTCTTTAACTCCTTAGGGATTGGTCCTTTAAGATTAGGATACTACCTTTAAGTTTTAGGACTATGCCTGTAGGCCATAGCGTGTAAGTACGTGTCTTTGAGGTTGTGGGACCCTCAATGGGTGGGGCATATGGGGTGTAAGAGGTTGACACTTGCAAACTTCATAGCGATGTCCATACTTTATTAACAATCATAGACCATACAAAAAAAGACCTTGCAATATCAATGCTCATCAAATGGATGTGAGGTATTTTCTTTTTAGTTATTTTTCCGTGCTGTATAGAGTGCTCGTGGGGTGCAAGTTATACGCACCGCTTTGTTTGATAAGCGATGGTATTTTTGCCAACCGTCGGGTCTAGATATTTCGCTAGATGATACCAACGACGGGTGTGACTAGTGTGATGCTTTAACCAAGGTCACGGATGGTGGATGACCCGCTCTGGTGTTTCACAGAGGTTGGGTCCAGTTGACACTCTTGATAAATGACAAAAATGGAAAACGTTTCCAAACTTGACATTTTATTATTGTTCAGTTCCATCCCAGCGAAGTATAAAGTGTATATATAAAAAGTTTTCTTACTTGTTTATAGAATACAGTTCAATAATGACTTCAAGTTAATGCTAGTAAGGTGCTTGGCTTCAAGACTTCTCTTGAATTTGGCTAGTGATTAGTAGGTCAAAAAAGCAGTGAAATTCATTCTCTAAACAAGGCATACGAACTGCATTTTATCATACTATTGTAGGAAAGCAGAGTTAGAGTCACAACGGTTAAAAGAGCATGCCCATAGCCAACACACAAAAGAACATTCAGAGGGCCACACACTAGGTAAAGACTCATCCAGTAGCAGCAAACAACACTTTTGCAAATCCACCAGCCAAGGGCATGGAAATATTTACAAAATGGGAGACACAGCACAATCACCTTATCCAATCCCTAAAGACACTTCAACAGTGAAAATCATGGAAGCCATTGAAGAAGAATCGACTGCAACATCAAATTCGACGCGACATTTTGAGGCAAAGGAGACAGAGGCGGAGCCTGGTGTCCCACCTGTGTCGTTCCTGGTAAGTGACCCACCAACCACCATCTCATCAACTCCCATCACATCAACCATCATTGTCACACTACCCATCACACTCACCCTCACCACTACACCCCCTATTGTCTCCACAAATACACTCCCACTCTCCACCACACCAGTCACAACCACCTTTATGTAATCTCTGATGCATTTTCCAAATGTCTTTGACGCATCCTTCAACATTGAAGAATTCTCACTTTCACTGTTAAACACGCCACCTCCTACCACCACACCATTTCCTACACCCACCACTATCGCTACCGCCACCACTTCCACAATACTTTCCACTTCTTCAATTACAAATGTCGACACATCTCCAATCCCTATCACCCTCACTCAAACATCACACCCTCCGTCTGCTCAATCTGTCCATCATATACAGTACACCACATTGTATCAAAACGTACAACAAAATCTCCCACCATCCTACGCACCTACCTCTTAGCAGTATCCTTCTATTGGGGAGTGGCAATACCTTCCGAAAAATGTGCGATGGGCCATCAATGCTCAAAGTGATGCCATGCATTACCTCTACTCTTCCAACAATAAGTATCAGAATTGGTGCAACTTCTCGCAAGGGGAAAACGTGCAGCTGACAAACAAGGTACAAGGATGGCAGATTTATTCCACGGAATTAGAACAAGAGGTCGCTCAATTAAAAAACAAAGAAAGAAAACTCATGGCTAACCTCAAAGAGCTGCACCAAAATAACAAGGACGTTCAAGCACGCTTACAATGTAGGCATGATCTCATCACAATCCTAGCACAGTTAGAATGTGAACGACAAAGCCATAGGAACTTACGGACCGCCATGATGGGCAATATTCAACGGATTGATTTCAACCAGTTCCAAGCACCACCAATTCTAGAAGGCACCGTAATACCTCTCACTTCCTATCAGAAGTTAGCTCAGGTATTGATGGCGAATCAGACGCAAGCACAACAATTGCAGTAGGCCACTCTAGCAAATCAAACTGCGCTCAACACACGGATTGAGGAGCTAGAAGGACAGCTAAATACATTACGCCAGTAGCTACCAACATTACACACAAAGCATGAAGAAACACACACCAAGCACCATAGACAACATGATGTAGAAACTGATGATCCTGGACCTTCGCGCTACATAAGACAACAACAGGATAATCCAAGGTATCACTCAGCAATGGTGGAACCTCAAAGCACACAAGGGGGTACTACCATGAACCACGAACAAGGCATCTCAGCTGAAGAGCCTAACCCCACTGCCACTCAACCTAACACCACCTATCAAGCCTCATCACCCTCAGTCGATGACACACCCCTCTCCCCACCACATGAACAATCACCTCACCACCTCGACACTGAACCTCATTCACCATCCACTACTTATCTACTCCGCAAATACCCAACCCTCCCCCGTGAACTTTTTACAACCATACCAAACCCTCCACCACTCACACTTACCACAACTACAATGGTACGACACAGAATTATGCCGAAGAATCCTAGCCGACAGATGTGTCCAGAGAAGTCTTTGCACTAGAAAGGGTCCCTAATAAAATGAATTGGCCAATTCTATCTAAAAAAGTTCAGATCGATGATCCAGCGGCCAATTTTGTAGCCAATTGCAACTATTTCTAACGAAGACATCATACAAATCCAGACCGCCATGTTAGGTACTTTGCAGATCATTGCAGCCTAATATCATTCCTTTCTACCTTAAATTGTTTATGGGATAGAGATTTGCCGCCAATTGTTTTGGATCTAAATAAGCCCGTAAGCATACCCATGGATCACATCAACGTGGCAAGGCTTTACTATCGGGCGGCGATCACCAACAAACTTCACGTTGACATCTTGGTACGTGTATGGATTTCTACAGAACATGCTTGATTACTATTGGCCACAACCATTTTTGGGCAAAATTCGATTCGAGAGAATGGAATAGATTGGTAGAGAAGTTCATAAAATCTGGGTCGCCATCAATGCAGAGCTGCGAGAAGACCAGACAAGACAACAAGCAGTGGCAATTGGCATGGGACCGCCAATTTTTTGACAGAGGGGATAATGCAGGCTGATATTCTATGAATATTTGAGCCATCTTGAAAAAGATACAGACTTAATCCTAGAACTGGATCAGTCAAGTTTAGGCCTTTGCGCCATGTTGTAACAGCCTAAAGTTGTTTAGTTCTAGGCCTAAGTCTAGAAGATTGGAACTTAAACTAGTCTGAATGAGTTCAACTTAGGTTAGTTCGTTTGTTTATGGCTTAAGTTTGTTCAGTTGTTTATGGTCCATTTGGGGTTTGTCCCATGGTACCAAGTTAAGCCTATGTGGTCTATTTGTCCCATAGTGCCTTTTTGTAAGTGACCACCACTCCAAGTATATATAGGAGTGGAAGAGTCCATTTTGAAGAAGAATCTCATTTGCAATACATGCTTATCTTGCTCTCTGAGTGTTCTCCCTTGTGTGGTTTCATGTACTGTGTTACTTCACATTGTATTGTATATTATTCATCTGGCAACAGGTTAAGTTAATCTAGGCCCTCCATTCTCTAGTAGAGTAAGCCTTAGAGGAGGAGATTTTAGGTTAAGCTGTCATTGAATTAGGTTAGGCCGTCATTTGAGTCAGTTCCTAAGTAGAGAAACGAGAGAAGAGTGGATCTTGCCCGAAATACTCACCCACTCACTGTAGATCTTCTCATCCTTCAACCTCTCGGTCAGTTGGAAGCCATAGCCATTGGTTGGAAAAGCCACAATGCCTAGTCGGAGCCATAACGTGTTCTATTTGGGAGTCCGCCATAGCACTCGTTAGTTGGAGCCCATAGCCAGAGTTGAGAAATGCGAACAACCAACAGTATGGAATGGCCAACTGCAAACCAAGTTACTTTCCACTCGACCCTGGACTGAAGTTGTCAAAGGAACAATCTCCTCAAACCGAGGAAGAGAAAGAGGAAATGAGGAAACATCCATCTCAGTCCATCATCGGCTCACTTATGTATGCAATGATCTGCACTCGACCCGACATTGCATATTTAATTAGTTCACTCAGCCAATTCCTATCTAATCCAGGGCTAGCCCATTGGAAAGCACTCAAAAAGGTCATGAAGTACATCCAAGCCACCAAACATCTTAGCATCTATTATAGAGGCAGCCAACCTACCAACAGACTTGAAGGATACACAGATGCAGATTGGGCAAGGGTAATTGATACCAGAAGGTCGACTTCTAGATTTGTATTTTTATACCATCAAGACCCAATCTCTTGGAATAGCCGAAAGCAGACCTCAATGGCATATCATCAACCGAATCAGAATACATTGCTGTCACAAATGCTACAAAGGAGGCAATTTGACTGAGGCACCTACTAGCAAAAATCGACCTTGCACAGTCACATTTAATGTCTGTGACAATCAAATCACCATAGCACTCTCTCTAAATCCGAGATTTCATTTTCGAAGTAAGCATATTGAAATCAGGTATCACTACCTAAGAGAGAAAGTGCAAAGTAAGGAGGTATCACTAGTTTATTGCAGGACAGATCTGATGACAGCTAGTTACTTCACAAAGACTCTTTCCAAAGAGCATCATCTCATATTTAATGAAAAGTTAAATATGAAAATCAAAGCTTTTCAGGATCCAAATTAAGGGGGTGTTGGAAATCGATGCTCAGCCTCAAATCAATTTTCTAATGAGCATCCTGAAAAACTTTACAAAAATCCAAAAAAACAATAGGCTCAAGATTAAATTTTTTCGACCCAATGTCAATTGATCCCATCAATGAAAGATTTTTTGACCCTGGATCGCGGATCGGATCGGGTCTAATTTATCTGAACGTCTTTGACTCTGGATCAGATCGGATCGGCAGGTCTGATTTTTTCGACTCTGAAAAAATCCAAGCCTCAGTATATTTTTGACCCTATACACATTTTTTGACCCAGTGTAAATTTTTTGATCCTTTGTATAAAATCCGACCCTATGGAAAATTCAATACTGTCGGTTAGAAATCCGACCCAACGACTTTGCGTTGACAGTCCGCCTACATTTGTACATGAATTTACAATTACAAGGCGGTTGTAAAATAGCATTCAATGTGAGTTAGTTGAAGATATTTTTGTATATCTAATCCTAGAATCTTCTTCAGAAAACTTCTTCTGATATTTAGTTACTACAAAAATTGTAATCAATCAGATTTCCATTGCCAGTGGTATCACACACAACGATCAGCTGAAGTAATTACTTCAAGCATTGTACTCATTGTTGATATGAATCATAGTGCAATTATTTGTCTCACTATTGTTATTGTTCACTTGCATTTGTTGAATCGATTTAGTTTGAACATTTTGCTGCTGTCTGTTGTGCTTCCGATCCACTCAACCAGCTCGCTCCCAGCTTCCGCTCATACCCACTGATTTACGACATGGACACCATCACATGCAAAAACTGTAGCGCGATTATGACAAGGGAGACAGAAAAGAGCAAGAGGGCATGCACCCCTACGAAGGTGAAGGAAACATGTGGAGAGACAAGAAAGGAGAGTAACAGAGGACCAAACTAACAGAGATATTCATACTGAGGTGGATAACAGAGATGATCATATTGAGGTGGATACCGTTAAAAACTACATTCTCCACTTGTGAGTTCATGTCTGTGGATACGAATAATGAAATGACAAAAACAATATTTGAACAAATGGATATAGAACATGAAGTAGACATAGTGAACAATACAACCCAAATCTGTAACTTCACATTTATGGAAATGGATGTTGGCCGTGTGAACACAATGTCTGCACAAAATAGCAAAAGCCTTTTGCAAATACCACCAGATACATGGCATCATCAAAATCGCATGGAAGTGGGCGTGACTGAAAATGCCACCCAATATTGTGACTTGGAAATTTACCTGGTGAGTTCATTTGCACAATCAAGTCACGGTCCAAGGCCAATGTCCCAGTTGGAGTGTTGCAAACATGAAAATGACATTTTTTAGCAAATAGAAGTTGAAGAAATCTTAAGTTTCTATTTTGAAGCTTTATCATCTTTTCTTGCGTTTTCAGACTGCTACATATTTTGAACTAGATTTTGAACAGTTTGCATTTTTGAGTTGTTTTTTTGCACAGTTCACTCTTTTCGCATATTCCCGAAAAAGGCTACAATTAGCCTATTTTAACTTAGTATCATTTTTGTAAAGACCTTCGCATTCCTCGCACTTTTCGCGACTCAGCCGAAGCACGCAACATGCCCGAAGTCATCGAAGTGATCGACACCAAAGGATGACATATCGGGTAAGGACGACAAATCATCTTACCAAGCCATGACAGTCGACAACGATAGATCGGGCACCAACGAGAGCATGAATGCAAACAAAAGATCGGGAAACATTATCGAGCAGGGATGAACTATCGAAACCTTAGCTCAACAAACGTGAAAATTTAAATCTTCACGCTCAATCATAAAGTGTCGTACAAGAGAGAGACATGGTTAACCGATGTTTAGCTTAAACCTCTCTTTGTAATAATCAATAAATTATTACAATGCATATAAGAAAGTGATCTTGTATTCACGTGTCCAAATCGACTATGCCACAGAGCAGCACTGTCGTTTACACTTTCATTAGAGATACTAACTAATGCAACTGAATTAGAGAGTACGTAAAGATTTTCAACTCTAGTGCATGTGGTATCTTCCTCGATTATTGTACACTGCTCAGATGAAAAAGTAATAGTGTAGCCCTCATCAGTTATCTTAGAGACTAATAACAGGTTCTTTGACAACTAAGGAACATGAAGGACGTTGGAACACAAATGGACAGATCGTTGTTGAAGCTGATCTTCACTGCTCCTTGCCTTCCATGCGTATGGTGCTAGAATCTCCAACGTAGATAAATTGGTCTCTGGTGTAAGCTGTGCGTAAACCATTCCTTGCGAGAGGTCATGTGTTGGGTAGCGTTGTTGTCCAGGTACCAGCTATCACAGTCTTCATTGCTGCTTTAAGCCATTAACAAGTGTGTATATGACTCCTTGAATTTCGCCGTGTTGGAGGAGTCTGGTTGCTGCTGTTGTTGTTGCTTCTTTGCCTCGTTGTATATCCTGATGCGACACTCCTTGGTGTCGTGATTAGCTCTTTTGCAATATCTGCAGAAAGCTTTTTGCGCGATCCACCATGTTCACCTTGAGAGTGAAGTTTCTGTTGTTGCTGCTGCATTTGATTCTTGCCCTTGGAATAGTCTTTCTTCTTGGTGTATAGAGCCATGGATTTGTCTTTGATAGACAGGCTGTTAGTCTTTCTCCGCATTTCTTCTTGAAGAAGATGACCAATCACCTTTTGAAGAGTGATGTCGGGTTGTGTGGAGATCATCACAACAAAGTGTTCATACGACTTTGAAAGAGAAGAAAGCAAGGTCATAACGACATCATCATCTTGAATAGAAAATCCTATAGCTGATAACTGATCTAACAGAGACTTGAAACTATTGATGTGAGAAGTGATAGCCGTCGAATCAGACATGCTAAGAGTAAAGAACTTCTTTCTAAGATGTAATCTCGTGGTTACATCGTGAGTCTCATAAAGACTTGATAACAAGTCCATTGCTTCCTTAGAGGTTTTGCACATGGTAACATGAGATATTTGGGAGTCGGACAGATTGAGTGTGATACATGCTAGGGCCTTCTGATCTTTGATCCTCCAGGCCTTTGCTTGATCACCATCTTCTGATTCCAGGTCTGCACCTTCTACTACATCCAAAAGATCTCTATCTATCAACATCATTCTAAGTTTTAACTTCCAAATGTAGAAATTAGAACCATGTCAATGACTCTAGCTTCACTGGGTGATGAAGATGAAGAGCTACCTATATGAGACATGATAATAGTATACAAATAGAACAAACTTGATCTCTCGGTTTATTTAAACTACGCTCTGATACCAATCTGATGGGGCAAGGGAGATAGGAAGAACGAGAACGGAGAAGAGAGTAGGAATATTGCGGAACAGCTCTCCCGTTCAAATCGGCTGTTAAACGAAAAAATAGTCTAATAGACAGCTTATGCTAAATGTAATCATAGCTTTAAGTGTTCTGATTGCCCAACAAGATCTTAAAAATTAATTCATACTCTAAAACAAGAGTACAGTCCACTAAAGAGATTAGAGATGGTTTGTGTGTGGTACTACTGAAATCAGATTCAATGTGAAATATAGTTCTGAAATAAATGGAAGAGTAGTGTGATATCGCAAGTTTCTCAAGCGTCAAAGACGACCATCGTCTGATCAGAAACTGAGGAGTCGTAGACGTCCGTGTTCTGATCAGAGTGAGTAAAAAAGTGCGATCAAACAGCAATGAAAGTGCATTCAATTACAACAAGCATTCATCTACGTTGTACATAGATAAAAGCAAGTTGTTGTTATATTACACTAAAGCACAATACAAATAGCAATTACAACAAAAAATTGACGACATAGTTGGGAGGCTCAAATAATGCGTCTCATGGAAGGAGTAACTACTAATCTGTGCTTGGACAATCTATTAATAGATTTCATCTGTGTATTAATTACATTGAATGCTTGTCACCTGATTAGAAAAGTCATTGTACTTGGAAGTATATGGCTTTTGTGACAACTGTACACACAGTATATACGATCAATAATTCAGCATCGTTGACACGGACAAGGACGTCGCTGGAACGTTCCTTGTTTACTTTAGACGACCTTCAAGATTTTTCTCTCTTTGCATATTTCGCAAGAAGCGAAGGTGCCCTCAAAAAGACGGTGATGTCTTTAAAACAGTTTGACTCATGAAAATAGATGACCTTCAGGATTTTCTCTCACTTTGCATTTTTCGCAAAGAGACGAAGATGTGTTAAAACAGTTAAACTTTTGAACTATGCAAGTTTTCGCATTTCAAAAAAATGCGAAAAAGCCGAAGCTGTTGAAAACATAGTGTATTTCTGCAGACTGTTGAAAAAGTAATGTATTTCTGCAGACTTGTTCTAAATGCAAGCTTTGTGGAAGTTCTTGAAGATGGCCAAGTCTTCAATGACTTCAAGTTATTACACTTAACACCTGAACTTTGAAATTATGACACGATTGGTTACCCTTTGCTGGAGATCAGCCGGAAGCCCGTTGTAGGCGTTCTTCAAATAAATTGGTTGTCTAAGTTTGTAATTCCTGCAAGTACTAGATGAGCAGACGTAGAACCAAAGTTGGTTTCACCTAACCCTAGATCAACGATCAATAAACATGCAGGAAGAATTATGAAATAGAAATTAGTCATTTTCAAAAAACTATTACATAGAACATCTACTTTTGTATTTGCCATTTGTTGAACCTGAACAAGATCTAAAAAGCAACAACCAATCATGGCACGATACTTATTACCAAAACATACAAATCATCTCACAAAATAAAACAAAATTCAACTATGACTACAAAAACAACCAAAACATCACCCTCGATTGAAACGATCTCAAAAATCACCAAGAAGACATTTAAAACAACTCGCCAACTACATCATCAATAGATTCAAACGTTGAGCATTACGACTTAGCACTGGATTTTTCTCAAAAACCATCATCACAAACTCAAAAAAACAACACCACCAAGCAAAACTTCACATACATTGTATTACCTGCCAAAGATTATCATTCAAAATTAAGAACACTAAATAATGCACAACAAATATTGATTTACAATGATATAATGCATAGAAAAAGAGTCAAATCCAAAATTTAAAATCCATTTTTTTCTCACAAAAGATGTTGGAACAGGAAAAACATTTACACTACTTTTGATTATACAAAGTTTACTACGACACTACCATAAACAAATTAATACAGATATCACATTGCCAAAAGCATTACTTATGGCTTACACAAGAAAAGTAGCTTTCAATATCAATGAAACAATAATACATTCCGCACCTACCAATCAACACAAAAACACTAACATCATTGTCGTAAAAAAAGTTGGAACACATTATCAACGTTTTGTTCACAGTTACAACTAGTAGTTTTTTTTATGAAATTTCACTCAATAAAAAGACAATTTTGCAATTTGCAGATCAAAGACTACAATACAAGCAATCAAACAAATCCCTTCTTAACACTTTGAAAGATTAGATGTAATTACATGCAATGATTCATATCAAGATGGACCAATTTTAGATGAATGGGTGTTTAAAAAAACCACAAATTCATTAGAATTATGTGGATCAACATAGTGGGCAAGCATGCCACATTGTTATGAGTTGGTTGAAACACTGAGGCAAAACGATCATAATCTTTTATCCATACTTGAAAAAATACAACAATGTGAACAAATTACTTATGACATAGATTTCTTAAACAAGTTGTATCATTGCAAAACTCCATTCGATCACACATTCTCACACCTGTTTTATACAAACTTTGACAAAGCAAAACACAATGATGATGTCTTGCAACAATCAACTGAAACAAATACATCTTACAAACAATTGATTCATTCCAAAATTCTTGTCAAAAGAACCTAAAAGTTTCCAGTGATTCCAAAAATACAATTGGCTTATAAACAATTTTTAGAATCAAACATGGTATGTTGATTGAGTTATGCACTTCAAATCTAAACATCAATGATGGATTGGTCAACGATGTCGAAGGATACTTCAAAACGAAAATAATAATAATGGTCGAAGATAATATATGGATACAATTCTATGACCCAAATATAAGAGCCAAAACAAAATACAAAAACTCATTTTTCCAACCAACAAATCGATATAACATGAACACACAAATTGGAAACAATTATCTGAACATCATCACTAGAAAACAATTTTCAATCCAACTTACAGCATGAAGATATGTTTACATACAATTGTCACCCTCCATATTGGATTCCTCTCAAGTATGATATATTACCTTGAATCGACCAATATGAGGTATCGAAATACAAAATGACAAGCTTGAATATTTTAAGATCCATGCAAATAATCTCCCAATCGATTGCAACCTCATAACAATTCCAAGCCACAAAAACCATGGAATGAGTAATACTCTACTATAACAACAATATCTATTGTGTTATTTGGCAACTAAATTGCATCAACACGATCGATGCGTTGAGGTTTGAACCTTTTTGCTCCTGTCAATTAGACCAACTTAGGTTATGTCACACAAAACACCTATGAAAATTGGTTGCAACAGGATCTTCGAACGATTTGGATGCAAGGGCATTCAGAAGAAGTGCCCAATCGTATTAAGACATGGTTGTCCAAAAGGAGTATCACGCCTTCCATGGATCTTTGTAGCGCATGGGATGGACCACATGACCTCAACACCTATCAAGATTGATTGCAACAGGATCTCCGAACGAATTGGACACTGGGGCATTCAGAAGAAGTGCCCAATCCTATTAAGACATGGTTGTCCAAAAAAAATATCACCTTTTTCATGGATCTTTGTAACACATGGGATGGACCACATGGCCTTCAAATTCGTGAAAAATTGACAAGCTCTATGATGTAAAACAAGGCCGGAAAGTTGACAAATCTAAAATTTCATTACATTACAAATTGTTGTCTATCTATTTGTCGCAATTTTTTATTATTTTTCAAATTTTTGCCAATCTCAACGGTAGGCCAACACAACAAGACGTATGCCAAAGCAATGTTTTGAAAATTTTAACAAGTTTCACATATTTTCTAGCATACAAATATAGGTTGGAAGAAAATTGCACTTTAATTACATTGAGCACCCTAGCAAAAAAACACTAGCATAAAAACAAAAAAAAAAAAGATAATAGAGTATATGCCACCATCAAAAGAACCTCCTAATAAAGGTAAGGTTACAATTGATAATGCTATCAAAGTCTCAACAAGCAAAAAGCATATTTAGAACGGACACTCAAAGCAAGATCTTCCAAGGCATTTAGCTCAAATTTTAAAATTGAATAACTTCTATTATGTGAATTGAAGCAATTATCTATATACGCATCATACTTGCACGAGATGTTCCAAACCACTACCCAAGAACGTTTCTTTTGTACGCAAGAATTTTTTTTTTTTTTGCAATGTGATTCAAATCGCAAGAAATTTATTGGGGATCTGTTAGACACTAAAGGACCCTGTTATTGTCACCCTATTTTTGCTGGATATTGTGCACACTGTTCAATTGGCAATAAAACTAGCAGATTTCAAGAGAGCCAGTCAAATCAGGTCCTCAAAAACTTGGAAAGCCAATGAAATTGTAGAAAAAGAGTTTATAAAAAAGCCAATAATATAGGAATAGATAGAACCAACACATTTTTGGTTTTAGTGTTTTGATTGGTGTTTATTTTATTATGTAGTTGCGAATTTTATTTACACTTGTTTTATTGTTTTTTAAAATTGATAGTGATCTCCAGCACAATGTGTTTTCATATGTGCAATAAACGCTTTGAAATGCTAAATTGTGAAAGACCTATGTAAAATAAATACACATATCCTTTTCTAAGGATGTGAGAATGAAAATTATCTACAAGAGGCACAATTTCTCGACAAGCCTCCCAAATTGATAAACTAGATGATGAATTAGGAAAGGATCGCATTGAACTTCTAAAGAGAGCTGTAAAACTGATGAGATAACCAAAGAAACAATTGATGAACTGAGAAATGGACCACAGTAACATCAAACTTCTCAATAGGTTTACCCAATTGAAGATCTAACAAAACAACAAGAAAATGGCTTCGAAAAGGGAAACAAAACCCATCGTTAATAGAACCAGAAACCCCAAATAAAGCACAACTCTTACAAAACTCCATTCGACTGTAGGAGAAATAAAAAATGGTGGGACGGAAAAACATAATAGTAACAAATTGTTTTGAGTGGTTCTTGTTGGTGTCAAACAAAGCACATTTGTGTTTCTTGTGTTTGTTGACATCAGCAATCCGTCAGTCAATCCGTAATAGCTGTTGCTTGGCATGTAATCTTCTCCATTGAATATATAAACAGCCCACAAAGCTGGTTGTCCTACGGTCATTTCCTCATCAAGCCTCTCAGGTTTTCTTTTCTGAGTTTCTTGCTATTACGTAGCTTAACTAGCAGTCAGGTTTTGGTAGCCAAACTCAACAAAGGTTATGGGCGAACACGTGCTAACTTACACCAGCCAGTCATCGATAAGGAGTGACCGGTATTGATAAGGAGTGACCGGTATTACCGTAGTTTCCAAGATAAATGTTTCTTGAGGAGTAGATGCACCAGCACACTCTCTCTCTCCTCTTTCTCAACACATGAAACCAACTCTCTCTCTCTCTCTCTCTCTCTCTCTCTCTCTCTCTCTCCCCGCATCTGCTCGGGCAACCTGCGCTCTCTACTTCCAAGCTGCCTCCTCTCTGATCTCCACACATCACCATGGAATCCAAAGTGATAGAGAAGTTCAATGGTGAGAACTTTCACCTCTAGAAACTGAAGATGCAAATGATCCTCCTTGAAAGAGATTTGTGGAAGATCACAAATGGTGATGAACAAAACCCAAAGAGGCTGCAAGAAACAAAAGACTGGATTAGAAAAGACAACAAAGCCAGATCCTTGATCCATCTGAGCCTATGTGACAACCAGTTACTTCATGTTAGCAAGGCTGACACTGCAACAAAAGCGTGGAAGGATGCAAGCAAAAGATTGTAGCAAATCAACTTCATTTACGAAAGAAGCTCATGCTGCCAAAAATGTCAAGAAAATCTATGACAGATCATTTCTTAAAGCTTCAAGCAATTATTGACCAGATGGCTACAATTGGATCAAAGATAAGAGAAGACGAAGCTCTTGTATCAAAGCTGAATAGCATGACGGAGTCCTATGCTCAATTCGCCTCCATGTTTGGAAGCATTGTTCATACTCATGACATTACAAGCATCAAGGCAGCTTTGCTCCAAAAAAAAACTAAGGCGCAAAGATCTATGCTCTGAAGGCTATCACAATGGGCATGACACGGCCCTTTATGTGGCAAGCAAGAGAAACTCATTCAAGAGCAAGGGAGAGCACGAGGAGGAAGGAGCCAAGTGCAATTACTGTGGAAAAGCTGGCCATTTTGCAAGGACGTGTTGAAAAAAGGCCTATGATGAAAAAACAAATAAAAAAGATGCCATGTTAACTAAAGAAGAAGGTAGCAGAACTCTTTAGAATTTAACGATGTATGTAGCTTCTCGTAGGTATCACTAAAATCAAAAATCAAAATTCACAGTCCATGTATAGCTACATAGACCACACAATGGTTTGATGTAGAGTCTACATGTGAGTGAAAGACTCTTTAATCACAATCCATGTATAGCTGCGTAGACCACACACAAGTGATGTGTAAAAGCATGGAGTCTACATGCAGGTTTTGGTAGCCAAACCCAACAGATCTAAAGACTCTTGCTCTACCTTCTGCAAGGGCAGCACAGAATGCTTTGTAGTTGTGCCGCCAACATTACAGTTTTGAGGATCGTAAGCGTAACCTAGATTCCAACGGAGAATTGATGCCCATGACCCACTTCAACCATCCAAGTTATGTAACTTTGTATCTTGAATAGTTAATCTCAAATTAGGCTCTCCCACAAGCTCTCACTGGCGATGGAAGGTCTGGAGGGTCTCCATCAGTGCATAGCTTACAAACAGGTAGTTCCTAGTGTTGTAAAGCTAGTTTGAACTCAAAATAAAGGCTGTTTCCGATGAAAAGAAAATGACATTCTAATGCTTTCAGACAAATAAAAAATAACAAGTTACTTCTAACGCTTTGACGCTTGTGGCTTCAATTAGGACATACAAAATTAAAACCGTTCTAAATCAGAAGTTCTTTGTGAACACTAAAGAATTTCTTTGAAGGTAAGGTATGGGGATTTACAGTTGAGTCAGACCCGTAGTAAAAATCCACATTATCATTCAGATAGGGATAACTGTAACTTTAGATTCATCATACTCAACGACCTTCATCCTCCTGAACTTTGCAAAACAAGCATCACTGGAAACCGACTCTTTCTAAACTCTTGTTTATAATGCCTCAGACCGTCCTAGTTTGCATCCACACGGCAGTGAAAACTGCGTCGGATATATGCTTGTCTAAAAATCTGCATCATAGGCATCTCTTCACACATCGACAAGAAAGGATACTAAAAAATGATAGTAACAGCAGAAAACTTAGATGTTGTATTAACGTCAAACTTGGATGTTGTATTATCGTCAAAGACGATTCGTCTATCTAAGAAATACGCTCAAATGTGTCCCGACAAATTTTACAAATCATACTCAAGCAGTTGAACGTACGCTTCGATTTGCAGTGTGCTGATATTCTATGGGCGTATGCATCGAATTTACTGAGATAATCACTGCACATGGTCAAAGGACATGCGTGTAGGGTGCATGTAGAAACCTTTTAATCAGTCTATTTTACGTGGAACATATCAAGCAGGAAAGTTATCATATTTCTCTCATATTGAGTTGTACAGATTTTAGGCAAGAATCACTTCATTGTTTCCCTGTTTATATATCAGGCCAACGTTTTTCATGAACCAGCTACATAGACATTCACAATATTCCATCCAGAATATCAACATCTAAAAACTCATCTACTGAGATTGAGCTTACACCTTACGCAGGGCTATGTGACTTTCAAAGCACTACGTTCCTTCACATAGATATGTGTAATTCAGTCTAGCTGGACTTACTGCGTTAGAAGAGATTCAATTCTCAATAATCATACATCCCTTGGCATACTTGCACACAGCCTATGCATCTCTGCAAGATGACGAGCACAGTTTAAAGTGTGGGGATAGGTTTGCATCGAATTGTCGACCTCCGTTTTGCAATCCTCATTTAAAGAATCTGTATACAATACCTCACTTGTTGTTGTGTCCGATTCATTGACAGCAAATGAGATTTTGAATAAAGTGAAATGCTTTAATTTTGAAGACCCATGCAATAATCTCTCAATGAATTGCAGCCTGAAAGCAATTCCAAACAAAAAAGCCCATGGAATGAGTGATACTCCCTCTCTGACAGCCATATCTATTGTATTTCTTGCAACTGAATTGCCTTGGCACGATCGATGCATTGAGGTTTGAATCTTTTTGCTCCTGTCAATCAGAACAACTTAGGTTATATCACACAAAACACCTATCAAGATTGGTTGCAGCAGGATCTTCGAACGGAATGGTCGCAGGGGCATTTGGAGGAAGTGCCATAAGACATGGCTGTCAAAGAGGAGTACCACTCATTCCATGGATCTTTGTAGCGACTTGGAATGGACCCCTCAAAAATAGTGAAGAATTGACAAGCTCCCTGCCATAAAGCAAGGCCACAAAGTTGAAACAGTTATAAAATTCCATTGCATCACAGAAGATTGAAGTGAATCTATTTCATTATTTTGAAATTTTTGCCAATCGTAAAGCTAGGCCACTACAAGTTAATGTATATCAAAGCAACATTTAGAAAAAAATTTACAAAGATTTTCAGACAATCTGTTCCGCACAAGAAAACAGGCGGTAACACAATTTCATTTTGATTACATTGAGCACCCATAAGATGTAGACACTCACATCAAACTGTGGCACTTGTGTAAAAGAAAGACCAGAGTACCTGCCACCATGGAAAAATCTCAAAAAGTCAAGGACAATACAAACAACAACTCAAAGATATTCGAAGTCTCATGGAAAGGGACTGTAATTTACAGTTGATGGGCATAGAACGAAAGTCACATGCTGCCACAAGTCTCAAACGTGTCCCAAGACATGGTTGTTCAAAGATATTATAGTTAGCTTCAATCATGTTAATGGATGCTATTATGATAAGGACTTCAAATATAATGACTTTAACATGTCCTCAACAGCATTATGCTCATACGTGAAGTGCAATAAAGGCTTTGAAATGTGAACTGACAGAAATGGACTACGGTACCATCAAACTTCTCAAAAGGCCTACCAGATTGACGATCTAACAGAAAAACGAAATATCGTCAAAGGAAACGAAACCATCAACGCCAGTAGAGCCAGAAACCCCAAACAAAGCACAACCCTGGAAAAACCATGCAAATTTAGGAGAAATGGAGCAGCCGCAAATCGTCCTGGAGTGGGGATCTAAAGCCTCCTGCTCTCTCTCTCTACCGCAAGAGCATCACAAAAAGCTTTGTAGTTGCTGTCGCCGCCATCACTAGGGTTTTGAGGATCGTGATATCAAAGCGAACCCTAAAATCGACGGAGAATACTGCAACACTTCAGCCATCCAACGGTCCATCTATGTTTGTGTAACTTTTTAAACTGAATTGTTGGTCTTAAATTAGGGAGCCCCCCAGAGCTCTTAGAGAGGTGTCCATTGGTCCATAGGTTAAAAGAAGGTAGTTCCTTCCTTTTCATTATACAACTTGAGTTGTCTTTGTGCAACACATCGTGTTGTGAAGCGAGCTTGACGATTTGTTAAACAGACACTTTTAGTCTCGTGGCAGTCTTAGATTACTATGGCTAAGGGTGTTTTCACAGACAGCCCAAAGGTATGTCCAGGTGTAAAAAACTAACATTCCAACGGTTTATAAGGCAAATACAGCCCTTGCCCATTTTCACACACATTCCAACTTGCCCATTGTTTCTGAGAGTAGAACCGTTTTGTGAATGGAAGACCCTTTGAATACTCTATAATTTGGTACTTTCTATGAGCATTCGCCCTCTCATCTTGTAGAGTACTCTTTCTTTGCTCAGAAATTTCTGAGCAAATTTTTCAAAGGCGATTTTTGTAAAATAGTTCAGACTATTATGTGCTGACTAACACCTACGTGGTGGCTTTGTCGATTCGGCTCTCATCATTTGCAAGATAATGTTTATTGCTACGACGCTCCAATCATTCTCAATTGTTTGATGTTGTGTTCTGAGGACCCACTTAGTTGGATGCTCCATTCAAAATTACTATAGTAATCATGAACAGTTCCCCCACCAGAGCACACTCTGGATGAGTTGTTTTTGCTAATTTCATGGTGAAGCATTGGATAGGTGCGCTCCATACAGGCTGAGGTGCGCTCCATTCAACCTGAGGTGCGCTCCATTGAGCAGATGATATTTTCTTAATGATTTCTTGGTGAACGGTAAATGGACGTTTAAGTTGTCGAACGAATAAAGAGTTGCTAGCTTGAATTGAAGATTTGCACACTCATCACTGACATACTGTCCTTGCAGACAAACAACAGTGCTTGACCTTGCATCTTCCAAACCCTATTTGGCCACTTGGCTTTCCCACCAAAATGCTAACCCTACCAATTTTGGGTCTAGATTCAATGTACCCAGCTTATTCAAATTGAATCTACTCAAACTCGCATTCTATCTTTCCCACACTTTCAAAAAGTGTTTATTTAAATGAAATTTAGACTAATGAACTTTGAAAAGTCAACCTCCAAGTCTAAAACAAGTTTTGGCCTCAATATGCCAAATATGAAAATATTGCAAAATGTGATGAAACTAGTTGAATCTTTCACACTCCCTCTTCAACTAGTTTTAGCATAGACTTTGATAATACTCTAAGTGAAGTCCTATGCTTCATGAACAAGTCTTTTCCCAATGCTTTGGTGAAGATATAAGCTACACATTCCCTTGAAGACATATGTTGAAGCTCCACCTCCTTTGCAATGACTCGCTCTCACAAAATGATATTGTATCTCAATATGCTTGCTCCTAGCATAGTTTTTGACTATAGAACTTTGATCCATCAAAAGAATGATCTTCTTCCTAAGAATAGACCTTCTTTCAATGATCATGTAATGCTCAAAATAGAAACAACCATAATTGATATAGAGAATAGTGTCCACTTGGGATGCTTCACTATTTCTTACATCAATTTTACATGTAAAAATGTGACTAGAACATGAAGAATCAAATGGAATGTAAGTGAGATGATTCCACCATGCTTCCAACTCTGAACTCTCTGGAAAAATACAGCAAACAACCAATAAATGTGAGTGATCAACTTTTACTTTCATGTCTTCTCATCCTTTGTCCTTTGTTGCTTTGTATCCACCATGATACTCCATGAATGAGCCTCCATCTTCATCTTGCCATAAGATGCCATCATCACTTGATGACTTGGCCATGAATGAGTGACATAATGAGCCTCCAATAGCTTCATTTACATCAGCAAAATCAGCCAAGAATGCTAGTACAAATCCAACATCAAAACAATGCTCACCAATGTAGCTAGTTTTACCATATCTTGACAATATGCACACATTCACATGAAATTGCTCAAACATGAGATAGAACAAGTAAAGTAAACTTGAACAACACTTCCTTGCTGCTCTTTTGACCTTACTTGAGTCTTCAATATGCTGTAAAAACAGATCCATAACACCTTTGCCAATTACCTCTCCTTTGATGCTCTTGACTAGCTCCAAATTGCCAACTTCCCTTTTGACTAGTTGAAGCCCTTTGAGATCAACCTCTTGATCTTCAACTTGACCATCAAAGTCATTGAACAAATTTTTTTTTTCAGATCCATTACTTGATTTTACAGCAAGATAACATCCATCCACTTGCATAGCTCCATGTATACAAGAAGATCCTCCAAAAGATGTTCCAGTCTTCATAAGAGATCGATACTCAAGATCCATTGGTTGGATCCACTCCTCTTCTTTCCTTGCTTGATCTACACTTGTAGGCTCATCCAAAGAGGTTAGGAAAGCAACATAATTTCCAAAACTACTTGCTTACCCTTTTGATCATATGTGAGCCTTGAAGGTACTTGTCTTTCTCTTGATGTTCTCCTTGGCTTTTGACTTGATTAAGGTCCATCATCACCACCATCCAAAGTAAGATCCTTCTCATCAACATCAAGAATGTTAGATCCATCTACTTTACCATCAATCATGCTTGAAGACACCTTTGGAATCTTCCTCTCATAAAAAATGACATCTCTACCAACAATCACTTTGTTAGTAGAAGGAATGTAAACCTTGTAGGCTTTACTCACCTCACTATATCCAACAAAAATACCTCTTCTTGAAGATGGATCCTCCTTGGTCCTATCATCAAGAGTAATGTTGACATAGCATGTGCATCCAAAGGTTCTTAGAAAGTTGACACTCGGCCTCCTCTTGAATAGCATCTCAAAAAGTGTCCTTCCATCCAAAATAGCACTCAGCCACCTATTGCAAAAGAAATTGGCACACAACAAAGCTTGATCCCAAAATGGTTTGTCAAGATTAGCGCTTAACCTCATAGTTTTAGGACTTTCACATAAAGTCCTATTCTTTCTTTCAGTCACTCCATTTTGTTGTGGGGTCCTTGATGTTGTATACTCCCTCTTGATCCCATGCTCATCACAAAAGGCCTTAAACTTGTTAGATATGTACTCACCACCATTGTCACCTCTCAAACACTTGATCTTTGTGGAAAATTGGTTCTCCCTTGCATTCTTGAACTTGACAAAGACATCATATACTTCATCCTTGTTCTTTAGTAGATAGATCCAACAAAATCTACTAAAATCATCAATAAATGTTACATACATCTTAGCTCCACAATTGCTAATTGTAGTAAATCCATGAATATCCGAATGTACAAGTTGAAAAGGCTTTGTAGATCTAGAAATAGATCTAGTATAAGGTAGTCTATGTGACTTAGACAAAGCACAAGACTCACAAACATGCTTGTCATTACTTAAGGAATTTGGAAGACCAATCACAACCTTCTTCCTTGCCATTACCTCCAATGACTTGAAGTTGAGGTGTCCCATCCTTTTGTGCCAAACCTCTTGAATAGAAATTTGCTCCCTTGCAACACATCCAACTTAGTTAGCAATAACACAAGCATCAAGTTTGAACAACTTCCCTTGCCTTTTACCTTTTCCAATAAAGACACCCTTCCTTTTGATCAAACAAGCATCTCCATCAAACTCCACCTTAAGGCCCTTACTTAGCATTTGACTCACACTAAGCAAATCCTTGGTAATAGATGGAATAAACAAGACCTCCTCCAAATGAACATTCCTATTTGTAGAGAGAGAAATAGGAATTGTGCCAATCCCTTTGATTGCACACTCACCATCATTGGCTGTGTAGATCACCCTCTTGTCATCTCCATATGCCAACAAAGAAGTGAAGTACTCTTTGTGAAAGGTCATGTGTGAACTTGCTCCACTATCAATCTACCAAGGATCTAGATCTCCATCATTAGCAAGCATACATGAAGACATCTCAAAAGCATCATCATTTGCATCTTGCACATCCAAACCATCCTCATCAAGAGTAAGATTACCTTGCTTGTCTCCTTGATCTCTCTTCTTCTTGTAGCACTCACTTGCAAAGTGTCCTTTGATGCCACAATAGAAGCACTTGAGCTTTGATCTATCCTTCTTTTTGCCACTTGAAGAAGCATCCACTTGATCTTGCCCTTTAGACCACTTGCTTTTGGTTTTGCCCTTGAATTTGCCCTTTGTGAACATAGCATCCTCTTGAAGTGTCGATGTAGATCCACCTCTTGCTTGAAGCCTATATTCCTCATTGATCAAGATCTCTTGAAGATCCATCAAACTTGGCAAAGTCTTTTGAATAGCAATACTTTGAACAATGTTAGCATGAGCATCCAACAAGCCATTAAGAATCACTTGAATAAGCTCTCATTCCTTAATACTTTCATCTATGCAAGCTAACTCATCATTCAATGCTTTCATTCTCAAAACAAAAGTACTTGGACTTTCTTCATTCTTTTGCAAACAAGAAAAGATTTTCCTTCTTAGAGTCAACACTCTAGAAGTAGACTTGGATTCATAAATCTTTTTCAATGAATTCCAAGCATCCTTAGACGAAGTACTCTTACCAACTTCCTTGAGAAGCTCATTGGTAACATTCATCTTTATCATGTGTAGAGCCTTCTTGGCCCTCTTGTCATACCTCAATTGATCTTGTTGTGTTGCTGGTCTCTCCTCCAAACCTACAACAATATCCAAAACATCATTCATCTCAAGAAGTGACTCCATCCTCACTTTCCATAATGAATAGTTACTTGAGATAAGCCTATCATTGGCTTCCAACATGACTCCAATTGAGGTTGCCATGTAGCAATGACCTGGTCTTCTCTTTCAACCTGCTTCAATGCACAAAGCACTCCTTTGAACAACAACAAATTCTTTCAAAAGAAATCACCAAGATTTGAAACTATCTCACAAATTCTCTTCTAGCACTTATCCATGCAAATCAACACATAGTGAAATCTTGATCAACCTATGATCTATCCTCAATCTAATGACTTTTGCCACTTCCTAAGATTGAAACACACTCAAATGAAGTCCAGAAACCTCACTATCTAGAGATCCAATCATAATTAGGGTTTTGACAAAATCACAAAAAATTGACTATTCCAAATCTACATGCAAATGCTAAAAATTTGATATGCAATCTATAAGCAAACCACTTAGGCTGAACCATTGATCCAAAAATCGGCCAGATCTAGTATGTGAATTCAAAAATCAAAATTGAACAAGTATATTGACCTATTTAGTGTTTTGATCTACAAAAGATCCAATCTACAAAAGCAAAAAATCCGATTTTGGTGTAGAATCCTCTCTAGCATGCTCTAGACTTGATATCTTCACCAAATCATTGATAATCTGATTTCCTCCTTCATAACCTGAAACACAAGCTCTGATACCATGTGAAAGATTTCAGATCCTTAAGATCCAATCTACTTGAATGGTCTTTGGTTAGAAAGAGAAATACACTACCAATTTCACCAATGTAGAAAAATCAGCATCTACACACAATTTGAGATGCAAACACTAATAGAACTTGATCAAACTTGAATGAAATGATTATGTACTATTGCTGTCCATAAAAAACCAGCAAGCTACTGTATTTCACATGTGTGGATCCAAAAATAGCAAATATAGATCATTCTACACATAGAATTGCAAGCAATCACCAAGATAGTGCACCAATGGATAGTAGAGCCCAAGAGAACCATGTATTAGCATGAAACGAGATAGAGAAGAGAGAAGATAACTCTCTCCACGAGTTACATCCTTTTATAGCAGGTCCAAACCCTATTTGGCCACTTGGCTTTCCCACCAAAATGCTAACCCTACCAGTTTTGGGTCTAGATTCAATGTACCCAACTTATTCAAATTGAATCTACTCAAACTCGCATTCTATCTTTCCCACACTTTCAAAAAGTGTTTATTCAAATGAAATTTAGACTAATGAACTTTGAAAAGTCAACCTCCAAGTCTAAAACAAGTTTTGGCCTCAATATGCCAAATATGGAAATATTGCAAAATGTGATGAAACTAGTTGAATCTTTCACATAGACTACTTTCACCACTTTCGTCTTGCTCTATTGTTTCTATTTTTCCTGCTTATTATAATCAAAGTTTCTGATCTATTGACTGACATAACGACCTAATTGTTATTCACTTTTTGCACTTGTGAATGATAGTCTAGTTATACTTTTGATAGGTAGGGAATTGGTTTTGTTATCACATTTACTGTTGTTGCTATTGTCAACTATTCAGTCAAAAATTCACTATCGAATAGATATTCAACCACTGCACAACTTATTTCCAACAAACACAACGACATTTTTTGGCAGACCAGCCACAATAGGGGCACAATTGAGAGACCGTTTGGTGAAAGCATTGTTTCGTCGTAAACAATGCCATTTGACGAATGTAGAAGTTTGAGTTCCTCTAAAGACACAATCGATTGGTCGTCCAAATACAAAGTGATAATAATAAAAGAATGTTGCATTGACTTGAAGTAGACATTAGAATATGAAGTGCTTGGTTTATAGCAATGTGTTGATCCTTTGAAACCATGCTCGAGCAGATTGCTTCAAGCCATAAAGTGCTCTATGGAGTTTACATACATGATTTTGTTTGCCTTCGATGTTATAACATTCGGGTTGCATCATGTAAATATCTTCTTCGATAACTCCATTGAGATATGCTGTTTGTACATCCATTTGATGTATTTCCAAATCTGCTGCAACAGCGAATGGCAATAGAAGTCTGATTGAAAAATGTTTAACTACTGAACTGAAAGTCTCAGTGTAGTCGACATTGTGTACCTGAGAAAATCCTCTGGTGACAAGTTGAGTTTTTCTTCGATCGATGCTTCCATCCGTCTTGTATTTGTTTTCGAATATCCATTTGCAATCAACTGTATTTCTGCTGGTAGGTAATTCGACAATAGTCCAAGTCTGGTTCTTGATAAGAGATGAATACTCTTTCTCCATAGCTTCTTTCCAGAGATCGGAACAGGCTGACTAAGTGCCTCTTCGACAGTAGTAGGCTCTTGAACAAGGTAAGCTGCAAACTCGTTGATATACCTTGTAGGTGGTCTGCGTTCTATTGTCAATCTTCTAGGTAATGAGCAAAGTTGATTATTTTCATCATGTTGTAGTTGCTGGACTACAACATCATCATCTTCAGATTCGCTGCTAATAAGTTGTTTGTCTGGAATAGACGAGCTAGGACCTTCAATAGGAATAGTCGACTTAGGAGCACAAGTGTTTGATAATTCGGAAGAGTCTGATAGTTTGACTATATGAGCTTTTCCCTTACCTTTGAGGTCGATAAAGTGATCTTTCATGAAGACGATGTCCCGACTGGTGAATATCTTCGACTCGACAGGATCATACAACTTATAAGCTTTATCTGAAGTAGTGTAGTTGATGAAAATAGATTTGATGCTCTAGAAGTCGAGCTTCTTCTAGAGATGTGCATAAGCAATACATCCAAAAACTCGTAAGTTAGATAATGATAGTTTGGAGCTTGTCCAAACTTCATATGGTGTTTTTTCAAAGAGACCTTTAGTCGGACATCTATTATGGATATAAACTGCAGTGGAGACAACTTCAGCCCAAAAGACTTTTGGAAGTGTCGCATGAGCAAGCATACACTTGGCCAAGGTTTTGTTTTTTCTTTCAACAAGTCCATCCGACTGAGGCGAATAGGAGGTAATGTATGGTTGCTCAATGTCGTTGTTAAGGCAATACTCCTTGAATTCGGTAGACATGTACTCTTCCCCGTTGTCGGACCTCAATGCTTTAATTCTTTTACCGGTTTCATTTTCTGCACGCTCTTTGAATTGTCAAAAGATTTTGAAAGCCTCTCATTTTTGCTTGATAAAACAACAGCTATTCTTTAGGAATATTCATCAGTGAATGTACTGAAATACTTCGCATCAAGCAACGACAGAGTTTGCATTGGACCAAATATATATCTGAATGCACAACGTCTAGCACATCTTTTGCTACATGCCTATGACTCGATGTAAAATCAAATGATGAGAGCAGAAAACAATAACGGATGAAACTGCGTACTCTAAGCTATCTCTGAGTAACTGAAAACTCTGTCTGATGCACTTCCGCTGATAAACAAAAAACACGAATAGCAATACTCTAATAGAGCTCTGAAAACTTTCTAAAGACTAGAGAATCCATTTGGTAATAGCCGTAATGCACTGGCATCCATCCAATTAGAACCTCCCAAAAATTTACTTGCAAAGAAGTTAGGCAAGTCTTTAGCTTCGTATTAGGCGAACAATAATTGTCGTTCTTCGACATGGTCGACTCCTTCAACTTTCATTGATGTCGTCGATAAGTCGGATGTCGTTTGATATGTCGGAGCCACCTGTTTAGCAATTCTCGAGTATTTCGGCAACATCCTCTCAAGGGCAAGCCAGTCAACTCGACTTGCTCAACATCTTCGACGATCGTCGACTGTCAAAATGGAGCTCTTCCTCTGCCCTGTCCATCGCAAACCACGTCATAGTTCATTTCAAGACTTTGCAGTAACTGCATTACTTCACACTCGTTGCCCACACAGTTGTTATAACTGTCACATGTGTATATACGTAACGACAATACACTATTAAACGTACGTGAGATACATGAATGTAATCAGAGTCACTTTTAGCGAAAGCGTAATTCAGAGTTCCTCCATGAACTCCATTGTATCAGACTTATCTGATTCCACAAGATCAGAGATTTTAGAGAGAGTGAAAGTAATTCAAGGAGTAGAGATAGTATTCAATCTATAACTAGCGTAGTAAGATCACAACACACAGTGCACTATTACTGTGAACCATTCTCGGGCATAGGATCGTGATCTGATTGTTGTATTTACTTTCTTATGTGTTTTTCTTAGTGAAAACTTTTTGATAATTTCTCTCTTACTCACTGATACTTGCTCCATGACTCACCTAGAATATCTAATCTCGAAGGAAGCATGGACGTCTTAGATGCCTAACTGTTTCGCTCCCTTCATAGTTGTCTTTGACACCTACAAGATATTCCTCCTGTCGATCTAAGTTATAGTCTGAATCTATAGTTTGGTAAAGATCATGTTATAATTTTCATGTTGAGTTTTTTCTAGTCATTTTGCATCTATACAAGAAAACCTAAGCAGTTGGTATCAGAGTAGTAGAAACCCAACTGGTTGGTCTCATTCATACTAGAAACCCAACAAGTTGGTATCAGAGGCATCGTTCCAAACTGTTATTAGTATTTAAGACTATTTTACAATTTCTTAGATCATTCATCATGGAAGGTACATCTTCAGAAATCCGCTTGATCAATAAGTTCAACGGTGATGACTTCCACATGTGGAAATTCAAAATGAAGATGATACTCACTGAAAAAGAACTTTGGGGTTATGTCAACGGTTCAATAGCCAAGTCGGCTGAACTTGACATGCTGACCGCTTGGGAAGCTAAGGATGGCAAAGCTCTTGCCATTGTATCTCTGAATCTCAAAGATTCACAAATAGTTCATGTAGCAAATTGTACCAACTCCAAAGAAGCATGGGACATTTTTCTGATCTATATAAAACAACAGAAGTGTCGACTTGTCTCTTAGTTAGAGAATGGATCTAGATTAGAAGAGAGATGGGGATGGAGAGGATAGGATTCCAACATCTACTGCTATGATACCAACTTGTTGGGTTTTTACTACTCAGATACCAGCTTGTTGGGTTCCTTGTATAGATGCGGAATGACTAGAGAAAACTCAACATCACCATGAAGGGAGCAAAACAGTTCGGCGTTTAAGACAACCATGCTTCCTTCAAGATTAGATATTCCGAGTGAGTTGTGGAGTGAGTATCAGTGAGTGAGAGAGAAATTATCAGAAAGCATTCACAGTGGAACACATATAAGAAAATAGAGAATCTGAATTAAGTTGTTGTAAATACAACGATCAGATCATGATCTTGTACTCGAGAATGGTTCATTGTAATAGTGCACTGTGTGTTGTGATCTTACTATGCTCCTCGACCTACACAATCAATCATTGAACATCTAGAGCGCAATTGTTATGTTCTTTCTCTCTGATACTACAAAGTATTGTCTTAGAAAGAATGTGACTCTGTCTGCATTCAGACTGTTATCATTATCGACTAAATAATATTCATTCCATAATTTAAGTTGTGTATGCAGTGAATGAATGCTTACTTTATTCATGTTCAGATAGATTCAAGCTTGCAAATAAATTATTCGTAGATTAAACTATTTGTGTGATTGATAGCATAAGTCGAATTCGTCGTTCTAATCTCCGCTCCTAAAACTTCAAAGCTGTGATCAAATAGGATAGAATTAGATTTGCTCGAGTTTGATCTGAATACGATATATGTAGTTGCATGCACGAGGATCTTCATCATGATCCCAACAGTAGAAACCCAACAAGTTGGTCTCATTCATACTAGAAACCCAATAGGTTCTAATGTTAGATTCACTTTTCGCACAAAACTCATAGATGATCCATGTAGCAAAACAAAATAGTTGTGTCATAAGCAATGAGGTTGGTTTTACCTGCAAAAGCTATTTCTTTCTACTTCCATGTATCCCTTTTCCATGCTCTATTTCATCTACATATTTGACTTCCTTTGAGTTCATTGGTTCTTGAAATGGACCCTCTTGCTATAGAGATTTGAGCCAACATCAACTAGTAACTAATGACGTGAATCTATTCTATCTTGAGAGCAAAGAACCATTGCAACAATAGGACCTTGCCATTATTGGCTTATGCACCAAATAAGATGCTCAAATTTTTTCATAATGTGTGAGGCCAAATAAAACTTAATATAGGCGATTGCCCTCTTATCATTCATTTTCCACTTTAATAAAGTGGTTGGATTGAATGGTGGTGACTTGCAGCCACTAACTATGCTCCAAAGGACTTTTTCAATAAGTAAAAGCCTCATTCTGACAAGCTATTATGAAAAAAAAACACGTCTATTGAGAACTGGAATGAAGGTTCTTATGAATTGTTTTTGGGAGAAGCTACCCTACAAGTGAAAAGGAGTTCATTCTTAAGATAACTCACTTCAATAAGTAAATTATGTGATATGCTCAAAAAACCATGAGTATGTAAAAAACTGGAAATATTGTGAGAATGAGGCTACTTGTAGGAGCAATCCTAAGTAATATTGGAATCAGATTCTACAGCTTTGTAACAATTTATTGATTAAAAAATAGAGTGGAAAATGAAAGACTTACACTATGGAATTTGAGAAGGGAACACAATTCTTGTTGGTTTGTCTTTGTCACAAGGTACTAAATAACTTAATGCAGATATGAAATCATTTTTAAACTTGTCGTTTAAACTTGAATTTCAAGAGATTTAGATCAGTTATATATTTACGTTTGCCTTTGGCCGTTTAATTTTTCTATCTTTAATCATGTACTTCTTGATGGGATTTTCCCATCTTTCTTTCAATAAAGTAATACATTTTTAGGCAATTTAGAGGTTGTCCTAACAAAGAATTGATTTTGCTTCCTTCATAAACTGAAAATTGATTTCCTTCACGTTGTGGATGTGGCCTCATGGATATCAAAATGGATAGTAACCAAAATTGATTTCCTTCAAGTTGTGGATGTGGCCTCATGTTTATCAAAATGGATAGTAACCGAAAGGTACAAATGCTAGTTTGTGCATTCACATTTCATCCAATCAACAAAAACATGTTTGTTTCAAAAGAGAAATAGAATACCTCCATATTTGATTACCACTACTATTTTGTTTTTTGCGTACAAGCAAACCCTGCAAACTCAAACCAATGGATTGTTTGCATAATGAGCAAAAACAAGTGTTTTGATTTCTTAGATACACCAACCAATCTTGAAATTTCATTCAAATTACAACCTTCATGTTTAATCGATGTATCAGTTCAAACAATAGGTAGAGCAATGTCATATATTTAAATAATTTTTAATACATAGGCATTATGTAGATAGTAATACTATCCACTGTAATTCTACAATGGCAATTCCTCTCCCTTTATTTGGCTTTCATTCTCTCATCTTCTACTCCTTTTATACTGATTCTCTCTTCCGTAAATTCATCTGCTTTTAACAATAATTCATGCACGACTGTTATCCTGACGCGGGTCGCCCTTTCTGCTGCTCGAAACAAGGAAACCAGTTCGTTGAATGGAGGACTGGATGATCTTCATGCGTATGTTCTTGTGAAGTAGGCTTAGATATTACATTGAGTAAATCAGCACAAATCTCTTAACGGAGGACCTTCAGATATTGTGACAGCTTACCTTATCAGGCAGCACAAAATAGTACCTCTAAGACGAGACACAGACGTTCAAGACCACCATATCACTACTTAAAGGAGCTTACCAATATCAAATTTTATAAACATCAAAGGTATCCAAATGCCAAAGAGAACAAAAACTCAGAAGAAAAATTTCTCGCTGACAAGCGTTCAAAGAGCATTTTATTTCATTTCAGTGAGCAGTGTCTCTTGCGTAGAATGCATCTAATGTCTTCCCAGGAATACGCCTGAGTAATTCTCTTGGAAATATGCGAAGTAAAGTCCACGCCAGATCGAGCGACTGGAATATATCACGAGTGTCATATGCTCCCTGGCTGACAAACTTCCGCTCAAATTTATCCAGAAACTCTAGATACAACTGCAGCCAAACAAGTCAGAGGTCTTAAGTACGAACTTTTTGACATATAAAGCATGCAGCATCAACCAAAGAGCGAAGTTTTTTCCTCAGATCACATGCAGAATTTACGTAACGACCAAAAATGCCCATATGCACCTAGTGAAAGCAAACCATACACTTACGTATAAAGTAATGGTAGTGTAATACATGAAAAAAACGACAATTTGCAAGGCAAGGAATGCCTGAAACAATATGTGCATGTTAAAATTAAATTATCTTTGGTTTCAACAGGTTTTTGAAGATAAAAGCATACCAAATCTTCTGATGATAAAGCTTCCTCTCCAACTACAGCCTTCATTGCTTGAACATCCTTTCCAATAGCATAATTGGCATAGAGCTGGAACACATTCATACGAAGTTAAGATGCCAAATCCCTGTGCTACAGAACATTTGCAGTTAGAGCCTTACTTCCTTGGACTTTTACTGGCCTTTCTATGTTAGGAAATATGATGTTACTTCCCTGTCTTTGCTAGAAATTATGACATTGCCCTCTCTAAGTTTATCTTTGCCATAAAGAGGTAAAAAAGAAGACCTACCTGATTCGAGACGTCAGCATGATCTTTGCGTGTCATACCCTCTCCAATGGCACTCTGAACACAAAAAGTGATTAGTTAATAGATATTTAGCTTTTATCGTAACTTGGGAAAACACAGCCTCGAAGATGACTATGTCAAGAATAACTACAATACTAAATGCCATCATTACAAATGATTTTCAGGTACAAATATTTCTACCTTCATCAGACGTGACAATGAAGGAAGCACGTTAATGGGAGGATAAATCTGCAATATTTGCAGAAAACATTACTGAATGATATGAACTGTGGGATCATGCCTGCTTCTTAAAAGAGCTGAAAGACAAGGCCCTTCACCTTCTAAGTTTAACATGTCAACAGCCTAGTAATCATAAACTATTATTAACCTGACGATTTTGAAGCTGACGGTCAATATAAATCTGTCCCTCTGTGATGTAGCCCGTCAAATCTGGGATGGGGTGAGTAATATCTGCATAACATAATTTGTGGCATCAAAACTCCCAAAGGTATACTGACAAGTATTTTCTCCCATAGATTACTTATATCTACTATTCCAAATGATGATTTTATGCCAGAAATACTCTCAATGCCTTTGTTGATCCGACAGAGTTCCTCCCTCCCTCTCTCTCTCTCTCTCTCTCTCTCTCTCTCTCTCTCTCTCTCTCTCTCTCTCTCTCTCTCTCTCTGAGGTTTCAAGATCAACACAACGTGATTAGATTGCTTCGGGAGCTCACCGAACTTGAGGGAACGTGAGTACTTCCAACGGAGGATCTCGCTCTAGATCAATTGCAAAACAAAGATGTTGAAATGAAGAGGGCCACGAAGCACATGATCGAGGAGACAAGGTAGTGTATAAAGGGGGAAAATGCACCATCATTTGCCAACATACTTCATAGGGGCTCTCAGGTGGTAGCCATGTTCCACCGATCCATTATTTCTGCTGGAATTGTAAAGGATACCCATGGAAGGATGTTGTCGGTCTAAGTGAGACTCGTCCGGGTACTGACATCAATTTCTCAGTAAAAACTTGGGAGGATGAATTTTGAAGAATGCCAAAATCATCTGGTTTCTTTATATCCATCCAAATAATTTTGTAAGTAGAATTAGGACAAATTGGACCGTGGCATTGGTTGCTCCAGACTCTTTGCAGCTGGCTAGATACTTAGCTTGTGGCCTTTCCTACAAATTATGCTGCACTTTCTCTCTTGCTTACAGCTAAGTATCACCTATGAGAAAGAGAGATGGAGCAGGCTTCTGAGGAAGGAGCAGATTACGAGAAGCATAATATGAAGGAATCGGAGGACAAATGGCATTTCATTGCTCATTGTTCCTTTCACTATGAAATTATAAGTAGATATTATCGTCTCTTTCAATAAAATCCTCAAATCTTTAGGAGTTTTTAGAACATGGAGACCTTAGGCATGAGCTCTATATGTTTCAGAAATATTTGCACTTAAGAGATTAGCTCCAGATGGTCATAAACCGTGTCCTTTAGGTGATTGAGCTCAATGAACGTTCAACTGAATCCAGTACAATTCAATAAACGAACCCACCCAAACAAATGGAAATACATCGCTTAAGATGGCAAGTATTCCTTACCATCATTAGGCATCGTCAAAATTGGAATCTGTGTAATAGAGCCCTTTCGACCTTCAATACGTCCAGCTCGCTCATAAATTGTTGCTAAATCTGTATACATGTAACCTGGATATCCACGTCGTCCAGGTACTTCCTCACGAGCTGCTGAGACCTGCATGGATAAGACGAAAATGTTACCAGATTGGAATAAACAGTTTTCATTGATTTGCTAAGGCTACCACGTCAAACACCAGCCCTATCTAAAGATGTACTCTTACCACTTCTACAATGGATGAAATACCTCACGCAAAGCATCTGCATATGAACTCATGTCAGTGAGTATAACAAGCACATGTTTGCCACACTCATAAGCAAAGTACTCTGCTGTTGTCAACGCAATTCTAGGTGTGATGATACGCTCAATTGTAGGGTCGTTAGCCTGCAGCAGCACACAGAAATGTGAACCTGAATTTATATATACTAAAATCATCATCGTTGGAAGAATATGGCTGATTACAAGCAAGCTGCTGATATTACAAGATTAACCATACATCCATCAATCATCCTCACTAAACAATAGCAGGATGACATACTACAGTTAATTTAACAAGAAAATTAAAGAGACTGTAAAATAGCAACGGTCCTACACATCCTCTACAATCACATACCAGGTTTAAAAATAATGTCACCCTTTCCATAGAGCCATTCTCCTCAAAATCACGTTTAAAGAATTGTGCAGTCTCCATGTTAACTCCCATAGCTGCAAATACAATAGCAAAGTTGTCCTCCACACTACCCTGCAGCGAAGTTGTAGATGAGGTTCTCAGTCCTGACTTAAATGAAGAAAGAACTCGGAATTCTATGTAAAAACATTTTAAAGACAAGTACCACCTCGAGCAGATTGTGAGATTTATCCATTTGTTTGACAAGACCAGCTTGGCGGCAAATCTGTGCTGCAATTTCATTATGTGGCAGACCAGCGGCTGAAAATAGAGGAATTTTCTGCCCACGAGCAATGGAGTTCATGACATCGATTGTGGAAATGCCAGTCTGGATCATCTCCTCTGGGTAAGTCCTTTCACTCGGGTTTATTGAACTCCCTGTTGAGAGAGATTGTAAGAGCCTAATAGAAAAGACACTCTGATATTCTCACTGTACAAGTGATTTTTAAAGATGAAATAGCTTCATTTTATGTTTTCTCAACATTTTCTAGTCATCATTCTCCATTCTCCCAAGCACCTGAAACTTTTTGGGATTACAACAATCCCAGATCCGTACTGCAGATATGTTCTCACATGCTTGCTTCAGTGACTCTTGCAAAATACAGCCACTCCCAGACCTCATTGTTACTAAGGTTCCTCTACTATTGCGTCTCAACAAATAGTCTTTATTCATTCATGTCTTTTCTTAAGATCGGACAAAAATACCAATATAGCTTCTCTCTTGAGTGTTACTTGTGAATTCAGACTTTTCGAATTTAGAAAGGATGTAGCTAGCCGAATCATGTTGTCTAAACGCCATCCACAATTTTCAAACCCGATACCATTACGTAAGTCAACCTTAAGTCCACATTTGTACTTCAGCATAGAAAAAAGAGACATGCGGTCTTCAGCACTAAGGAGTCCACTGACAAACTATCATACCATCAACTCCATTATGACTAGCCTAGACTAAATGCTATGATATCCACACTTATGTCCTCAATGCCTAAGAGTATGTGCACGTAGCATCCATTAAGATCGTCGACGACATTAGCTTTCAAAGATTTATGCAAACATCAATATGCTGGGTTTCTATCAATTATCCAAAGGTGAGGCCGGACTTACCAGAATCAAGTATAGCACTTAAGAGCAAAGCCAATCAATAGAGGCCCTATTTCCTAATATACAGATAAGCAATGTTATATATTATCAATTTAGCTTGCTCAAAGTTAGAAACAACTACTCATGTCATCTTGAGAAAACCTTTTTTAGTTGTCTTTGTTTGGAAAACAAAGGAGAAGGTGGATGTGTTTGGTCAAGATGAAGGGCTGCGCGGTGATAAGAGTCATGAGTTGAGCTTGCTTAAACAAAACAAACCTACAGAACGTAGCCAGTGGGTAAAGTGCTTGTGCCATACCCGATCTTAAATATGCAAAGCCCTAAAGATCATCCATAATTTTATCAGCAAAAACTTCACCATTTCAAACAGACCACCAAGGATGAGCAGCTTGCATTGTAGTCAGTCTAGAATCTAGATAACACTTCCATCCTTAAAAGCCACAAGTTTTTGTCAAATACGAAAAGGACACTCATTTGCAGATGAAAAAGTGGGTAGTAGCAAACCTGAAATATCCAAATAAGCCTCTGCTAAAATTGGCGGACCATTGTCAATAGGTTTCCCGGATCCATTGAAAATACGTCCGAGCATGTCTACCGACACCGGAGTTTTTAAAACCTGCTTACATACATCTAAAAGATCATCCATTTAGGGGATCAAATGGAGTAGACAAGCTTTTCACAACTTTGCAACAATATCTAGCAAGGAAATTTTCCAGCTCTGATGTAATTTTAGAAAGGACTCATTTTTTTATGTATAGAATGGTGAGACTTGACATATACAAAAGGCCAATAAAAGATACTAATATTGCTAGCAAGCTTGAGCACTATCCAAGAGAATGACAACTCAAAAGCTCAAATACCTCCTCCTACCTCTCCAGTGAATTCAATAGTGGTGTGCTTGTTGTCAATTCCAGCTGTGCCTTCAAATACCTGTCAGCAATATGAACATATTGTCAATGAGATCGCATAGTCAAAGCCAAAATGAAAGAGCTCTTGGAGTTTTTAAGAGACAATTCGTTTAAGCCGTAAGGAAAATATATATAGTTACATCTAAGCGTGAACCTTATCCAGCTTAAGCCAAGGAATCAGGTAGCAAAAAGCATCAGTCAAAATTTAAACCAAAGTTGAAGATCAAATTTCCTAGAGAGAGGCGATAGTTAAAAAGAAGCTACCTGCACCACAGCTCTGTCACCATCGACCTCCAATACCTGTCCTCGCCGAATAGTGCCATCTCCCAGTCGCAAGTTTACTATCTCTTGATATTTTGGGCCCTGAAGCATAAAATTGGGCCTGAAAACTCGTCCAAATACTCAACTCAAGGAAATGTAAGCTAGTCTGATGAGAGAGCTCTGCTAGGTGAACAAAGCTGCTGCATAAGCTGTGAAAGGATAGTCTTAAGGTTTTTCAAGAATGGGGTTCAACCAAATTCCCTTATCTTCTTCTCTCCATAACTTTCTGAAATTGGATAAGTTCATAGTATTTTTTGTGCTCAATATCTCCTGGGTCAACAGTTCATACTTAGTAAGGATAAAAAAGTTAAAAATGATTGAGGTCACAATATTAGACAAAGTAAGTGCTGGCACCAACCACAGAATGCAATGCTTATGCTTGAAAAAGCCTATAGCACTTGCTTTTTTTCATGCTGAAAACTTTCAGCTGAAAAATGCTATAGTTGTAGCAGATTGGGATGATTCCAGGTCCTTCTGAGAAAACCTTTGAGCACTTGAAAGTCACAGTCAGAGTAGCAGCGGATCGCGATCCACTGCAAAAACGTTCCAGATCGCATGATCCGGAATGCTGGCAATCCGGGACCAGAACGTGGTCCCGATCACAAAACAATTTCAATTTATTTTGTCATCCCGATCCGCTGATGGTTACTGCTGCAGATATGGACAGTGAATGCAGATATATCTTCATGAAGAGCAGATTATTGCTGCAGATCTGTACAGAGAATGCAAATATTTTGAAGCCAATGAATGCAGCCAACCCTAAACAACCACAAAGTTCTGACAACCAGCAAGTTTTTGAAAGGTTTTCTAATTTGTGGCTGCTTAACCATCTGAAACTAAGCAACAGAACTGCTTTTTTAAAACCCTCTCACATGATACCCAGATTGGCAAATGTTGAAAATAAATAATCAAAAAAATTTGCGATCCGGGAAACCCTAACGGGAATTCCCAGATCGCGATCCAGAAGGCGTACTGCATCTTTGGTCACAGTATACAAAGTTTTATGGTGCATATTTTACTACGTTACACTCAAGGTTGCAGTCCGCGTTCCGGAACGCGATCCGGGATTTCCCATTAGGGTTTCCCGGAACGCAATTTTTTTTTTTTGTATAGTTGCCAATATGGGTATCATGTGAAAGGATATCAAAGAAGCAATTGTTATGCAGATCTGTTGCTTGGTTTCAGATGGCTGCAGGCTACATTGATTAGAAATCTGGACATCAATAGATGGTTTAAGAAAAATGGCTGCATCTTCATATGGTTTCAGAAATTTGGACATCAGTAGATGGTTTCAGCTATTCCAAAATAAGTAGACAATTCCCACCAGTCTAAGGAAGGCTCCTTCTAACTCTTTCTATCATTTTCTAACAGAAAACAGAATCAGTAGATCTGCAAACCATTGGCATCAGAACACCATTCAAAACTGATTTCAAATATCTATTGGAAAAGCATGTACACCATTCAATTTCGGTTTAGTTAGTATTAAACTCAAAAAAAAAAAAAAATTTGCGATCCGGGTCGCGGATTGCTAATTTTCCGGATCGCACGATCTGAAACGTTTTTGCAGCGGATCGCGATCCGCTGCAACTCAGGTTACACTACAATGTAAAATCTTCTACTCAAAATTCTTCTTTTTGAAAATGAGCATTTTATGACCTAAATTCAACCATAGATGTGCTGCATTCCGGAACGTAGAGTTCCGATCACGTTCCGAAATTTCGGAAACGTTCCGTGGTTTATGTTTTTATCGGGTTTTGTCTGTAAATTTTTTTACATGTCTTAGAAAAGAAAAATAGACATAAAAAAGCATCTAAAACAAATTTAAAGACCTTATAAGATATCATATTCTAACTCTCAAGTAGAGATCAAAAATTTGTCTTGAGTAATCAGAAAATTGTTGAAATGGCTGTCATAAATAGGAGAAAGTAACGACTTCAAATGAACAGGTTTTAAGATATTCTTTAAAACTGGGTTGGATACCTTAATGCAAGTATGTTAAGTCAAATCATCTGTACATCATGTGAGATCTGTCAAATCAGTGATGATTTCAGATGATTTCACATCTGTCAAATCATCTGTACATCATGTGAAATCTGTATCATCTGTGAAATCTATGAAATCATCTGTGAAATCTGTGAATTTGGTAATTAATTAATTATTTAATCAAATAGAGGAACCGTACCACGGTTCATGAACCGTGGTACGGTTCCTCTATGAAATCTGTATCATCTGTGAAATCTATGAAATCATCTGTGAAATCTGTGAATTTGGTTATTAATTAATCATTTTATTAAATAGAGGAACCGTACCACGGTTCATGAACCGTACCCGGTTCATGAACCGTGGTACGGTTCCTCTATTTAATAAAATGATTAATTAATAACCAAATTCACAGATTTCACAGATGATTTCATAGATTTCACAGATGATACAGATTTCACATGATGTACAGATGATTTGACAGATGATACAGATGATTTGACAGATGTGAAATCATCTGAAATCATCACTGATTTGACAGATTTCACATGATGTACAGATGATTTGACTTAACATACTTGCAGTGATGATTTCAGATGATTTCACATCTGTCAAATCATCTGTATCATCTGTCAAATCATCTGTACATCATGTGAAATCTGTGAAATCTATGAAATCATCTGTGAAATCTGTGAATTTGGTACTTAATTAATTAATTAATTATTTAATTAAATAGAAGAACCGTACCACGGTTCATGAACCGTGGTACGGTTCACCCCACAGTTAGTGGGCAAGCAGCTCCAACCCATATTGTTTTGGGCTCAGAGTTTCGAGGCTTGAACGAAGTTAAAATTTACAGTGACAAGTTTTTTGTGACAAGATTTGAGGAGAACTTCTAGTAATCAAATTCCAGCAAAAGATGCTCTTCCACCAAAATATCCTCCTTCCATGTTCATTTCTATATTTATCTCATAATGACCATCATTTTTCAGTGTATCATACATATGTGAAATTATAATTGCCTTGCAACAACATCGGCTATACCATATGTGGTAAAGGATCCAAATGCTCCCTGACGAACCTGCTTGCCCATCTAAAAACAGTTAACTTGATGCATGGTTCAATTATGCCAGGAGTTTATATGATAGGAGAAAGGAATTGAGAAACCCCCCCCCCCCCCCTCCAATTCAAGTGAGAATTCAGCAAGCCCTATGGTTTACAAAAATTTGACAAGGATATTGAGGAAGGAATAACAAGTACGGTCAATGGGAAGCACAAGGCGTGGAAGGCATACAATTGGAACTCTTCAAGATTGGAAAAGAGGTGGTAGCCTCTTCAATTAAAGATCTGTATAATTATTTCTTGACCGAATCACCTCCCCAATAAAAGTATTCTCTTATGAGATGCTCTATGTGATGTAATCATACTTGATAGCTTTAGAAAGATGATGGCTAACCTTCACTTTGTCTAGGATGACCAAGGGCCCGGCAACTCCTGAAACGGTACGATATTCTGCACAAGAACACTTATATCCTCAACATTTGGATGATAAGATCATGCAAATTAGAAATTGTTTACATCAGTATGTAGTACTGAGAAAGCGTTAAGGATATGAATCATATGGAAATACACATAAATATGTTGCAAGAGAATTCACATTTTGGTAACCAAACGCATCGTAGCAGATATGCAACAAAATGGCAACTCAATGCTCCAGGTATATGATCAAGTGGAAGCAATCCAAAAGTATAATGGCAAAAATTGTCTCCTTGAACCTTTCTGTTTAGGACTTTGTACTCCAAAGAAGTAACTAAAACCCAAGTAATAGAGGTGTTTCTATCAAATAAAATGTCCCCACATTTTAGATGTTCCATCCCAATAACATCAAACGCCCCATATGCGAGAAATGATATTGTTGTTTTTTAGTGATAAAACCTTTTTATGGTAATTGGCATGTGATTCCAAGCCTCTTGAGGTGTCATATTTGTAATAGCTTTTGTAGAGCTTCTATTAGCAAGGATACTGTTGTATACATGGCCTCAACCTACAAAATATTGGAGACATTCTTATCTTTAAGCATTCTCCACGATGTGTCTACTCTTTTCCAACCACTCCATTTTGTTTTAGGGTATTAGTTGTTGTAAATCATTGTTTAACTGCACAAATCCTCCAAAATTCTGCTCTATTTAGTTCTGACGATTTCATTTCCTTTCCACTTTGGTTTTCTACGAATTTGTTGACTGCAATAAACTTACTAAATCCTTCAAATAAATATATTTCTTGAGAACCAACAATGAATGGAATGAAATATTTAGGACGATCAAATCACTGTCCCAGAAATAGCGAAAGTGTTTAATTCAAAGACAAATAGAAACTTTCTTAATGTTTGTTCACAACACACATTTGTGAGAAATGGGCTGTGTTATCATGCATATCATTTGACATTGCACATCTTATCTCATGTTGAAAACTTCTTCCGACTTCGACACATGTTAGATTCCTTGGCCTTCTTGTGATGAGTATTTTCTAATGTTTCACAATAGAAAAAACCTGCTCTTGGATGTTTGTAACTTTTATGCACATGCCTGAACAAGAGAGCCTACCACTTTTTAGAAGATGCCAAGTAAGTAATTGTGAAATGGACACCTAAACAATTAACAAGACCCATAAGCCTAATGTCAATGTCCACAACGAGACCTAATGCATCTATTGCATTGCTCTTACACTCATTTATATGTATGATGATGATAAAGAGATGTTTACAAGTTGCTAGAACATTGATAATAAGCTAAATGAATGTGTATCTATTCAAGGTTAACTTACGGTTGGCTAGATGATAAATGATAAGTTCTAGTATAAATCACACTGTGAAATATCCTATACACTAGTGAAGATTGAAATAGCTCACCAAGCAAGGGCAGGCACTCATACTCATGGTGGTCCTTAGTTTTTGCCACCATATTGGTTGTGCTTTTAGGGGATCCTAGTTGAACCTGCAAGACAAAATATCATGCTTTGGTAAGTAAATGGTGGTTCTCAGTTGTCACTCTACACATCTAACATTTGAAAATTTATGAACACATAAGTGCTCAACAAAGACAACCACCAGGTGGAAGAAAACCTAAGCAAAGCTAAATCTCAAACAATAGCAATTAAACCAAAAGCCCATTCTTAGGTAGCCATGCCTTGCTTTGATGGTGTGCCCAACCTCCGTAACTACAAATGCATTTGGTTAATTTGGGAGACAGTGGTCCAATTGGCCCAAATAATATGCATTTTGGTTCGGGTAAAACGTTGCCTAACAAATAGACTTTTAACCATCTTTCCACCTAACAATGCATGCAAGCATGAGATTCAACATGCAACAATACTATCTCAAAGTTTCTCTTTCATTCGAGCTATAACATGTAGCATGTTTCGGCTTAATCAATTGTCGTGTACTTACAATCTTGCCTTAGTATGAACACATTGGAATTGCAAATTGCAAATTGTAATTTTCAAATGGCTCCCGCTAGTGGTTGGCCTATGGTGTTTTGCCAGCAAATGTAAATAAGTAGCAAGGATTTAACATGCACCACATGTTTGCTTAGAAAGTATTCTCCATAGCAACTCAAGAGGGAGAGCCTCTATAGTATGCTTCACTTTTTCTCCTATGCAGCTATGGCTGAGGGGAGACTTTGCAACAGTGCTCTTAAGTGTTTGTGTGACAGGATCTTGCTATGTACTGTGAGGAGGAACCAATAAACTGGATATTTTGTGTACACCTTGGTGTCTTTTTGGGTTTTGTTGGCTTTGGTTTGTGACATTTGGTATCAAAGGAGCTACTTTCCATACTTGGTGGGATTTGCATCAATTTGATCCTCAGTTGGGGTTCCTTTGGAAGCTTAAGGGCTAGTTCCCTAATATTGGAGATCCGTGGAGTGATTGGAGCCTAAAAGACTACAGATTGGTGCCCTATGGTGGATCGTTGGTCTTCTAGCAACCTATGAGCAGATTTTGCTACTTTTCATGCATTTTCTCTTTGCTTTCGTGAAACTCCAACCTACACAAGTTTGCAAAGTTGCTTGCAACTTCTTCAATATGTAGTGACAATTGCAATAGTTTCTAGAAGTAGGTCGTTGCTAGGGTAGGATTATTTGCCTTTTTATTCAATGAATACTCCTCACTTTTGGTTAATTGCTAGTTTGCAACCCTAGCTTTGCTGATTTTTTAAAAGAAAAAGTTTGTATAATGCTTAGACTTAGTTGTAGAAGGTCAATTCTATCTAGTTCTCTTAGAATTCAAGTTTATCTATCTATTTATCTATATACTTAGTCATTGTGTAGAGAACTTGTTTCTAGTTTGCTAAAAGGGCTTTAGCTACTTGATTTTGCACAATTTTGTGCACACTGCTTTGGTTTTGCTAGACTTTCTTCAACTATGGCATCTCCAAGATATACTAATCATGATCCTCAGACGTTTGATGGACTTCTTGCCAAAGTTGAGGACAAGCTTACGTCAAAACAGATCCTTGAGCAAGTGAGGCCTATGCCTACACCAATGTTTCATGGGCGCGTTTCGTACGTCGTTTCATACGCGTTTGGTTCAGCTTCGAAACGGGAAATTTTTTTTAGGATTTTTTTTTTTTTTGAAAATGTGTTTTTGAGGGTTTTTGGGGTTTACAGATGTCATAGAAAGTCTAGTAACAAGTAGATACATCCAATTTCATGAGAATGCTCTAGAGAATGCAATTTCAAGAGGAGAAGCTGTGTATGGTGACTATGGTCACTTCCTCAATCAATTATTGATACTGTCATGGATAGGTTATTAGGTTGCGAGAATCTGTTCATGCCCATTGCCAGTACATACTACAAAGCTTATGGCGTGGTTTTTAGGGTTAACAGATGTCATAGACAGTCTAGTAACAAGTAGATACATCCAATTTCATGAGAATGCTCTAGAGAAATTAGAATGCAATTTCAGGAGGAGAAGCTGTGTATGGTGATTATGGTCACTTTCCTTAGTCAATTATTGAAATTATTGATACTATCATGGATAGGTTATTATGTTGCGAGAATCTGTTCATGCCCGTTGCCAGTACATACTACAAAGCTTATGGAGCGGTTTTAGGAAAAAAAAATTGGTTTTTTTTTTTTTTCGGTTGTTTCGAACACTGAAACGACGTTTTGAAACGAGGTCGTTTCGTACGTCCCGTTTCGAACGTGTTTCAACATTCGAAACGCGTTTCGAGGAGACACTGGCCTACACCTAAAAAAGGCAATGGCACTAGAAATTTAGGTGGTGAATTTGATTCAAGTGAAAGTGAAGCAAAACTTGGCAATAAATGCAAGTTACCATCCATCAAGGACTTGAAACCTCCGAAGTCTACAGGTGCAACAGCTGTGAGAACCACAAATGCAGTGGAAAACTTGTTGCAAATGTGAGAGTCTGCAACAAGGACTTAGTCAACGCTTGAGAGCTTTAAGTTGTGGCCATTATAAATTGCACAAGACAACCTGATTAAGAAAAATGCCCTCGTTTTATGGTAACGCTTGAGCGAGACGCTCTTGGTAGATCTCCGCACGCACGCAGAGAATTTTTAGACGATGGTTTAATGGCACGTAATGCCAAGTGCTCAGGTTTCCTTTGTATTTTGGAGACACCTCCCCCAACACAATGTTCATGCGAATTTTAGAACCAGAATTTTAAGTGGTCATTCTTCCATAATCAACCAATCAAATATTGACACATAGCACATGAGCATTACGGTGAAATGTGCATGTGGACAGCCAATGAGGGACTGCCACATAGCTCATGCACATGGTGGAATGTGCATGTGCTATGTGGCAGTTCCTCATTGGCTGTCCACATGCACATTCCACTGTAAAAAAATTTGCAATATAAAAGTGAAAAAAAAAAACCAGCATCCATGCATGCGGCCGTATGTCCGTACCGTACGGCCCGGATAAAAAAAAACAACTTACCTTTGCACATTGGCATTACGCAGGGGAAGGCCTGAAGCTCGAGCCTTCCTTGCTGGTTGGGGCCTGCCCGAGGGCGAGCCCCGGGCAAGGGCCAAGGAAGGCCCTCAAACGGGGCCTTTCCCCACGAAATCTTTGATGCACGCCCGTTTGGGTTGGCCGGTCAAAACTGCCACTTGGAATCTTTGGAGTGGTGGTTACTAATTGACACGTGGCAATATCTGAATGCTCTTAAAAATCCACTGGTGCTGGGCATTAAGTCGTCGCACGCCACTAAGAGACGCGGATCCGTATCCCCTTCAGAATTATTTTGAAGGACTGAACTTTCTTAAAAAGGGTATGGCATATTACAATCGTATGTCTAGCGGCCAACTCAATGGAATGTGAAAGGACGAATGTGGGAGAAAAAGAAAAAGAGAAGGTGAATTCTTGACAATAATGAATGACATCAGAGACGTGCGTTCTGAAAGTGGGAAGGATCGAGATGTGCCACTGACTTCTCAAAAAGCTGACAAGCAGATTTGCATTGCTCTTCTCCTGCGGGTTTTGTTTCCAGCTGCGTGACTTAGTTTGTCATTATTCCTAAATAGTACATTCAATTCAGACATAATCGGTGATCAGACAGCTTCCAGATAATCTACGGAGCAGTAAGGGTAGAGTTTTTGAACTTACACGTTACAGATCTTTGTGCTGCAAGAAAACTGGCTTGGTGTACGCCTGCTTGATAAGACCGTTGTGATTGACAATGATCTATTTGCAAAATGCTGTTGCCGTAATTCTCCGCGCTACAAGATTGTTGTATCTCACAAAGGACTACTTGCAACAAAAAGCTGCCGTAGTTTTCCGATTGATAAGATTGTTGTATTTGACAACGATCTACTTGCAAAGTCACGTTGCCGTAGTTTTCTGCTTGACAAAATTGTTGTATCTGCCAATGAATAATTTGCAAAATGACGTTTCGGGGGTTTTCTTGTCGTCTCTGATAATGAACTATTTCGCAAACTGATCTTGCCCTAGTCTTCTGCTAATAAGATTGTTATATCTGACAATTACCTATTTGCAAAGCGATGCAGCCGTAGTTTTACGCCGATAAGACTGTTGAATTTGACAATGATCTATTTGCAAAATTGAAGTTGCTGTAATTCTGTTGTTGAAGCTTATTCCTGGAAAGATCTTGCGAGTTTTTGTTTGAAATTTTGCTCCTCGCCTCTCCGAAGCCCGTATCAGCTAGCAATCTGCCAAGATCTGGCGCTGCTCACGATCCACCCGCACCCTACCTCGCCCCAAAACCAAATGGATCGTAGCATGTAAGAGCCGAGATATGCAAAATGGCGGGGCAAACGACGAGAAGACGAAACTGACGAAACCGGACAGGCTGTATTGAGACGTGAGGACGCATCTGACATCTGGCATGGTCACGTGGCTCACGTGTGGCTACTAGTTTACTATTTTCTTTGCGGGCATGTGGCCAGCATTTGAATTTTAATTTTGCTCATATTTTAGAAGGACCAATCTCAATCTCAATCTCAATCTGGGGTCTTTGTTGGGATGTGAATAGTACAATAGGTGGCAGCCTATGCTCATGGTACAATCGGTTCGGTGGGAGGATCCTCCCTCAAGCCTCCTCCCGCCTTTCACTAGACTTTGCACGAGCATTAAATGCCATTAGCAAGCTAGGCCCAGGTTAAGCCCCGGGTTAAGTGAGATAGTGTTACTGCAAAGAACTCTATCTCACTTAACTAGAACCATTGGATGGGCGTATGGCATTTAGAGCTTCTGCCTTTTTCATCCTCAGGCCTCCCTATGAGAGATTCATTTGAAGGGTTTCTTGGCTCATGGACCCGTGCATGTTCAAGGCACTACTTAGTACTCACCAATTCCTCCCCATGAGACTCATTTGAGGGTTTGTTGGTTCATGGACATTGGCATCTTCAGGGCACTACTCATTGGATGAGGTTTTTCGTTGAGTATTTCGCACCCGTGTTATGACAGTGGTGGTGTCCCATAGATTTAAGGGTGGAGGAAAATAGCACTCTTGATGATGGGTGAGAGATCTAAGAGTGGGGAAAATAACACCATCTTGAAAAGATGGTGGTAATACCCACCATCTCCACTAGATGGTCGTTGCACCACCACTTGTCAGAACATTGGTGGTGCAGAATATGCTCACCCCTTCTCACCCAACTTCAGGCCTATGATGTCTCCCCACGTGGAACATTCATGTGGATCATTCTTAAATGTCACGTGATGAGAGCTCTTATGAGGTCCCTTGAGCAAACTTGTAAGTTCACGAAAAGCACATATATGAAAACCCTCATGTTTTTTGTAACTATGTGAAGAAGGTTAGTGAGCACAAGCGAGACGTTTGTACGTGTCACTTGGCCTTTCAATTTGATGGTATGTACAACACGTTGTGTACCATATCTTGGAGCCTATGCCATAGGTGAATTATCCTACAAAGAAATTAAAGGAATGCATGAGAAGCTATTGCCCATGGGGACGGGCTCTAAGAGTAGGCCCCAATGAGCTGAAACTTGGATATGGCGTCCCAACAATTACTTTTGGAAGCCCAAAAAATATTTCATAAGATATCCGTTCTTTCATGCTCGACCCATATCCGTGCCCACCACAAGAAAAATGCTAAAACCAACCAACCAACCAAAAATCAACATTTAAATATTTTTAGCATTCTTGACACATGGGTTTAACGAAACCCTTGTTTCTCCATATGGGTTGGTCATAGATTCATGGGGGATTCCCTATCTCTTGCTCTTAAGGAGTAAAGCCAAATACATCTAGTGAATCTATGGCCAATAAGAAAGATTCAAGAGGACCCTCTTAATTCATGTTGCTTAAAAAGTAAAGCAAAAACTTCTAGTGAATTTATGGGTTGTGGGACATGTTCCATCACTACCTCTAATCATATAACTTCATATAGTGGTCACATAACAAGAGTGGAGGAGGCCCTTAGAGTTTATTCATATATTAGTTCTTCAATTTTATGCACACTTTTGTCTTGTATGTCATTAGTGCTTGTGAGCGTGGCATTTTCCATCACTAGTGGGAGAGCAGTACTCATTAACAAGTCTTGTCCTTGTCTTTAATGATGGAGAAAGTGCTCACACCACCCAATGCGTCCTTGGCATTTAGAATTTTAGACCACACTCTTTTTGCACTTATAAACCAAGGATGTAATTATCATGTGAAGCTTTCAACTTTGCTTTTTTACATTAAAAGCATAGTTTCTTGATTTGACGATTCAAAGACCAAAACATTGTCCATTTCAACCATTTTGAAACAGCGAATCAGTTTCGAAACAAATCCACAATTATAAAGCATGAATGTAGCCCAAGCCTTATTTTACCACAACAAAGTGTTTGGAGAAACCTTAAGCAAAAGGTTATACTTTTTTCTTCTGTATGTACATCATCATTTATGTGGCTATTTAAATACATATAGTGACCTCAAGAAGGGGCCAACTCACAAGCACACCACTTATTGGATGATTGATATAATCTCTATTAAAGTTGGGTATGAGTATCGATTTGGCTATGATGATTTGATTTTGTCTCCAACAATGTCCACCAAAGTGCGAGCAAAAATATGAATATTAACAAGAGAGTTCTTCTTTCATTGTTGCTCATCTATTCATATGACACTTCCTTACTCGTACATGTGTAACTAACTCTAATAATTGTTTCGCAAGCTTATTACGATTTTGTGACACTTTGTTATCGACTTGTGAAATAATTCCATTACGACTTTCTATTATCATGTAGATGTCAACTCTCCTAACAAACTCCTCAATTAACAAACTTTATGCCACATTCACCTCTAATTGACATCCAATTCCAAAGTACTCATTACTCAAAATTGAATTAAATTTGCCATATGGAATGCATGGCTTAATGTAAAAATTGGCCTAATACTATTGCCCTCTGTAAATTTGTGAGTTCCACTTGAGTATCAATTTTGAGTAGCCTCCTTTTTCTTTCCTTGATCTTGTGAAAGTAATTGCCTCATCATTGGCATCTTGATCCACTACTATGGAAGCTAAAAACCTGTAGGAATAGGCTACTCCATCCCATATTGTAATTCGTCAAAACTCTCCCAATAATGCTTTCCACATTTTTAATGGGACTAGCAATGATTCCATTTTATTCTAGACTATGTCAGTGGCTCTATTTGTTGTCTTGCTTCATCCTCTTTGCTCTCTTGATCTACATTCCTCTTGATTTCTTGTTAAGGCTTGTTTCCTTATGGTCTTGGGCAACAATTTGCCTTGTTGTAGCTAAAAGTCCAACCCAGTTATTGGACATCACATCCTTGTTCAAAAACTTCGTTGTCATTAGTATCAAATAGCTCATACGTGTTTACAATAGCCGCTACTACAAAAATTTTGAATTCCAAGATATAATAAGTGGTATAAATTATAGTTGCATAATCCTTTGTCTTGTCGTTAATCGAATCTTATACATCTTTAATTTTCATAAGTTTCTTTCTAGTCACACTACAAATTGCAAACCATCAGCGAACTGTATTTCATAGAAATTTTTTCTTATGCTTTGAGGTCATTTTAAAAAAAGAAATAATAAAATTGAGAGATTTTTTATTTTCTAATTTAGCTTTTCTTTGTATCTAAATTCCAAAACATCATTGCCATGCATAAGAAACAAAATATGAGAAACAATGATTATGTTTAATCTTATTATTAATATCTTATTGGGTTTGTATATCTCAAACTCAATGGCACGAGCTATTGATGAATCAAACATAAGAGTGATCGGTTATCTTCAATCAAAATACAATACACAAATGAACTATTGAAAGACACTACTCCTCTTTCATTTCATCTTATTGGGCATTTGCACTTTGCTTATATAGTTATAAACATGCTACTATGAAAAATATTGTTGTACAAGTATCAAGAATAATACAAAAATATGAAAATCTTTATACTATGATACTATGTATGTAACATGAAAATAAACTCAATATCAAAACGTGATTCTTTTTGCAAGTTTAAATCTAGCTAATGACTTGGTAAAAATATTCATCACTTGATTTTCAAATTTACAAACGACATGATCAATGGCACCATCAAATAATTTTATTGAAAAAAATGGTAATGTATCTCTATGTGCTTTGTCCGAGTATGTAAGACTAAAATTTAAGCAAGTTAAATAGTTGTCACAAGATACAATAACTGCACTCACTTTTGGTTGACGTAAGTTATCAAGCAATCTACATAACCAAACTACTTATTGTGTAGCAATACCGAGAGCATGATACTCAACTTCCATAAAGATAAAGCTCTAGCTGATAGTTTTTTGTTGCTCCAAGAGACTACAATTGTACCAATGTTGAAAATTCTAACCAATGGTAGATTATTTGTCATTTATGTTAATTGTCCAATCTACATTAGTGTAACCTACCAAAACTTGTCTTGCATGTTCATAATATTTGAGCACATAATTTAGCAACTCCATTTCAAGAGCTTCAGGTTCTGCTATACAAGTGGAATAATGCTCTCCACTAGAGGTCAGCATCAAAAGGTGGCTCACCCTACTTTCTTTAAGAGGGGTCTACTTGCATTTATTACATTTGCCTAGAAATACTAGTTCCTACATGGTCATTCCATCTTTCGGGATTCACCATGAGGCTTACACAGTTCTTGCTTGTCATTACTACTAGTATTCCTCGGCTCTCATACTCGGCTCTCAGTCTTCGTTCGTCTCGTCTTCTCAGAGACATCCTCGGTCTAAGGTAAGAGGTGCTCTTGAGTTGCTTTGTCAGAGTATCTTGGAAATTCGTCAGAATCAGCCAACATCATCCCACCCCTAATGTGTTGCAGGCCCCACTACAACTCATATTGGACGATGTCGCTCCACTTTGCATTAGCATTTTCGATTGTCACTTGGAAAAGCGTAGATCCTCGTTCGCTTTCAGAAACCAAGTGCTTATTGTCGCCAGTCTTTATCACAAAAATTGTCTTTCACAAATTGCCACGATTGGATTAGAATGCATCAACATTCTCTTGCTCATACTCATCAGGCAAAGATGGCTCTCAATGACTGCGAGATTCTGATGATAAAACATGATCGAATTTATCACCTACTGTAAAAAAAATTGCATAAACAAAATGATCATAATTTAAGAACATTATGGATGAAAAATAATTGTAAATATATGCATGTGAAAGAAATTGCTATTTACTCACAAGAACTAGAGGTATAGGTCTTCGTTGTAGTGAAGTTTCGTGGCCTCTTGGTACGATCTCGTAAAATCCTTGTCTATATTCACAAATAGCACCAGATAAAAAAAATTAGGAAAAAATTGACACAAACAAAAAGTTATGCTCCATACGCAATTTACTAAAAATATCATACTTGTGCCTTTGTTGCCTTCCTTAACAACTTGCTTTCACATAAAAAACCTTCTTTCTAGTTTGATGGATACTCTCCTGTGGGAAAATCCAACCACCATGGACAATGCTTGAAAACCCATGTGCTCCATTTGCTATTTTTCATTGAGGATGTGTACATGCAATCATTATTTGCTGAATCACACCACTCCAAGGCCATGGGAGGCATGTACTCCAAGTTTTTGGTATTTACTTGAACGCTCAGCCATCTACATCGATTTACGTAAAAACATGAAATAAGAATTGCAATTAATAGAGATGAAATTAATATCAACTTGCAAGAAAAAAAATATTAATATGCAATACCTCACCTGAACACAACTCTCTGTGCTGCCAAAGCCAACCCTGGTTGCTTATTAGAATCATATGATGATCTGGGATTTCCAACCATCTCTAAGAATACTTTTGGAAAGTTCTTTCCCTTGTACTCTCGAGTGTGCAAAGAAAATCCTGTGGCTGGTAATCTCATGTCATAACTAACCTCCATATTCGGAGTATAACAATACCAGCATCAATAATCTGATCCCACAAGACCTCTTTCACAAGATATACTCGAAAGGTTTTGTTATCTGCAATCACCAAAACATTCATGGAAGTGTAGAACGAAGACAATGAGTGCAATTGCATATAGTAAACGACAATCTTTTAAAACTTACCAGTTGGTATGTGGAGTTATTTTCTAAAAGCATCATCTTCTTCAGTTAGTACACGTGCAATGTTTGCCTTGCGATCTTGGGACAACTTCGTGCAAGCTATATTGTATAATCTCTCCTCTGTAACAGATTTCGGCTTGCAATCCCAATCGACACGTAACACAACACTAAACAAAAATAACATTCTTATTTTTTATAATACTCGTCAATACACTTGAGGTGGTCATTTTGATGAAAATAATTAAATGAAATATAATGTATTGACAAAACCGCTTACTTATAAAATTTATCGCCGTTGGCTGGATTTGCAAGTGTGGCCAACTTTTGTGTTTGACGTCTACATTTCAAATCCATTGCATGAAATGCTGTAGCCCACTCCACCTCGTAATTAACTAGCGGAATCGAGTTTTTCTTTTCAAGAACAGGTTGTAGCTCCAAATGATATAAATCCTATATATAACATAGAACCACCAAAAATCAATCAAGACAATAAACAAGCTGGAAATAAAAATGTGTAGTAATTTTATTTTAAAATGTGCAATGTAGCAAAGCCGAGTCCTTACCTGGTACCACTTGAGTAAGAACTCCAAGTGGACAATTGTACCATGCTTTAAAGGCACCCTTGTTTTTTTTTTTAGCACTTAATAAGTCAGCCATGTACTTTTTATCCTCTTCTGGCATGTGCTTTAGTAAGCTAGCCTTATCGGACTGGCCCAATGCTCGAATCATGCATACCTTGTCACTGATGGTGGTTTTTATGAAGCCCGTCTCATTTAAATTACAAAAAAAGTTTGATCACGTAATGCAATCGAGATGTGCTTCATGTCTAAAAACAAATTGAACATTCATAATTCATAGGTGATGAACTTTTACCAATTCATATGTGCTAGTGCTGACAACAACTCCCCCTCATCATGCTCTCCTATCTCAACAATACTGACATCCACTCGAGCGTGGAGCATGTGATCATTTGAAAAATCTACACAAAAAAAAATATCACAAAAAGTCTATTACTTGACATCAATACATGTGAGGCAAATCAAATTTATTAGAAGATAAAACAACAAATGTGCTACTTACTCTTGGTGATTTCTTCCATGAATGTAAAGTCTATGGTTTCCATCCCACCCGTAAAGCATTTTATTACTTCAAAAACTCCAATCACTGTTGTGACTAAGCTCATTTTCAAACTGTGCATTTATTTGTTGCCATATAGGATCCCACCCAGCCATGTATGTATCCATAGTGCGCTCCTCATTCTTGGGTGTTTTGAGCAAGCAAATAAAATGTCCTTTTTGCCTGACATAGCCATGCATGGAAAATTAAATGCATAGTTGTTTGTAACAATCACCCAACTATCTAATTGTGGAATTCGGAATCAGTTTGCATAAAGGGATTCTAGGAGGAGCTGTACCCCTTGACACCTTTGTGGGAAAAGAGAAATATAAGTGTTTATGGCTTAGAAAAATACAAATGCAATCTTTATGCCTAGGCAAGGTAATGTACGAGATTGTAAGTGCAAAATTTTACCTGTAATCGATCCATAACGACTTGAAGTAGATCCAATTGAAGTTTTTTGTCGTAGGAAACAAAGTGACCAAGTTCTTCATCTTCGTCTTGTTCATCATCATCTTCTTCAAGGATGACGTATGAACTCTGCAATTAGTGAGAGAATAATAATAGTCAGCTGCATATACTTCTAGGAAACAAATGCAATCAACATAATTTGATAGTCTTTGAGTCAACCTAGATTTCTACATTCTTTTGTTTTGAAGCTCCTTTTGGGGTCCTTTTCACAGAACTACCTCGACCTTCCTCCACTGTCATTGCGCTCTACAAAACAAAAATAAAACCAAGAAAATAAATAGGAAAAATAAATTCACGTATTCACAAAATAGTAGTTAAAAATGCTTTGTAGAGCACATACCTGGCTTGGGATTATGTCATGATGTTCTTGAACTAAACTCTCCAACTGATTTCCTAGTGTGGTTAGATCTGTGGATTTGAGGCCAATGAGATTTTTTGCTATGTACAAAACACACCACATTTAACATTAAAAAAATAAACCAATTGCAAGATTAGCACCTTCACCTAAAAAAAGTAATGACATGGAACATAAAAAAATTAATACATAATTGATAACTTACCAGCCTATCAATGGGCCAAGCAATACAACTCTTAACTGCATCACGAAGAGTGTACATGTCTGCATTCTCGATCAGAACAAGTAGTTGCATGACATCATCATGACATGCATACACCAGGATTGACACGTGACTTTTTGGCAATGGCCTGTTGTGAAGCATCTCACCAGACTTTGCTTGAAATACCTCACCCTCACCGACTACTCTATTCTCAGTGAGCAGACTAACATGATCTCCCTTTTGAAATCCCTACAACAAATAGCAAGTTTAATATGAGATAATGAAGTGCGAAATCACAATTGAATAGTGAGTGCAAAGATTTTTGTATTTATATTGTGTACCTTAAAAAGCTTGCATCTGATTCTCATGTCGTTGTTTCCTTTTGATCCTTTCATGATTTAACTCCTATGCAAACAAAATCAACAAAAAAATTTGAACTGGTAGTGTGTAGAATTGATATGGCAAAGCACTTCTAGACTCAGATATTTTGACCAAATTTTATGGTCTTGAAATGGAAATCAGTTTCTTTAAATTCTGTACACTCTCTCTCCCCCACTCGGAAGACATTTTCTCTCCCCCCCTCTCTCAAAAGACTTTTTCTTGGAACTCCTCGAGGTATGGAGCTGGACTACATTCATCACCACCTTCTTAGCATCTCGTCGTAGGGCAAATGTATCACCACCATATAATCACCAAGCATACTATCTGTCTTCTTGCTTCCTAGTTTTAACAGAAAGTCCAGTTAATTGAGTTCTATCTTTCAGCGTGCTCTGTTTTGCATCACGGATTATGCAAGATCTTTCTACACCAAAGCTGTTATTTGAAATTTCAGATCAAGCATTCATCTGATTATTACAGTTTGCAAGGAAAGGTTGTAAGACTGAATTTTTTAGACAATACCTACAACAATCACAACAAACTGATCAGCAATACAACATTTCAACGCCATGTTAAATAAAAATTATTAAACGGTAAGAAATCTTTACTTTGGCACTTTATGTATTGCACTTTTTTCCGTCAGAACAGCTGAAAATTGCCCCAAAGTATAAAATGTATACATACATAACTGGAAATTATGTGCCAAAAGGGACACTCCTCACAAAATATTCTGTGTAGCTAATTGTCAAGAGATGCTCAGGAGTTACACAGAAAGAATCTATGCAAACAAAATGATGACTGCTAGGTCGTATGCATAAGAACTGTGATCATCCTCAAATCTCTTTAAACACATCAAAAATAAAGAAGCCCAGAGACAAACATGCATAATAAAGCCATCGTTAGTGCGACAAGTTCTCGAGTTTCCATGTGATCTATTCGAGATTTGCATCCATAAATGAAGACAATATTTATTACTCAAACAATGATAATATTGTATATGGGTATCCGTGTAAGAATGCAATCATTAATATGGCTTGAGCATACAAGAGATATGGATGTGAAACATCATGAGCTCCTCACATAGATTGAGGGCATTTTGAGTTGCAAAACCACAAATTTCAAAAATTCTAGAAGGTGATATGAATATCAGATGACCAGGATGTTGTACCTGAGAAATTCAAGCTTAGAAAGCAAAGTATCAAGTTGAAGCGCAAAACTCCACTCAAGCGCCCTCTTTTCCAACTCGCTTGTCATATTCTGGGATAAAAAATTGTTAGATGCATATTGCAACCAATAAATCTTATTAAGACCAATGCTATACAAGCTTTCAAAGCAAAAATTCTCAAAACTCCTACCATCATATACCTTGCTCTATTTCCAAGTTTCTAGCTATGGATAATGAAGCACAAACAAGAAGGCAACCAAAGTATACAAACAGATTGCGAAATAGAACACCAAGTAGAAAAAGCAACAAGATGAGCACTCAAAGTTTTGGTTATTCTATTAGTTAGTTTCATCAAAGATGTAGTTGCATTTCTTTTTTGTAAACAAAAAGAAGTAAGAGTGTAAGAAACAGATTGCAACCAACTCCAATCCAGAATAACAGGTCTTAGAAGAATAATCTTCTTCACAAATTTGGATTGGGAATAGTGAAAAGAATTTAAAAAATGATCTGTTAGAGATGCATATCATTAGGAAGACGTTAAAGTGGAGCAGTCATCAAGACATTCAAAATCTATTTTTGATAGATCACAAAGTCAGTGACAAACTTCTAGGATAACGCAAATACATCTACAAGCGCAATAAATATAATTTCTTACAAGGTAAATGTGAAAACAATCAAATGAATAATGGCCAAAAAATGCAGAAACTGTAGCAAATGTGAGAAATCTGCACATATGTTCAATAGGCATTTAGTGCCCACCAATTCATGCAAGCGGTTTGCTAGATTGACCAGAGGCAAAGACACGCTACGCTGGTTACTCCAGCAAATTTTTCTTTGCAGTGAATGTTTCCTTTTGGAAATGCCACAAAAGTGACCAGGCCATTCTGACAGTCCAAAGCTAAACAGTTTTCCTTGGAGATCAATCCTCGTCCATGTTCAAAATGTTTATCAACATATGATTTCAAAGCTAGAAGACATTAGTAGTGGTGTCAGACTGCAATTTTTCACAGATTTCCTTATATGGGGGAGGCGCTGGTTCAGAACCCGCGTCCTCAATAATGGCTTCGGGAGAGAGCCGCATTCAGAGAAGAGAGCCTCTCGCACCTGCACATCGCCGCATTCAGAGGAGAGAGCCTCTCGCACCTGCACATCAGCAACTCGAAAAAAATGTTGGCCGTGGCACCGGCACCACGACAGAGCCCAAAAAATTACCCATTTCAAAAAGAGTGCCGTGGCGCTGGCGCCACGACAAAGGCCAACACATGACCCATTTCAAAAGAAAGCGCCGTGGCGCCGAAAAACAAATTAATCCTACACCAAAAGAAATTGTTTTTGGTAAATACACCACCCAAAAAGTAAGTTCGCTAGCTGGCTATTCGTAAATGCACCGTCCAATTGATGGGAAATTTTGCTCTTAATGGAAACGACCATTTTATATTGAATACTCCAAATCTACAATAGTCGACCGGAGAATGAAGACATTTTTTGAATCTGTAATGTTAGTTCTCTCTGTGTTTCGCCTTATTTTTGCAAAGAGCCTTCGACCCAGTGGCTATCCATTCTCTGTCATTTTGTAAACGTGCGATAGGCACCACAGATTGCGTGGGGAAAAAGACTCCTTGCGGAAGAATATTCCACCTGCTAAATTGCATGCTACCGAATTCAAGTTGCTGAGTTACGGTCAATACCTTGATTCTGCGGTGAATTAAGTGCTTATATAGGATGATCAACAACCGAAAATAACAAGCAGACCTCTGAGTCCAGACAATTAACGGACTCTCTATATCTTTGGGCTAAGAACGACTTGAGGTAAATTTTGCTAATGTTAAGTTAATCAGTTGTTCTGTTGTATGACAATTAAAGTTAGCAAGAAACTTAGATATAGAGGGGTTGCCTTTAGATATTGGGTAAATCAATCCGAATATGGGTTTGCTTTTTTGGATGGATTTAATGGGTAGGGAAAAAATGTAGGGAAATACAAAACCATATGTTTACTTCCAACACAAATGAGTGAGCCTAGTAGCAACAACATGCCTGAAGACCATGGGAATGTTTTGGGAGACCGTACAAAAAAGTATCTTCAAAAAGTTAACCCAAAATTTTATGTTTTGTTATAGAAGGTTATTGGGTTTTAATTTTGCTAATAGTTTCATACTAGTTAAGGTACATTTCATTTTCAAGTTAAGTCTGATTGTGTTTAGAGATTTTGGTGAGTGGATCAATTTTTTTTGGTATGTCATGGATCATACATGTTTGGGATGTTATTATGACGAGTAGGTGATACTTTTAGAAGGAGTTATGTTTGGTAGTTGAAAGGATGATATGTTTGAGATTGGATTCTTTTAATTATACTAAGCTTTGGTGATAGATATCTTGTGATGGATTATTTACATTGTTTAGTCTGGTTCATTACGTATGACCATTCTGAATTCACAAGTTTGGTCGAACTCACAAGTTTTGAGGTTGTTCATATGGAGGCTACGATCTCCATTTTCTCAATTTCATTTTCAATTGATTATTAAGTAATATTAGATTGAGACAATATTGGACATATAAGTAGGTAGAGGCATGCTATGGATGAGAGTGCATGTGAGAATTTTAGTAAGGCATTTTGTAGCCCAAGACGAACATTGCAAATAAAACTTTCATCTTGCGTGTTAGGGGCTATTTTTTTCAAAGCAAAACAAGCCACCCGAAAAGTACACGTTGTACTGAACTTATCATTAATCTGAGATTTTTGAAGGCTTGCTTTTTCAAGATCAAAATATGACTGCTAATGTTTTCTATTTTTGTTAGTTATGTTCTAAGATGTACTCTACTCCATTCTTGTCATATCGGAATGGTTCTTGTGTAAAATTTGAAAATTTTTCCATCTTTTTCTCTTGCGTGTTAGGGGCTGTTCTTTATTTTTTCTCTTGCGTGTTAGGGGCTACTTTAAAAATGTTCTTTCTTTTTTCTCTTGTGTGTTAGGGGCTCCACAAATGAATTGAAGCTTAACATTCATATATGTTGTAACATGTTTACTTTTTTGGATAGAAGTTACATGGCTTTAGGGACAGACTTTCTCATTTATTGCCATGATATTGGAGATGAATACCTTGAGCTTACAAACTCTGGTGATTGTGCCGTGTTGGATACAACAATCTTGGCAAAACGCATGGATTGTCCATGCACAAAAATTGAGTTATTTGCAATGGTGGCGACCCAAGGCTCTCCAGTTGACTTGGTCCCATTGTACCCTGTGCAAGGTTTTGTCTCACTGAGCTACTACGTCTTAGACAATACCTTGTCATCTGTGTATGTGGCTAAGACTATTTCATGTGATTCACAAGGTACCAATAATGCCAAAGATAGAGTCGTTATTGATTTGTGTGATATTGAGGATACAAATGACAAAAAAGTCGATAACATTGAGAATAGTACCATCGATGTAATTATGCAAAATAACTCTCACAACAGTCTTCCTTGGAAATTACTAAAGCAATGCAATATGGTACAGGAGATAGTGTGTTTTTATGAAACGGTGTGCAAAAACTCATGACAATTGCCACTTGCGAGATGAAAGAGGAAGACATGGAAGCACAGGCTTTATTTTGGAATATGTTAAATAAGACCGTAAGAAAAAAGGGCTTCAAGGAGCCAGACTTTCATGGCTTCATGGCAGATGAAGCACAAGCAAACTGGAGAGCTATTTGTACGGTGTACAATGGAGGATCGGAGAACATAATGCACGGTCGAGAACGATCATGTCTTTTCCACTGGGAGCAAAGTCTTCAAATACACACAACCCAATACGTATTCAAGCGACATCAAGATGAACACATAGACATTTGTCGCAAGTGGAAGAATGCATTGACGTTAGATGAAGCTTTATCACAATATAGGTTTATAAGGGCATGGTGGGCCAATGGAAAGGTGGCTGATGCTAATTTGTCGGCAATGGATTGTTGGTTGAGTTGGTGGAATGTGTGCTCTACACATTGGAGACATTTGTTGGTTGGGGTAAGACTTCTTTCTCGTTACTTTTAAAATATAGAACTCAACGTTAAATTAGTCATGCTTTTCACAGTATATTGTGCATGTGCCCTTACTTCTAAATGTTTTTATAGGTCACTAATATTGATGAAGTGGCCAATACTCCCCAAACCAATATGGCGGAGGCAAAGCATGCAAGCTGGTTGGCAAGCGACGGTAATAAAACATAGATAAGCCTATACGATGCAGCAGTCACAGATCTTGCAAATGATTGTTGCAAGGCACAAAATAACATGCTTTTGTACAAGGATGACATATTGGAAGTGGCCCTAGCTTGGAGGCACTCATTGATAGGGCCACTTGTAGAACCAATGCGAAAAAGAAATCCAACAATTTTTGTTGATGTTGAGGCGAACAGCTCACATAGGCCTAAATTTGTAAATGTCAATTGACCTAGACAACGTGGTGGTAGACACATTAATTTCTCCAATGTGGAGACTGTCAATGTGGAAACAAAACATGGTAATGAAACACACGTTGACCATATTGATAGAGCAACATCTAGTGTTTTCAAGGAAACCGATATTCATGACACCATCTGGGCAATTCGTCAAACCAAACCAGACAGTAGGGTCACTTGCATGGGATGGCTTGGATCTGGATTGGGAAAGTGTAAAAAATAGATCAAGAATAGCTCAAAGGGAGTTCCTGCCCCTTGTTTTTTGGGAATGCAGCAATGGACAGGTGGAAATGAAAAACAATTCATGTGGTTCTGTAGTGACAGTGTGGATCATACGTGGACACCATGCACATCAATTGTGTGTGGAAGTCCTAAAATACCTATGATATGGCATGTACAAAAGGGACATAGCTTACAACCTGAGGAGCAAGAGATGTTACAAAGAGCTGGATTTGTTCTTTCTCATGCACAAGGACTTGATGTTCCAGAAAATAGAATTCCAACTACTGAGGGAGAGGATGTTCCTGAGAGTAGCCAGAAGGGACCCGTGTATGTACATGGATATCAAATTTGGCCCTCAAGAAAATAGATTTGGCTTTGAGTCTACCTGCCAAAATTCTATCAGTCACCATAATTGAATGGTTTGAGCATGAGATTTTTAAAATAGAAACCAAAAATTCAATCCAAAGAGCCATAGCCTACGACGTGAGCATATCTGAGCACCCCTCTTGCACATGTGAAGATTTTCAGTGGCGACAAAGGATTGGAAAATCTTACCTTGCATGCAAGCACATGTACTACATTCTCTTACGCGTGCTTGGGCTAGACATGAATCACAATAATAGCCTTCGACATATATTTCTTCATGTATTGGTTTCTTAGTCTTCATATGTATTTGAATTCAATTAAGCAAAGTCGAATATATTACTTTATTCATGTTTATGATTTTACTAGGGTATTACATGTCCCCCTCTTCAAATGTGAAGTGCCCTCGTAAACACTGAAGTTTGAACAACATTCAAATAACATAGAAACTTCAAAAAAAAAATCAAATATTTCTTTGTACATCATTCCATTAAAGATCTCAATCACAACAAAGAAATATGTCTTCAATATAATTTTTATGTATTTGAATATATGTACAAAGACTTTGTCTTTGAATAGCTTCATGGCTTTGATGTTGCAGGCCATGTTCTCATAGTGCATCACATGGTTGGCTTCCCAGTCAACATATAGATTCCATAGATCTGGGTAAAATAAATCAAACTAGCTACTGTAACGTGCCAAAAATCTTTTTGTCCTTCAAAATAATCATAAAAATCTATTTCTTTCATTAAGAGGTATTCTAAAGCATAAGTAATGTACAACTTACATACAATTCAGAACTTCCAAAGGGAGTTATACCAAATTTCCCTTGGAGTATTGCCCAACTTAAACATCCTTTTTGCTCAGTGTCAAGCCTATCCTAGAAAAGCGAAAATCCCTCCTTTTCCCAAGGATTTTCCCAGCCAGCCCAAGTGTATCCTGTGAAAGATTTCAGATCTATTAAGATCCAAACCTACAAATTGATCTTGGGTTAAGACAAAAATTCACCAATTTTGCCAATGTAGAAAAATTAGCATCTACTCTATGAATGAGATGTAAACTCTAATAGATATTGATCAAACATGAACCAAAGCATAAAATAAAGTTGTTGTCCGTACAAAACCAGTAAGCTATTGTATCTCACACGTGTGGATATGAAAATAGCATTTAATGTTGTGACTAGATTCAATGTCTCTACTATTCAAATTTGAATATACTAAAACTCGTGTAATATGGTTCCCACACTTTCCAAAACAATTTTATCAACTATGACCAATCTTTAACTAAACTAGTTGATAATTTTTCAAATATCCCATTAAACTTGGCATCATAGCATAATCCACACACCATTGTAATTCAGCATTAAGTTGCAGTGGTAACCATGGTCGAACTTTTTGAATAAAAATTTTGAATTCTTTTATACCTTGTCAGGCTGCGTCATCTTCGAGGCTCTTGTCTCCTCCTCTAGGGGTGGCGGTGACTTGTTTTGCATAGATCACATCCTTCATGTTGAATTTCAACACTTCAAGCTCTCTCAACAACCTGTCGTTCTTCGCAACAACATTTACATATTTTGAATGAGATTTGACCCCTGCGCATTGTATATGTATAGGTGCTACAACAATAGGGTTGGTGTTGATCTCCTTCCGCTTCTTAAGGCTCATAATGGCTTTTATCAAAGGCTCAATATTTCTATAGGTCTGGATGTACTATGGAGGCCCCGAACAAGATGCGGCCTTCAACTCTGTCATATTTTCTTTGATCTCGAGCAACTCGTCGAGAATTTTGTCCTTTTCTTCGTACAAGGGGTCGAGCACATTCTTTCAGAATGCTTCTTGCAATGCAACATGTAAACTATTCCACTTGGCTATATTGTCCCTTATTGTGCTTGCTCTATCATAGCAACTATGTACAACTTCGGAAGCAATATGTTTCTGCTTTTCGATGTCGTGCTGTGTTTGCATATTTACATTTTTTATTTATATTGCTCCACCATTTTGGTGAGCTTATTGATTTGAGCTTCAAAAAATTTCTGTTTTTTGTCGACCTTGTCGAGCTGGACTTTCATCTTCAAAAAATCCATCTTGGTCTTTGCCTCAACCTTTTTATGAATTGACGCCAATGGATTCATGAAACGCTGGTAAGTAGCAGGAGCATTGGTCAATCCAAACGACATAACATGGAAGGCAAAAGTCACAAATGTAGTAGTAAAGGTAGTCTTTAGCTAATTTTCCTCAACAATGGCTGTCTGATTACATTCAGCAAAGCAATTCATAAAAGAGTATATTTCTTTTTCGGCTAAGTCCTCCAAAACCTGATCTATGAATGGTAACGGGTAGTAATCTTTCTGAGTTTGTTTGTTCAGCTTCTTATAGTCAACACAGAGCAGAATTTTTCTTTGTCTCGGTACTATGGGGGAACACACTCAGTGGTTGGAAGTCATCGTTTTCGTCCATCATCGGATTGAAGTAGGTTTGATCTAGACCATTGGAAGGGAACCATGAAAAACCTATGTTTCTTATTTTTATATAAAAACATCAAAATGTTGAACCAAGGTGCCAAATAAAGTTGTTTAGCAAGAGAGGGTAATAAAATGCTAGATACTATTCATGAGAGAGAGAGAGAGAGAGAGAGAGAGAGAGAGAGAGAGAGAGAGAGAGAGAGAGAGAGAGAGAGAGAGAGAGAGAGAGAGAGAGAGAGAGAGAGAGAGAGAGAGAGAGAGAGAGAGAGAGAGAGAAAGAGAGAGAGAGAGAGAGAAAAGAGAGATGGTGAGAGAGTGTAGAGAGAGCTCATGATTTTTTGTTAGGTTTTTTAGGGTTGGAGAGAGTAAAATACCGAGAAAAAGAAAGAAAGCTTTATTAATGTCTTTTCCATGCCAAACGACATATAAGACTAGTAAATGTACGTGTCAAGTACGTGGTAATAGTGGGAGCGTATGAAACATCTCTAAAATAGCACTGAAAACAACATATCTAAATACTCTGAATTGAAATGCATGCAATGAAATATGTAGATGCATAGATACAACTAAATGTCAAGAATAAGATATAGCACTATCATCATGTCCTATCCTGCTGATGTTATAGAAGGATGTGATACGAGCTAAGCATGGAGGACCTCTGGTAGCCACAAACGTCGTCTAAGAGGGTGATATGTGTGTTTCCAAGTGATAGGTCAGATAGCTCAAGCTGCCACATGAGTATGAGTAGAGCATTGTCTCTGATCTCTATGAACGGGCATGTCATTACCATTGCGATCATCGTCATCACCAGACTTTGGGTCCTGTCGAGATCTTCTCCTAGATAAGAAAGAGATAATATGAGGTTAAAAAATGAATGACCCTGTGACATAGGTCTCGTCTCAGTAGGAACATCTCTCGTATCATAAGTGCAATGCAGCGAGAGTCCTCATATGCTATGAGTGACTGTAGTGTGATGGGCATATCACGAAACAGACAATGGTATCTCTCTCTAATCTCATAGTAGACAGGACATCTTAAAATAAAGTGCTCCTCAACTCTACCTCACCCAAAGAACATAACTAGCAAATCTGTTCCTCTCTCCGAATACCATGGAATTTCTCCATCTCAATAGCCATTTGATGTGATGATACACAAAGCTATTCCAATGTAAATCTAAGGATGTGTGATAATCCTAAATCCAAATAATGTGACAAAAGTAGAAACATTGCTATATCTAGCCCAATAAAAATGAGTACGGTAATAGGGCTTAATCCCCAGCTATCTTCTCCATGTATGACTAAGTTATGCTTGATATAAGAAGCGTCTCATATACTTGCGAGTACCCGAGGGAAGCTCTGTAATGGAGATATCAAGTGACTCAAGGAGGAGGTGGGATGCTTGAGATAATCATGAAAGCCTATAGCCTTGATCATAAAGATATTGTGACTAAGCAAGTGCTATTTGTGTGGATCTCCCATCTACATCTGGATTTGCTTGAACTCTCTAAATATATGCTATAAGCTGAAAAGTTGCATCTAATTGTATAGGTGTGGAGGATGGATTGCTCTCAATCCACAAGGGGATTATGCTCAAAAATTTTATAGCCTGCTTAGTAATCGTCTTCAGCTATCCAGCAAGCTATTAGACCTGTAAATTGATGGTCGGGGGCTTATGCTCTGTCTCCATCAAGTTTGAAGCAAAAATTCCTTCGACAAATCAAGAAATCTTCGTTCTCAGCCCATGTTGCTTCTTAGGACCTGTATGAATGCTTCAAGAAAGTCTAATAGACCATTTAAGAGTGTCGGTAATATCACTTTTGGGCTTGGGGAGGTGTTTGCACATTTTTACATGCATAGGCCTAGAAAAAGTGCGCCCTACTACAGATTTTGTGACGCTCTGTTCTCACATGTGTGAACTTGAGGTGGCAGGCTGATGTAGCAGTCATCTCGTTCACTTGGTCTCCCTCCATACTGTGCTTTACAGTGCCTAATTTGGTGCATTGTAGCTCAAGTTATGGCCGTTTGAAATTTTGGTAGTTTTGTGAGCAAAATTGACAAAATCCGTAAATGTTCCGATTGCATGCTTGCTTTTTTTCCTAAATTGTATTATTGTGCCTGCATGGATTGATTTCATGTTGATTCTGAGAAGGTTTCCGACATGCATGAGGGATCTGTAGTCGTTTTAAGTGGTCATATGCATGTGCTCTGACGGTTCGGTCACAAATCAAGAAGATTGGCTAACAATTTCCGTAAAACTGAAATTTACGTTAAAATTTTGTAATGGCAAATAAGCAGTTTATGTTGCATTTGCATGCAGCCGGACTCACATTATGTTAGTAAGATTAGGAATCAAATAGTATGTCGATTTTTCAATTTTTGCTATGTACTGACAATGTTTTGTCGAACAACTAGTTGTTTGTTGTCGAATAACTATTCAGTTATTCGACTGATATACAACTTATCCTCATCACTCAACTTATCCTTATACAGAAGTCTAGGAGAGTCTAAAGAGTGTAATGAATAAGAGATATGGTCTAAATGAGAGAGCCTTTGCTCAGAACATCAAGAAGAAACAAGAAGAGACTGAGAAAAGAGTGTGGATGGTGGTGATGGTAGAGGTTTTGCTGGAGTGTATAGATTTTGGGACGCAGCTGCGAAGCATAGAGCATCGCAAGAGCACCCTGAGCTGAAAGGTCATACGAACTTTGCAGTGTCCACTACCACCTGCGGAAAGTTATGGTGGCCCGCCCCACATAGAAACATATCTACACACCATATGGACAAGCCATGCCCACTTAGTTCACAAGATCTCAGAGACTGCCAAATCAGTTATGATAGGAAGCAAGTCGACTGAGGTTGAGGATAAGGTCATGGCAGATGTAGAAGGGCAAAAGATAGAGGAGTTGTTGGTGTAGGAGGTGAATAAGGATCTGCTAATTGCAGAGCTAGCAAGGATGGGGTTTGTTGTTGTTAGGGTCACTAGGACTTGGTGTTTGAGCAAAGCTGGGAGTGTGAGGATCATCTGGATATTGATGAATTGCATAAAGTGGCTGTAAGCTTACTCTAAACCCAAACGAAGGAAAAGCTAAGGCACAGGGGTTGGATGGAAAAATGTGGCAGAAGGAGGAGTAAATTTGGATTGGGAAGGACGAGTTGGAGCCAAAAAGCCTCGAGCTAGAACATAAGCAGATAACAGCCTTGAGGAAGGCTGGAACAGAAGAGGAGTACGAGGCAGAAATGAAGCCTTGCAATTGTGGAAACATAGAATGTGGATCAAAGTGAGATTCAAAAGGAATGCGTGTCTTGTGCCTCGAAGATCTTGTCAGCAAAAATTTTGCATCATCAAAAGGATCTTCATTCATTTTGAATGTTGCTGAGCACCAAAAATCAAATGGACAACCAGCCATAGCTTAATGGAAATTTATCTTGTCACTCACCTCACACCATAAGTATTTTGGATCTATTCGTCAAGTGGGAGATTGTTGGGAATTGTGACCATGATACATCCATGGGACTCATTAGTCACATGACAAGTAGTCAGCACAAACTAGAGCTACAAAAGTAGATGACCGGCCTGGCTAGAAAACAGTTGTGCCACTGAAAAGTAGCGTAGTGGATAAATAGGATTAGCAATATTAAGCTTTCTTGTAATTTTTCCTCTTAAGCAGTATCTTGTTGTATAAGACAGCACGTTGGAATAACTCAGACTACAACAATTTTGGAGCTTTATCTCCTGTGCTTATTGGAATGATCATAGGGAGAGTGAGAGAGCTTGTATATCGTGTCTGTATCCTTTGACTGTTTTCTTTATGTTTGATGGCTACCAACAGACTGTCTTGTCTGCATAGATCGAATCTGTTTGTGAGCACTAGTCTGATATCAACAAGCAGACAAAAAGCTTCAATATGGGAAGTAATTACAGGTGAGTGGACACAGTACTACATGCAGCAGTTACGAGCCAAATTGACAGAGAAAAGTTTAGGTGACTAGTAAATTATGCATGTTTATCCACAGGTAACTTAGTGTAAGTTATGTACGTACGTTTAATGCGTTAGAATCAAGCCTGCATGTACCTATGGAGGATCTGTATAAGATTGCGTCTATCAAAAGTGGAAGACACAGAGAAAGAATTATGCAGCTCAACGTGTGTTTCATTTCTGCATCACTATTTTCTACTTGTGCGGATGGTGCGATATGCAGATCTAGTTGTGCGTGCTGTGTCCATAAAAGAAATCAGGAGAGATCTCAAAATGCGCTGGATTAAGCAGTTCTCAACAAGTCAGCATGAAGGCAAACAACAACCATTGAGCATAATGTCCAATAATGTTACACACTCAACCAAAGGAAAGGCAGGTATCTACGGATCAGACGTCGCCGGACAACACAATCACAATCACGTAATACAAAACCATAATGTTTATCATATTATCATAGCAGCAACATCATTACGATTAAGTAATCCGATCACAACTATGTTATCCAACAGCATCACACTAGTCTTAACAACGGCATTCACTATACTATTATAACAAGCTTCTTCGTCATTTATAGCACAAATGAGATGAGGAAGCAATATGCCGATTTCATAGAATAAGATGCAGATAACTATGAATCCTAGACCCAACATCCAGTCCCCTGACCAGGCACAGCGACGCTCTTGATAGGGTTAGCTTCGACAACACCGAGGTACTTTTCATGCTTATCGTAGAAGCTGATCATGACAATGAATTTATCGTGTTCCGTCTTGAACTTGAAGCTAACCGTGTTATTGTGTAGCTCATCCAGGTTATCGGTGTACAATGTGCCGGTAATCGTCTCCAGTCCAGCAGAACTAGTGTCAACTATGGCAGAGCCTGCAAAAGATTTGCTCTCGGCATGCATTTTGAGAGCCACTCTCCGTGGACATGACCCTGACAAAGGTAACGTTTGCTTACTTGGTCTTGCGCCATGCTTGAAATTAAAGTTGAATGGGTTTGAGGGATGAGCTTCAAGCGAGAGTAGCAGCAGTACCGACGACTGCTGAGAGACCAGCGAGTGAGTGAGAGAGTTGTCACTCCTGAGATGAGACGAGTGAGTGAATGAGTGAGTGAGATCAGGCTATAAACTGCAAGAAAGTAGATCCTACGTGAAGAAGAATAAACTTTTTGTAAAATGATGGTAGATAAAGAAGAATAAACTTTTGAGAAAGATGTTGCATGATGGATAAAGAAGAATCTATATATAATAAAATAATTTGGGTTTCGGAGCAGCGCGATCGGGCAGGGGTGAGCTGCCCGGGAACCTCTTTTTTGAATTTTTTTGAAATGAATGAGTGTATGGAGTAGAGAGCGAGAGAGAGAGAGAGAGAGAGAGAGAGAGAGAGCGGCAGTTTGGACTGGAATTAGGAGAGGGTAGTGCATTTTGTTTTCAATTCTCTACTGTGAATGCTTTCTATTGCGAGCGTTTTCCCGCGGAATGAGGTTTTGAGAAAGCTCTCTACTTCGATTGAAGATTTGGCGCTCATCACACCTATCAGTTTCCATTTCTGTTTGATTTTGTTGCATAATATTGACCTTACATCAGCTTTCCGTTTCCATTTCTGTTTGATTTTGTTGCATAATATTGTTCTTCAAGGGTTTTCTGTGCAGACAGCTTTGCGAGGATGGGCTTCAAGGGGGAGAAGGCCGAGAAAAAGTCTTGTCTATGATATTAGGCTTGCTTGAGGAGTACTCCAAGGCTTTGATCTGTGTGGCTGACAACATTGGATCTACACAGCTTCAGCAGATCAGGAGGGGTTTGCTGCCAGATTCCGTTGTGCTGATGTGGAAGAACACCATGATGAAGCGGACTATTCGAACCATCTCCGAGAAGAATGACAACTCTGATGTATTGAATCTAATGCCTTTACTGGTTGGCAATGTGGGGTTGATCTTCACCAAAGGTGACCTAAAGGAGGTCAGGGAATAGGTGGCCAAGTACATCCAAATCACTATACCATGGCAGAGAGATAGTTGGGTAGTAATAGATTGTTAAATTTATAATGTGTGTGTGTGTGTGTGTGTGTGAGAGAGAGAGAGAGAGAGAGAGAGAGAGAGAGAGAGAGAAAAGATGTGTGTGTGTGTGTGTTTAACATTTTGCATTCATTTAGAATTTAAGATTATATATACAGTCTATGGTAGTAATAGATTGTTAAATTTATATTTATTTAGGACTATATGAGAGAGAGAGAGAGAGAGAGAGAGAGAGAGAGAGAGAGAGAGAGAGAGAGAAAAGATTTCACATAGTCCCTCTTGACCAGTCAAGACCAAACCCTTTGAACCCTTCAATTTATAGCATAAGAGATAAAAATACAGCTGTATAAAGTTTAACGGTACAGAGTACTATAAAGCGAAGCAAGTTTTAAGACACACAGCTGTTACCTGCCACCATCCCACACAACAAAACCGCACAAGTTAGTCGTGTGACGAAGACAGGTGTCATAGCTGAGCATCAGTTGTTATTCATGTCCGAAACAAGATTCACTACTTTATCAGCTAGGTTAAAAATAAATACAAGTACGTTCAATCTTTTTGTACCACATGCTTACAAATCACCATAATCTAAAGCAGCAGAGACCTATCTAACACTTGTCCGAAATCTCCAAGGCCTCATCATCCACGAACATGCATTTTTTTTGAGGTTTCTTCACACGTAATGGGACACGCTCATTATCTCTTGTTGCCTCCAACAACCTGGCCATGGATTCAACCTAACAAGGCAAATCACTGGCAAATATCAAATTAGAATAATTTTTGAGTCTAGAACCCAAAATGCTATATAGCAAACTGTAAAACACTCACTAAGATCCAGGCGAACCCATGTCAATTGGCTCACTTCCAAGCTTCGGGATAGCAATTGATTCTTCAACCACAATCCTAGATTGAGGCTATGGTATCTTGAGCACTGCAAGTGTGATTTAAGCAAGCATTATACGATGATTGCAAACAAAGAAATGTGAAACAAATGGACAAATTGTTACAATACTTGTAAATAGCTATCCAAACCTCGATTTTCTTTAACCCATGAAACACACGACTCATCGATGTCCATGCCAAAAAGATGAACTCTAGCTTTTCTTGCAGCGAGGATTGAAGTGCCAGCTCCTACAAGCAGGTCCAAAGCAATACCACCTTCCGGACAAAATGCAGACATGAGAAAGAGCATGAAGTACTCGCTCTTTTCCATACTTTCTCTCACAGGCCTTTTGCTACCCTTGTCCATTGACCACTCCAAACGGGACAGATAATGTGTCTAAATATTAGAGTCCAAAACAATGTAAAAATTGCTATTTTTAGCTCCTAGAATCTCTCTAGCCTATATATGCACATTTTGGCCTCATTCCAAAGGTACCATTCCAAAGCTAGGTTAAGTATTTGACTTAGAAAAAAGTATCCTATGCTTCTAACACGTGTATGCGGCCATAGATATATCCGGATCTGATCTCCAGAGAGAAAATCTCGCTGGGAATAAGCCATGCCAATGGACCCCGAGACCAGGCAAATGCAGCAACGAAAAGGCAAATCATCAGCACTACCACTGTAGCAGAGGCATGCACGAGCTTGTTTGACCCATTATGGAGTCCTGTTCCTAACAAAATAGCTATCACAACCTACACGTTCGATCAAAACAAAGCGTTGCATTCAATTAATGGCAGTTTAAGTACCTTATACGGCCATAAAACTGAATTTGAAATTAAAGTCATTCATGTTCCAAAAATTTTCTAGAATTGAATCCTAAGCTTATAGTTTGATCAAGATTAAGCTACAAATGACAAACACTGCCATGAGTGTACTTTACAATACAAACTAACGAAAATCCCAGCAACGACATCCAAAATTAGGTATTCTAATTCACTTGTGGAATCATCATCTGCAGTGAGGCTTCTAGAAACAAAACTCTCCACCAAACCGGTCCACTATCACGATCGAAACAATTCTCAATGGACATTGAAGAAACAAAAAATATCCGTAAATACCTGCAGCATTTGAAAGTTGCCTTAAATGGCAAAATTTTCTACTTTTACGATTAATCTACATAGCTAACTATTGATAATGATTCTGTCTGGCTTCGAGAGTACTCTATACCTAAATCAATACTTGCGGTGTGAATGCCTTAGCACGTAGGTGATTCATTTAAAGCAGCCGAAGATGGATAGTTCACAAGAGATGACTTCAACTCTCATTCAGGTATGACGCTTTACAGAATACCGCCAATACGGTTGGTGACCTAACTTGATACCATGATTTTACTTACGTATTTACGATGACTTACAAACCTTGTGCGTAATGTTTTTTAAAGTAATAAAAAAGTATAAGTTGATCCTGCATGCGTATAGATAACATGGACATGAGTTTTTTTTAAATATTTTTCTCTCTACATCTAGTGTCCAGTTAATATAAGTAAAGTCAAGTAATTATATAGAGCTCGACCATGGTACACTTGAATGGCATGGATTTTCCCAAGTTGTTCGACGCCTGGACTCTCGGTAAACTGATACGGGAGGCTTGTGGGGGCTAGTATAGCATGGTGGTGCTCTAGTACCTAGCGCTATGACCATCGGCCAATCTCTGTCCATCTATGTAATGAAAGATAGCTGATTACATGAAGAATGTATATGTGAAATTAATACCTTCTTTCTGTTCCTTTACTGATCAATATGGCGTCTGCCCTGATACGGCTTCGTTAAAAGGGCAAAACGTATTGTTAAGCTATGTAATGAATGATTGGGAAGATTGGACGTACTTGTTTTTAATTCAACCTAGCTAATACAGTAGTGAATCTTGTTTCGGACATGAATAACAACTATTGCTCAACTATGACACCTGTCTTCCTCACGCAACTAACTTGTGCGGTTTTGTTGTGTGGGATGGTGGCAGGTAACAGTTGTGTGTCTTAAAACTTGCTTCGCTTTATGGTACTCTGTACTGTTAAACTTTATACAGCTATATTTTTATTTGTTATGCTATAAATTGAAGGGTTCAAAGGGTTTGGTCTTGACTTGTCAAGAGGGAGTATGTGAAATCTTGTTACTCTCTCTCTAGTCTGATGCCACCCCGACTATCCTTTGGTCAGGGTAGCACCAAACCTTTACCTTTACTTGTGTTTTATGGCTAACAAGGTTTGTTGTATGTTGAGTCCACATGATGGTTTCATGATGCGGTTACTCTAGGCTATGGGGAGTCCCTTCCTCCTCCTAGTCCTTTTGTTCAGACTATTATATGTTGCATGAAGAAGGCTGTTGAAGTTCACAATTTGATTACTTCTTATGATATGACTACTTGTAATGTTGCTGGCCCGGATGATAAAATTCTTTGCCTTGTTGATTTGATGTGCATCATGGATTGGATCAAAATTTATGCGAATTTTATTAAAAAGAAGGAATCCCTTAGCATGGTTGAAAAAATTTATATGGAATTTTCAAACTATGCTGAACGAATTGCTGCTGATGAAAAATTCTGTAATACGCATGTTCGAAAAGTATTTGCTTGTCTGGAAAAAGAAAATGGTGACTCCTCTATTGATACTCATGTCCCTTCTACGATAGCTCCTACTTCACCGTCACCCATTGATTTTTACCGAAGACCTTGATAAAGACAGTGCTTCTCAGTTAGAGTCTTTCTCGCAAGAAATCTGTGATGTGGGAAATCAATCTGCCTTTGAATTTTGTCAAGCCAATAGCTGCCAAGTACCATTGGTACCTAGTCATGTCATTGAATTAAATCTACAGAAACTGCTTACAAGTGTTGTAACAAACTTTTTGAAAAATACTAAGTGGCTACTTGGAAAAAGTATTATGAATAAAAAACTTGATGAGCGTAATTGGATTACTACCAATCTATATGTGAATGGTGTGGATAAGGCTCAACATAACCCATGTTCTATGTGCATCTATCTTGTAAGAAATTTGGCTTTAGTGAGATTGTCGAGTCCAGATTTCGTCCCGTTTCCTAAAGAAAATGAGAATACACTAGACATGGCTATGATTGAGATCCGAGATACTTTTACTACTAAATTACCTGGTTTTCTAATAGGAAAAGAAGAATTACCTTTCTTACTTTGTACTTTCAAGGCACATAAAAATACGTTCAGATGAATTACAAACGCACATGACTACTATTTTTCTAAGGTGGCCACGTTTATTTCCGGAGCTCGGTAATGCTGACTCCGCTCCTTATGGAGAGAGCAGGCCTTAAGGCAACTTCATACCAGAGTATTCTAACTATGGATACCAACCTATTCTGGCAATGCGATTCATCTACTGAATTTTATCTTAATGTGCCTGACAAAATCACTTCGATGTGGTCTACTGACATCGCAAAATGCTATGAAAATATTTCTCTTAATTTGTCTTGCCTATCAATGGAAATCGAGCCTTAAGCAATTTGATTGGAAATGGATTACTAATCAAACTGATAATTGGACTATGATTGACATGGAACCTCTTTGCCAATATAATGATATACTGACGTAGATTAATCGTATCTCTTTTCATTCTTTCGATAGCATTTCTCACCGTATACAAAAAATTAGAAATTATGTAGGCAATTGTTTGTCATGTCTCAAAATTTTTCGAAGTATATCACTTGAGACTACATAGAGAAACAAGGGTGACCTCAATGAAAGCAAGATTTTAGCAATTATGAAAAATTAGATGCAATGGGATAATCTTAACCAATCTTGAGTTTGCAAACAAACCAAATTTCCAATTATTCCCTTGCCATTAAAAATGGGATGAGAAAAGAAAAGGCAAGATGTGTTTTTTGGAAGTCTTCTAAAAAGAAAACCAAATATTTACTTCTCTATTCAATTGCCAAGCTTGACTTAAGAGTAGAAATCACAACACACATAAAATGGCCAAACAGATTCTGAAGCCATCGTCAATCTATGATGGTAAAATTGCATGTTAATAATGTGCTCTAAATATCCTTGTCTTGCATTTCAAATTTTTATTTACATCAATACAACACAACCACAACTTAAAACCATAACACTTGCAAGACCAATGACAAAACCACCTACACAACTTTTCACACAAGGACCATTTATCACTTTGCTACTTTTGAAAATTATCTAAGAAAAGACCTTCATTCATCCACCATCTCATTTTTGTTTTACAATTTCTTCATGGGATTGCTCTTGGATTATATTCACACAATCATTGCCCCAAGATTGACTATTGATATTGCTCAAGTTTCTTCTACACAAGTCTAGGCAATAATGGTACTTTTCATTTGAGCAAGCATAAAACTAATTGACACCAAAGTCGCTCACTTGTGTGTATGGGGCACTACAATTGCATCTCATCCTTGAAATTAGAGTTTGTGCTTTGTCATAGGGCATGCTCATAGTTTCTCACCATCTTAGAATGGGCTTACTCATTGAATAAAGTGATACACAGTTCAAAATCAGTCTCTCATAGAAAGAATCAAGAAACATGATTTCGAGATTTTGGAGATGCATCTTCAAATAGTTACTATAAAATCCATTGTAGATACATCAATCAATCTCTTATTTACAATCAATCCAATTAATTAGAATGAAATAAAATGAGATCTAAATTATAAATCGACCCAAGCCAAAACATGATTCGAATCAGAGGATAAAAAACTATTGGCATATCTGTGACCATGCACAAGCACACATAGTAAAGCTCATTGTATGCATAAAAATAAAGTTCAAGGATCTAATGAGTGGACTTGCTAAAGTCGGAACTTCAAAATGATGTCAAGAACTTCTTGAAACTCAAGTGTGTCATGTTTGTATATATTCTGGATCAAAGATTGGCACCCAAATAAATATGCTTCTATGCAAGGAGTGCACCATAGATACCCATTCCCAACCTTTTTGGTTTGAGAAGTATTGTTCCGAAGCATAGTTGCACAGCGCTTCTGAAACGCGTTTCGGAAATTTTTGAAAAAATTCCAAAAACGTTTTTTTTTAAATTTTTTTTTTTTTTTTGGGTTTTTTTTTGAACAATATGGGTATCAAATGAAAGCTCTAATCAAGAGCATAATTACTGAGTAATTTGTCGACTGTTTCGGATGCAAGATGGTCCAGTTCAGGTGCATTAATCCATGTTGGGTTCTGTGAAAGATAAAAATTCAAAACTAACCTCTAGCATGTCTGTTATGATCACAGATGGTCCCAGTAAGTGTGTTTTCGCTCAGGGAGTGGAAGGCCAAGTCATGAAGAGGCCTTACCGTTAGGGCGCGTTGCCCCCCAAACCCCTCACCGGGGGACTATCGCCCCCCGGACCCCCTGTTTCTCGCCCCCCGAAACCCCCTGAGCATTTATTGAAAACCAGAGCAAATAACAACCAAATAGCTATTGAAAATAAGATTTCTTTGTGCCCCATCTACTGCACTTTTGAGAGGCAAAACGCTTGTTTGACCATTGATCCCCTAAAAAAATTTCAGCCATAAGCTATTTTTCCAAAAATAAATAAATAAATAAATAAATTTTTTTTGTGATTCTGGGAGGAGAAACGCGGTATCCGAAACATCTCCTCCCAGAAACGCGATTCTGTGCAACTATGTTCCGAAGGTTAAAAACATTTGATTTCATTTTCTCCATTCTTTTTTATGTACAACAAAATTCCTTAATTTTTATATCATGTTTTGAAATGCAATTATGGTGTGCACAATGCAATATTTCAAACAGATTACACAACTTTAGGGCTTTAGATGCAAATTCAAAAAGCATATTGTTTTTTCTTCCTGATGATGCGATGCGAACAACTCATTTTTGTGAACTAAGCTATCAGTAATATTGAATCTTTGGCATCACAATCCTGATTTCCGATTTTTTTTTTCATCAATTCCTGATTGACTGAATCGAGCCCTGAGAATTTTCATTACTTCTTGCAAGTTCACATCTTGGACTGCTAGAAGCACCATGGCATGATACAGCACATCTGCAAATTCTGAAGAAGTGCGGTCTTTTCCCTCATCCTCTTCGACACTCCTGCAAAGCTCATCTGCTTCTTCTCTGTTCAAATGAGAGGCGCGTTAGTACCTTGTATGAAAAATCATATGCTAGTCTCGAATATTGCCACCAAAAGGGTAAAATATCGGAGACAGTTCTCATTATTTTGAGCTCAGAATATCTGTGCATGAAATCATAAAAAGTACGAAGTTCGTATCTCTAAAATTATGATATCAAATATGTGCCCAAATTTTTTTATTCCAGCATTTGAAACTGTACCAAAGAAGAGACGAGGCGGCAAATTGGATTTAAGTCATAAGGAGAACATTTTGGAGACATGGCAGGGCAGTCATGATTTCTTGTTCTTCCTTCAATCTTCAGAGCTGGTAATGGCAGGAGACATAAACAGCTCCATAAAGCTCAGTGAAAGTTCATAAACTTATTTGGTCTGCAAGGCCATCATTCTTCATGCTAGTGTCCCCCCGACAGTATACATTGATAAGGGCATAAATCTGTGTCAAAGTGGCACAGCACTAAGCTTTCTACATAACATTATTCTTACACTCTAGAGTTTCTGTGAGCATTGATCAACCTCTATATCTACCCAGAAAAATAAATATCATCAAACATTTTTAATCTCTCTGTGAAAACTTTTCCTCAATGGTACATGGAAAACCAATATAAGTCGTAAAGAAATGCCAAAGATATAGAAAAGGAATGTTGAACATGCAGAATATAACTGAACCAGACTGATATGACAATACAATAAGATTAGAAATGCCATAACCAGTAAAGTTGAAAATGAGACTTTAAAAAATTATCACATTATCTTTCCATGGAGCAAACATTTGTACTTAATGCCAATATGAGTCATCAAGAAAAGCCAAAGATACAGAAAGGTATGGTCGATATCCTGGATAGAATAAGTGCGTATCAGACATGAGGGTCCGGGCCGGACGTGGGCAATCTGCGTCCACGTCCGGCGTCCGGACCCGGATGCAGGGTCGGACGCGTCCATTTTTATTTTTATTTATTTTTATTGTTTTAAGCCTATTAACACTAAAAAAAATTATTAAAAAAAAGGGTGGACGCGTCCACCCCTGGACGCACCCCCGGCGCGTCTGCATCCGCGTCCACCATCCGCTTCCTTAGGTGCGTAAAAGAGAAATAAAGATACAATAAGATTATGAATGCTATTTAAAAAGTTGAAGGAAAAGACTTAAGAACCCTCCCATGAAGCAAACATTTCTCCTATTGACTCTCGACACGTAAAATGTGCACATGCTAAATTAATTCACCACAAGATAATGTACCAGTAATTACCAGGCTCATTTTCTGAACTGAATGCTGTCTGGAGCACAGGGGGAAAAAAACCAGCATATTTGTTTCAAGAGAAGAAACTAAGCCCCCAAAACTGGGAGGGACAGCCTAGAAGACTCGTACTTTAAAATGGAAATGCATAAGAACAGAGCAGGGGAGATGTTATTTGATACAAGCAGCTGAATATACATCTATAGGCGTCCAATAGGAGCGCCATATATTAGGAGGTTTCAAGAGCTTGCAGAAAACTAAGGTTTAAAGCTTTACATGCAAACCTACTACTAAGGACATCAAAAACAGTCTGGTATCAATCTCAGTAAGAAGTTCTGGCAGTTGGATAGCTGATACTATAAAATGAAACACCTTACAGTTCTTTAACAAGCAGGTGATGTAAACCATGTGTGACTCATGAGATGTACATTTATCTGTAGCTATCTAGTACAAACTAAAAAAGGAGCTTAGTTCTTCTGTTCACATCTTCAGCAGAGTTCACAGATCCTAGAAGGGGCCACACTCGATACGAGCTTATTTAAAAGACCTGAAATTATATTTTGAGAACCAAAGTGAAGTTTACCACAGATCTTAGAAGCATCTCTTAAACGGATAGAGGTCCTATTGCATTTCACATGGATATTAGCTTGATTGTCCATGGCAAAATCTAATTCTCAAATTATTTGGCCTGTGAACAGACTTTCCAATAATATTGACAATTTCCTTGATGGACAAACCATGCCTTGTTATTATTGAAAACTAAGTTCTGATGCCACGAAAATCCTTGCCTAGGTTTTTTATGATTCCCTCTCAAAGCTCATGAAATAGAAATCTCAATAAATTACAGAGCAGAGCAGGTTGCTATGTCTGTACTTGTGTGCATGTGTGTGTCTGAGAGAGAGAGAGAGAGAGAGAGAGAGAGAGAGAGAGAGAGAGAGAGAGAGAGAAAGAGAGACCTGATTTTTGAGCAAAGCAATTTCCTATTTTCAAGGAGAGTCTTTGTCCAAGAAGCCTTATTTGATGACGTAGTGGTTTGTTCCTCAATCTCAAGCTTTTTTTGCTTGATAATATCCTCCAGCAAATAGAGTGTTGTGAGGGCTGATTTAGTGCCCTGTAAGCATATGACAGATCAACATGCCTTGCTCACTACTGAATACAATCATTGCATGATGCATGAAAAGGAACTGGTCTGCAAAATATTCAGTGGATATTAGACAAGCTGTACAAGCCATGTGTGAAAGGAAAAACAGTCTTTGGGTCCATATACCACAACACCTTTCTCAGCACAATAATATACTAATGAATCATGAAAACTGTAATTAGATCAGAAATGCTAGACAGGCTTCCATTTCCTCAGCAGATGAGGTGTAAATTACCATAAATAAACTGCCCCAAATCAAATGCAAAAACGAGTCAACCATGAAGTTTGGTATCACAAATTACTCGTCCAATGCCTCTTGATCGACTTTAAAGTTGGCCTGAAAAGGTCATCCAAATGTGCAGGATCTCTCTAAGAATGTTTGGGAAGAAGAAAATGTTAGATTTTACAATTTTGTATGATCTTGTTCTTGGTGAAGAGGAAGAGCCTCAAGGAGGACAAGATCTAGTGAGGTACAAAAAGAGAGCTAGACTAGCATTGCATTGCCTAAAAATGAACGTTAGTAATGAACTCCTTAAAGAAGTTGCTTCATGTACCTCGGCCAAGGAGGCTTGGGACTCCTTGAAAGGGATTTATGAATCCAAAAATACCTCTAGAGTGCTTATGCTTAGAAACAAGGTTCTACAAAGCATTAGGGGTAGTGAACAGAGTGCTCAAGAGTATGTCTTAAGGATAAAATCTCTCAATAAAGAACTTTCCATCATTAGTAAAACAATTCATGACGATGAGCTCGTGCAAATCATACTAAATGGTCTTGGAGATGAGTTCTCCAATCTAGTACAAAGTTTTGCCATACAAGGTTCCTTGCCTTCTATTGACAAGTTCCATAGCGTGCTTGTGGCCGAGGAGAGTATGATCCTATATGTGAGACCAAAGGATTGGTTCCTTGAAGCTACATGCTGGAGATGAGAAGGCCAACTTCTCAAGCAAGGCAAAATGAAGTCCAAGAAAAAGATCCAACACAAGGAGGCCAAGAGTGATGATAAGGCATCAAGCTCTAAAGGAAAGAAGAAAGACAAAGCCAAACAAAAGTGCTTCTTTTGTGGAAGTAAGGGGCACTTTGCATCCGAGTGTTACAAAAAGAAGAATGCACAAAGTGAGAGCAAGCAAGGCAACCTTACCCTTGAGGAAGATGAGGATGAGGTTGATTCATCCTTGATAGCATCTACACCAACAAGTAAGAGCTACTCCAACGACACATGGTGGATTGATAGTGGGGCTAGTTCCCACATGACATTCCAAAAGGATTTCTTCTCAACTCTTGTACCTTTTGTAGGTAAGAATCTAATGGAGGTGGAATAATGTATGTATCTTTTATTGATGATTGCTCTAGATACACTTGGATTGAGCTTTTGGATTTCAAAAGTAAAGTATTTGAGTCTTTTGTAAATTTCAACTCTAGTAAAAAATCAACTGAGGAGTGATAATGGTGGAGAGCACATCTCCACTAGAATGATAGAGTTTTGTGAATCCAATGGTATTAAAAGAGAGCTTACATGTACATATAGTCCTCAACAAAATGGTATAGCCGAGAGAAAGAATAGAACTCTTTGTGAGTGTGCAAAAGCTTTAAGGCTAGATTCCTCTCTACCTAAGTCATTTTGGGGAGAGGCCATTATTTGTGCAAATTACTTATGTAAAAGATTGCCATGTAAGCCCATCGGAGGCATAACATCTTATGAGGCTCTATTTGGTAAGAAGACAAATCTCAAAGATCTAAAATCTTTGGATCTACTTGCTATGGTTTTCAATCATTAGATACAAGAAAGAAGGATGATCCTACATCCATAAAAGGAGTCTTTGTTGGTTATGGTGAAAATAGCAAGGAATATAGAGTCTATAATCCTATCACTAAAAAGATTTTAGTGAGTAGAGATGTTACATTTGATGAAGGTAATTACTTCAAGATGAATGAAAGTGCTACTAATCACTCTTATGTCAAAGATCTTGCAAGATTTGAGGAGAAGCCTTCATATGATCAAGATCTTGAGGATCCACCTCAAGATCCGAGTGCTCTAAGAACATCTACAAGAAGGAGGGCTGATCCGTCATGGCTCACCTATGTTGACAAAGGTGAACAAAGGGAAGATCTTCATTCTCTTACCTCTTATACTTTTCTTACATCCAGGCTTGATGAGCCGAGTTGCTTTGAAAATGCTACGGAGTCACATGAATGGAGGGATGCCATGCAAAAGGAGTATGATGCTCTTATGGAGAATCATACATGGAAGCTTGTGGATCTTTCTCATGGAAGAAGATACAAATGGATCTATAGATTGAAGTACAACCAAGATGGAAGCATCAACAAGCATAAAGCAAGGCTAGTGGCAAAGGGGTTCTTGCAAACCAAGGGAGTTGATTTTGATGAAACTTTTGCTCATGTTGCTAAACTAGTTACTATAAGGTTGATTATTTCTCTTGCAACTACTTTCAATTGGACTCTTTTTCAGCTTAATGTGACTAATGCCTTTCTGAATGGCTATTTGGAAGAGGAGATCTTCATGAGGCAACCTGAGGGCTTCATCAAGGAAGATCAAGAAGAAAAAGTATGTTTGTTGCAAAGAGCCTCTATGGGCTCAAGCAAGCACCTAGAGCTTGGTACTCTAGGTTGAATGCCTTCTTAACCTCTATTAATTTTGTTGTAAGTGCTTATGAACCTTCTTTGTACTTGAGATTCAATGATGGTCAAGTCATCATTCTCATTTTGTATGTAAATGACATTATCTTTAGTGGTAATGATCATGATGGTCTAAAAGAAGTGAAAATAGTATTGTCTAGAGAGTTCAAGTTGGTGGATCTTGGTGTTCTTCATTTCATACCAGGCAAGAGGAAAGAATTTGAGTTTTATTTGTCAATCCAAATATGCATCTTCTATCTTAGAGAAATTTGAAATGAAAGATTGTAAAGGAGTAGATACTCCTATGGAGCAAAATGTAAAAGTCTCTAATAGTGATGATGACGTATCCTTTGAGAACATCACACTATATAGAACGCTTATAGGCTCCCTAATCTATCTTACTACAACTAGACCTGATCTAAGTTATAGTGTTGGTAAGCTTAGCCAATCTATGCAAAATCCATTGGTTTGTCATTGGAAAAATGCTAAAAGGGTGTTGAGGTACATCTCGGCCACTAAGAACTTTGGCATTTTGTATTATGGAACCAACCTTGGTTTGACGGCCTATTCGGATGCTGATTTTGCAGGTGATAAGGTGGATAGGAAGTCCACAAGTGCTTTTGCTACCTTCCTTTGTGATGGCATAGTGACTTGGCTTTCCAAAAAGCAAGATTCAATATCTCTATCTTCAACCAAGTCGGAATACAAGGCTTTGACATCAACAACCAAAGAAGTCTTGTGGTTGAAGAGGCTATTGGTGGAGCTAGTCACGGAGGCCGAGGAGCAGCCAATCATATATTGTGACAACCAATCAAGCCAAGCATTAGCAACCAATCCCACATTCCATGCAAGGAGCAAACACATAGAGATTGCTCACCATTTTGTGAGGAAAAAGGTTCAAGCAAAGGAGATCAAGTTGCAACATGTATCTTCTTCAAAATGCCTTGCTGATCTACTCACTAAAGCCTTGCCAAGGCTTCATTTATCAAGTTAAGATCAGCCTTAGGTGTTGTCGATAGATGTACCATAGATGTATCAAACTAAAATTTGAGGAGTGTTAGATTTTACAATTTTTACCTTGTAAATGTAAGTAGTTTGATATCTATGTGGATCCACACATGTGAGGACCTGTCCACACATGTGAAATGTCAATCATAATATTCAGATCCCTTGTACTTAGATTTCATTTGAGTCAAATGTAAAATCTCCTAAATTGTAGGAGTTATCTCTTAGATTGTAGGAATCTCGAAGGTCAACACTAACCACCAAGGGTGATGTGGCAAATTAGTGGGATCTTATCTAAAATGGATATGGATGAGTACAATGAGTTGTCCCACACGTGCTGGAAGCAGGTTAGAGAAAGATTATGGTGATTGTGTACTTGATCCATGATGGATCCATTTGAAGGTTAATGATGAGGAACATTAATTTGGGAGTAATCTTGTTGATTTCAACTCTCTATGCATGTTCTTTGTGGATGAATGCTTAGGATCTGATAAGTAAACACATTTGTTGTTAGCAGGCCATCTACTTGCTGTACTTCACATGTGTGAAGCCTTTTGATCATTATCTTTGATTGTTCTTGCTTGGATGTGTAGAAATTGTCAAGTAAAAGCTAGATTTAGATGCTAGTTTGAAGATAGATCAACATAACAAGTTGCCAATCACTCTTATTGATCTTTTATAGATCTATCTGAGTCCTATTTTCTGATTTTTGACAAAAAAAAGGATTATGACATGTAAAAACTTCTAGTTTGTGAATTGCCATGGTCTTCAGGAGCCTTCCTGCCTTGCAAAGAAGGTGATAATAGAAAAAATGGCATTCCAAAGTCCATCTTGAAAATGCCTTTCGGCTGGCAAAGTAAATGAGTAAAAAACGATGTTCATTGTATACCCTCAAGAATTTCCAGTAGCCTGGTTGGGAGTCAAACAACATCTGGCCACACTAGATCACTCTCAATTAGGATAGATATGAAAGTCAAGTAATGGCTCATCACAAGAGATAAAGCCAGAATGATGCCTGGGAAGGTCTGGAGGCTGCAATCATACAAACACGAGCATGATAAACCATATGACACTTACCGACTGCAAACTTCCTAAGATATCAGCTGCCGACGTAAAATAGCATGTTTCAGCACCTGTATGGCATGTTGGCCCATCAGGAACCCCAAGATATATGATCTGCATGGATACCATAAACCAAAAGCATAATTTGAAATCATAGGATGACCTCTTGCAAACTATCATCATTTTCTCACATTACTTCTCTGAAAACTTAAACACAAATATGAAACTAGTCTCAGATTCGAACATTTAAGTACTACAAAATTACAGCAAATCGTCAAAACAGTTTTTTAGCACATGAAAGACATCCAGAAAACTCGATCTTACTGAATCATGGTCACAATCAAAAAAGACATCCAGCACATTGATGAAGTTAGATGATGTCTCCCCTTTTGTCCAGAGGTTTGCACGACTTCGACTATAGAATGTCGCCAAATGGGAATTCATGGTTGTAGCAACAGCATCACGATTAGCGAACCCCTGCATTAAAATTGCTCCTGTGTCTATGTGTTGTGCAATGGCAACCACTAGCCCATTGCTATCCCATTTGATGGTATCAAGGAGAGCCTCCACCTGGAGAACGTGTGAAGCAGTAAGGGCACATGCCATGATAACTGCTCTATTTACTACAGCGGGCATCTATTGCAAACACATGATACTGGTAGCTAAGCGAATGATTCTCAGCTGAAAATCTGTGGCTTCAGACCTGCCATAGCAATTGGTACAATCTTATCAATAATCAACCATGCTATATAAAATGACCACACCCTTTCATATTTACCTTTTTAAGACTTCTTATTCAACAATGGGCTTTAAAACAGGTACAATGATCATACAGGCCATTACAAACATGAAACCGTAAAAGCTATGATAAAGGGGAAAATTGAACCTACATGAAAAAAATAAAGAAAACCTTGTATAGTAACATTCTCCTGCTCTAGAAGGCTCTACAAGATTGTAGAAGATTGCCAAGGAATTGCTAACAAGAAGTGGACCAATTACGCTTCCCCAACCAGTCACATATATACCACTTCAACAATACTCTTAAGATGTGTGTAATAGGTAGGGGCTGGAGATCCTATGTATGTAGCAAGGCACCCCCATGAATCCGGATTTGTCATTCCTCCATATTTATAGCTATGGGGAAATCATCCATATTTTCATGGCAAAACATGTTTCCCCGACTCCATGTTTTCCCAGATGCGGAAATGTCCCTAGGAAATGTGTTTCCCTACACTAGGGAAATGCTTTCCTCATGTGGTCCCATGACAAAAAGCCTTTCGTATGTTTGAACGCCGAATTAGACTTATTCTTCACGATTTCCAAGACTTTTACTGACATTATTTCAACAAGATTTCTCTCCCTAGTTTACTTAAGTGATGACAACACTATGTCAATATTACATATGAGATGATTCACTTGGCATGCTGCTACAAGTATCCACCTAGACCCTTAATTAAGAGGCATACTTAGCACTAGGCAAGCCGTCATCTGCCTTGTCTTTTCTATGTGGACACCCTCAACTTAAGTACAAGAGAGCAGCAGCAAGTTTTGAAAGCAACATGTCCTTCTGCTTAAATACATACTTACAATGTAGGGTATGACATGTCCACCTCTCTCTGAAATGATCATATCAGGTATGTCATTTGGTTCATATGGAGGAGAAATGCTTGGCATTTTTACAAAAAAACTCTAAATTTGAAATAGACTCTTCTAGATTGGTTTTGCCTCTTACTCGCATATGCTCTCAATACATCTTTCATGGTTGAATTGACCTTCTTGGATTGGTTGTCCATTTGTGGATGCTTTTTTGCACTTTGACTCAGCTATCTAACCTTTGTAATAGTGGCCTTTGCCAAGCTAGTTGTCCCAGTTAGTGCGATGATTGATAATACTTCACTTCTCTATGTATCACTTTGAGTTGCAACTTGTTTAATCAAATTCATCACTGAACATTTTATGAGCTTAAGAGACTTTGAGTAGTCCCTAATACGAATGAGGTTAGGCCACATTGAAATGAAGTATTTTATAAGTCATTCATCAGACTTTATCCCATGTCTAATGAGGTAAAAAGCATAAAGTTCCAAGCTAGCATGAAAGTATATGTAGCGCCTTAACTATTTCAAAACCATAAAGCATATCACATATTTTGTACACAGATTACAAGGCAAGAGTCATCCCTCTAGACCCTACCGTAAACCCATAAAAATTGGACTGCCAGACAATCATTCTTACCTCGGTTGTGGACAATGGCTCTGACTTGACGGATGAGGATGCCCTGGCCAGCAGGAACCCATGTTTCAGGTAGGAAAGCCTCTGTGATGAAGTCGGCATCCTCTGAGCATCATCAGATCTAGAATATGAGAATGCTAAACTCCAGCTAGGAGGTTTCTGAAAAGCTCCAAAGCGCAGCGGCAGAAGCGCAGATGCGGAACTGATGCGTCCACATTTGTGAGAGGCTACAAGAAGCGCATGATGGCTGAAGGAGTAATCGTTCTTTGAGGAGTAGGCGGCCTCCATCCCTATTGTATCAGGTGCTCTCGCCTCCTCCTGTTCGTTGTAGCCTTTACTAAAACCCTAGATTCTAGAGGAAAGGAAAATCGAACCAAACATGCTCAAAGGAAACAAGCGCGCTCTCTCTCTCTCTCTCTCTCTCTCTCTCTCTCACACACACACACACACACACACACACACACAAAACTCACATTATTGCTATTTTTTCTATAAAACTTAGAAAAAACCCTAAAAGAATCCTAAAAGATTAAAAAACAGCGCCTCTCTCTCTCTCTCTCTCTCTCTCCTATGCACGCATTTCCTTCTCACTCTTGCCCTTTTATACTCTTCTCTCTTTCTAAAAACTTCTCTTTCTATGAATTTCTAAAATCACATGTTCGCAAATGTGGCCCAATCAAAATGCAAGAAACTCGTTTTCTCCATCACTGCTGACATTCTCTCTCTCTCTCTCTCTCTCTCTCACACACACACACACACACACACACACACACACATACAAAGTTGGGCCACATGACGGAGGCTGTCACCGGTGGTTGCCTCTGGTGAGCCTCCATAAATGTAGGGGCAGCTCACATGTCGGAGATAAAGTGCTACCTCTGACCTATGTGTCATCATTTGATTGGCATGTTTCTGCCTCTGCCATTGGGCATGTTGGCAGAGGTTGCCTCCAAAGGCCTGCCTTCGGAAGTTGATTGTTTTTACCTCCGGTCATCTGGAATTCCATGCAAGATGAAGTAACTGCTCCACGACTTCTGGTTTCTTCTCCTTCTTCTCCTCTGAATCCGATTGAAAACTGAGGTTCGAAAAAGACAACAATTTAATCTGGTTCAAAAGAACTTCCATTTGCTCATCTCGCATATTATTTTAATGGTTCATGTCATTGAGTGTCGTACTCAATTGTTGGCAAATCTGCATATAAGATGGTGCAGCTGGATTTAGCACAGCGTGATTCATAGCGTCTTCGGAAATAACTAATTTAAGTTAATAGCATTATTAATGATAAGTGAATTACAATTGACCAATTTTAATTGAAATTGACTCCAGTGTGGTCAATTCACTAACTTTAGTTCATTTCATAGACAGTTCAGAAAACTGGAAAAAATTGAAAATTTTGAATTTTAGGAATTTAATTTTTTTTAAAAAAAATTTACTTAAGTTTTAAATGTGAAAGAACCTTCACACAGCCAACCCTCGCATGAATAACCTTCGCAAACCAGATCAGTAGTTAGATCTGCACCAGATTTAGCTACTGTGAAAATCTCAGGCCAATCGAAACAAAGATCAAAAAGTTATCAAGGAAAAATCACCGTAAGAGGCCTAAAATCACATTATCGGCCTATCAAATTGATCTGATTTTCTAAAATCTAGATTGATTCCACTGTACCAGCAAGATCGAACATCCTTGGACCCTACCGCCGAATGAATCTAAGATTCGGACGATCAATCGCAAGAAGGATATCAAATCAAGCACCAAACTTTCCCAGAGTAGCAGCTGTGCATATCGAGGCAGAACCAGAGCTAGTACCAATGAATCCTATGGGTCAACTTGTACCTGTTGCACCATTGCAAGCAGTCCAAAGGGCACCGCACATACCTAAATATGATGGGTCATCAGATCCTATCAGATTCCTCCAGATCTACGAACAAGCCTGCGAAATTTACGGCGAGCGAACATCGACAAAGAAATTGATGTTGTTTCCGATGTCTCTGGTAGCAGTAGCACAAGATTGGTTCTTCAACCTATCGAAAGAATAGAAAATTACTTGGAAAGCGGTTAAGGCAGCTCTCATCATGTGCTTTAAACCAAGAAAGTTCTTGGAAGATCCGTTTCTCTTGTTGAGCAAAGTAAAGATGGGAAAAAGAGAAAGGGTCAGGGACTATATCGAACGGGTCAAACATTTGAGATCCGAGTGCAACGCAGCCCTAACCCCTGATCATGCGGTTATTATAGGGTTCCTCACGAGGTTGCCATGTAGTATCAGAAGAGGACTTAAACGACGGAAGCAGTTTGCTACATTGCATGAAGCAATTGCGGTTATTATAGGGTTCCTCACGAGGTTGCCATGTAGTATCAGAAGAGGACTTAAACGACGGGAGCAGTTTGCTACATTGCATGAAGCAATGGAAGATGCTATCAAGGAGGAGGACGAGGGTTCAGACGAAGAATCTTATCCGACCACCCACACTCCGACTCCTTCGATAGCATCATCATCCAATGCATCCAACACAACAACAAAATGCACGATTTTTGACACAAGGTTTTGACGGATTCAAAAAAATTTCATAATCTGTTGGAATCCGACATAATATTACGTTGGAATCCAACACAAAAAAAGAAAAAAATTGCAAGAGATTTTTTTTTTTGTCGATTTTTTTTTTTTTACAGACGTCGGATTCTGACGGCCAATAAAAATGTCCATATCCGACTCCCATTTCGGAGACTGCAACTTTTTAAATGGATGACGTCACCTGTCCGTGTAAAAAAGAAGCACAAAGCGGACGTCGGATTCCGACGGATAATACAAATGTCAGAATCCGACGTCCGTGACCGAATTCTCAAAGCCGCGTCATTTTTGTAGGGTTTTCTTATTTTTTATTCTTGCAGATTGTTGGAGATCGGCTTTTGGCGCTTCTTCTCAACTCTATCAATTCCATTTGTCTCATTCCAAGTACGATTCTTTTGTTTTGTTATGTGCAACTAAGATTTCTTTCTTTGTAACTTTTTCTTGCACACTATCTTCCTTGTATTGTATATTTTGTGTAGTTAAACACAAACATGTGTCTTAGTGATTTATGATCATGAGCGAATGAGAGAGGAGAGAAGGATGTGTGTGAGAGACATGAGAGAGAGGGAGAGCAAGAAAATATAGATAGAATAGTTTGATTTTATATTATGTTCTTTGTAAATTTTAGATTTAATATTATGTTCTTTGTGAAATAGTGTGAGACTGAGAGCTCTTGAGGTTTGAATGAAGATCATAACCAGCTCCACCATCAAAGATGTAGAGCTACCACTTTTTCTCACTGATTAATCCAGTATGGCTATCTTGTTGCTACTCCCTATCGAGCCATAAAGGGTAAACCATCGTTGCCTGATACATGTAAAATGAGATATCAACTAGAGAAAGCTAGTGAAGCATGCTCGGTATGATGACATTTCTGTTGAAATCAAAACTCAACATGAACTTTGAAGAGTGCCATTGACTCACTATCTCCGTTGGAAGCTTGAGATATCTTGGCTATGGGGTGCTTAATTATCTTTGCTCTGTGAGTTAGAACCCAGTTTTGCTTGCAAGATATTTGGAGAGCTAGCCTACCATCGTTGCTAGATGATTGAGCCATCTAACCATTCAATCACATTATAGTCGTTGAGGAATTGAACGTTGACTTCCAAAATACTGAAAGATTATTGCTGATTTCCAAAAGAGAGTTGAGAGATGTGATTATTAACATTGCTACCTCTAGAATACATCTGACCATCGTTGCTACTACTTTGCAAGTCTTCACTATGCCTATGAGTATTAGATATGAAGGAAAGCCATCACTAAGCTAGTTGTCAGATCAGAGACTCAGCTAACTGGGCCTTCACGACCATGAAAAGGGAGCTTGCAACTGTTGTCTAAAGCTGCTCTATCAACGACCATTGAGAACTCACTAATTTATTGTCAATGGGAGCCCTGATGGCTATTCTAGTTGAGAGCAGTTCTGTCCTAGCAAAGGACAGAAGCAAAGTGACAAACTTAGTAGAATCAATTGAAGCATTCATGACTAGCACTTCTTCGCTTTCCAGCTACATGCATATGCACTCAGAAATAGGTATGGCTTTATCTATTTTCAGTTCGTTTCATCTATGTCATTTTTCGTAATCATTTATTCTTTGTATGCACTTCGAATTCCTGTCGATTGGAGTATGTTTGGTTTTTGCCATGGTTTTCTTTTTGCCATGTGGACTTCGGATTCCGACGGCCCGCCGGCCACGGGGATGTTGGAATCCGATTCCGACGTCCACGTGGCAGCAAAAAAAAAGAATTTTTTTCTCGTTTTTTTTTTGCCACGTGGACATCGGAATCCAACGTCCATGTGGCCGGGCCGTTGGAATCCGATGTCCACGTGGCGTGTTCTCCGGTTCATTTTTACCGGCCGGTTGTCGGTTTTGGGCTTGGCATTGGATTTCGACAGATTTTAAATGCGGCGGATTCCGACGACCTTATAGCGACGCATTTTTCGACGCCCGTGTCAATTCAAAAAAAAATTAAAATGCGATTTCATGTCGGAAATCCCGTCGAAAATCGCAGCAATTCTTGTAGTGCAACCTATTCACTGAGTTATTGATGGAACAAATGACAAAGCTACAAAAGTAGCAGATGGAACAATTGATGGCACAATTCGATCAGAAACTGAAGGCCTTGCAGGGAGCTGTAGCACCAATTCCAAATCCACTAGAACAGACTCAACTACAGTATCCCCATCGAGAAAATGTATGGTGCTCAGCTTGCACTCAGAACCATACAGCCAACGACTGTCCGATTTTAAAGCAAAACCTAAGATTGACACAAAGATTCTACCATCTGTGCAAGACATCATTGCACGAGACGACTTTTTTCCCATTTAACCCCTGAATTATACTATAGAAAAGGAGTCCTTATCAAACCTCATATCCTTATCATCAAGGGGCATCCAATGCGGCACCGAACAATCAGTAGTGCATGGCCTTACTTGCACCACCAGGGTCAACTAACAACTAAGTGGCTCATGTGAATCTAGCAGCAACGGAACAAGAAGTACCAGCACTACCTCAACCTGAGTAGCAACAATGGTTCGAGCTGGACGAGATGTTTGTGGATCCAACCATTAGCAAATATTACACGACCTATGCGGCGCAAACTTAGCGTCAAGGTGGTTGAAACTATGGATGTTACGAATGCGACTAAGGCCATCGAATTGCAGAATGTCCTTAAAAGGGACAATACACATCCTTTTGTTGAGAATGCGTATGGACACTGCTACAAGAATTGTCCATTAAGACCTGGAACTAGTGCACCATTAAATCTAATCACAGTGCACCTTACCTAATAACTAATGGAAGATCACACAGACGATGATGATTCCTGGTAACATGAAGGAAGCTTAAGGAGGAACTTTCCCAGTTTTAAGTTCTGAGGACAGAACTTGAATCCTTTGCACTTGACGTACTTGATCGAGTGGTGGAACTTGATCAATCTAAAGTTTGGGACAATCAATTTTGGCCCCTTATAGATAGAATTGTGTCACCCGTGACAACAAAGACAATAGATGCTCTAATATCTGGTCATTCATACAACTCAAATTTGACCCTTATATATGGAACTGACTTCTATCACTTGATATAGCTCAAATTTGATATATATATCTCAAGATACCTCAAGTTTGATATACAGGCTAGCTTGGATTTGACACTTATTACTTGACATAGTTCATTGAGATTAACTGATCTTGTACTTAGTATCCTTAAATCACTCGAGATTGAGCCCTTGTTGATGGAATGGGCTCCGACAATTTGAGATGCTTCAAATTCAAATTTAATAACTCAAGATACATCAATATTGGCTCTTATGACTTGAGGTGTCATATTGAGTGATCAAATTCGAGGATGTTGAAATTTAGGAGATTCAACTAGCTCAAATTTGAGGCCTATAGTTTGAGATAATTCAACTTTGATGCCTATCATGCAATTTTGACACTTATCATTCCACACAGCTCATTGAGGGTTTTAGTTTGACCAATTTCAAGTTTAGTACATTTAGATTGCCCTTATCAGAGAGCTCAGTTTTGACCCCTACATATATCATCAGTAAAATTGACATATAACTCAAATTTGATGTCTATCGTGCGAGATAGTTCAATTTGGGTCCTTGTGTTGAGGAAAAGAACATTCAGATTGCTTATATTTAACACCTTATCGATGTAATTGATTTCTGTCAATGGATGTAGCTCAAATTCGATGTGTATCCCTCGAGGTAGCTTGAGTTTGATATATACATTGCAAGGTAGCTCAAAATTGATGCTTATTACTTTACACAGGTTATTGAGCGAGGATAATTGATCAATCTTGCATTTAGTATCTTGAGATTACTCGAGATTGGCCCCTTGTTGATGGGATTGAACCCGATGACTCAAGATTGATCAAATATGATATCTCTAAATCAAGATAGACCAATATTGGCTCTGATGACTCAAGCTTGCACATTGATGACCAAATTCAAGAATGGTGAAATTTAGGGAAATCAAATAGCTCATATTTGAAGCCTATAAGTTGAGATAACCCAGATTTGATTCCTAACATGCGGCTTTGGTCCTTATCACTCACAATAGATCATTGAAATCGGACCAATCTTGAGTTTACTACATTCCCGTATTAGTGAATTTGTAGTTCAGAGCCAACAATGGCACATGCTATGTAGCGTGGAAGAGTGATCGAAAAATCATCTATGCTATAATAGAATGTGGAGATAGAACACCCACAAAGACTGTGTAGAGAGAGCACGCTTACAAGAGAATGTGTGCAGCCAGCGTACAGGAGCCACAAACTCCCAAATGAGCACAATTATGCAAAATAATCTAGGGCCGAAAATGGCCTTAAAATCGACTGAACGTCAATTACGTATGTTTCAAGCTTTGAGTAAAGGATTAGATGCCTTGCATAGAGAAAACCCAATTGCTCATTCATTATTGTTGGTGCAGACATCTGTGATCATGGCGGAGAAGAGCATTGATTTGATCGAAACCGATGAATGCCTCAATGCATGTGGTTTGGAGAGAATGGCAATTGGGTTATCAACAGACGGCCTGCTCGATCCCAAATTTGCTGCTCGATTCTGCGAGCCAGCGTGCCAAACCAGCTGTCCCAACATCATCGATCTCTTGACAAAGCTCGCTGTAGGAGAAGGCGATCTCTACTCAAATCTTTTATCATCCAATCAGCAAAAGCTGCTACTTGCTCATAATTTTCTCATAAATCCGAACTGCATTTTTCTTGTACAGGTATCTATCTCCAAACCTGTGCAACTTTCTCTGGCCAGAAACATGAAGCCTCATTGCTGGACATGGCTTCATGCACAAATATGCAAGGTTTCTGGGAGAATATGCTCCTACTCCTGCCTAGTAATAAGTTTAGAATGATGTCTTTTTGTGTATATATATACCTCCCTGGATTTAAATAACTTCATAATGCCTAGTGTAGCTGGAGGAAATAAACCATCATATCTTCTGATTTACAAGAGATCACAACGACTAGGTAGCATCCTATATCCATAGTATCCGGATTGCCTATTTTGATGCAACATTTTTGTTGATAAATTATTTATATATTCTCAGAAAAATTATATTGCTGATGTTTGCATCCAGACAGAGTGGAGGAAGCCGCTGCTGCATATGACATGGCAGCCATTACAGAGGCCTTAACAGAGCCACGAATTTTGATCTAAGTTGCTACATCCGGTGGTTATGTCCAGGTCATATGAATGGTGATTCAGAAGTTGTTGAGCTTTCGAGCTCCAAAACTGAAGAAAATACCATGCAACGCTACTTTTGTGTCGCTAAATCCTAAACTCGTTAATGTTACACATTTTTAACAATTTCCACGCAATTTCTATCTTATTGAAATCTGGACGATCACAATTATCTTTTTGTATCCGTTAGAGCTTGGTTAATTTCACAATCCTTTCAGACATGCAATCTAACCTTTCTCCTAAGCCTAGCCTAGTTTTTTTGGTGCTTATCACGTGTATTGTCGTGTTTCGACCATGATAGATAAAGCAGCGCAATGCAATAACTATCTATCTAGGAGCTGTTGCCATACTTGGACTACAAACTAAATATTCTGCAGTCATCAATTGCGCTTAATCCTGGACTAGCAGTACATTCTTACTAAAGATAAGCATGAAACCTGCATCGTAATTCATTCATGGATCAGATAGTGCATTGCAGTCCGTTAGCAAAGATAAGCTAATTTCGTAATCAGTAATTTGCCAGTGTTTGAATCAGATAGTGCAACCCAACTGGCATGCAATCATCCTTTCTAATCTGCAATCCAGCAATGCTGTTCTGATGCAGAATCGTCAGAAGCGAAGCATCGGAATGAGCTAGCAAGCCTAGAGTTGGCGCCAAAAGGTTGATTAGAGACAGTTGTGGAGAAAAAGGACACCCAAATCTCTGTATATACGTATGTGCTTTGTTTTCTACGAATATATGATAAGATTTGTTCATCACACTCAGTGTTTTTCGTTACAGCTTGTCTCTTGTGAGTATCTGATAGGATTAAGTTCTTTATCTAATTTTAAACAGGTTGCTTCATGCTTGAATAATGTAGGATGTTCGTGCATCAATGAGTTGTATGGGTGCAGCAAGGCTTTTCATGTGTGGTCTCTATTGCTAATGCAGGTGACATAGATTTGAATCGCATGAGTGCAGGTGGAACAATTTCCTAGATGAAAAAAAAGAAGCTTTTTCCTAGTTGCAATTGAGCACAACTAGCAGATCTAGTTGTGCGTGCTGTGTGCATAAAAGAAATCAGGAGAGATCTCAAAATGCGCTGGATTAAGCAGTTCTGGACAAGCCGGCATGAAGTAAAACAACAACCATTGAGCATAATGTCCAATATTGTTACACACTCAACCAAAAGAAAGGCAGGTATCTACGCATCAGACGTCGCCGGACAACACAATCAAAATCACGTAATACAAAACCATAATGTTTATCATATTATCATAGCAGCAACATCATTACGATTTAGTAATCCGATCACAACTATGTGATCCAACAGCATCGCACTAGTCCTAACAACGGCATTCACTATACTATTATAACAAGCTTCTTCGTCATTTATAGCACAAATGACATGAGGAAGCATATGCCGATTTCATAGAATAAGATGCAGATAACTATGAATCCTATTCCCAACATCCAGTCCCCTGACCAGGCACAGTGACGCTCTTGATAGGGTTAGCTTCGACAACACCCAGCCACTTTTCATGCTTATCGTAGAAGCTGACAATGAATTTATCGTGTTCCGTCTTGAACTTGAAGCTAACCGTGTTATTGTGTAGCTCATGCAGGTTATCGGTGTACAATGTGCCGGTAATCGTCTCCAGTACAGCAGAACTAGTGTCAACTATGGCAGAGCCTGCAAAATTTTTGCTCTCGTCATGTATTTTGAGAGCCAGGAGCTTGATGCCGCTCACTGCCTCTCCATGGACATGACCCTGATAAAGGTACTTTTTGCTTACTTGGTCTTGCGCCATGCTTGAAATTAAAGTTGAATGGGTTTGAGGGATGAGCTTCAAGCGAGAGTAGTAGCAGTACCGACGACTCCTGAGAGACCAGCGAGTGAGTGAGAGAGTTGTCACTCCTGAGATGAGACGAGTGAGTGAATGAGTGAGTGAGATCAGGCTATAAACTGCGTGAAGAAGAATAAACTTTTTGTAAAATGATGCTAGATAAAGAAGAATGAACTTTTGAGAAAGATGTTGCACGATCGATAAAGAAAAATAAACTTTAAGTAAAATATGTTTGAAAAAGAAGATGCTACACTATTCACGAAGAAGCCATAAACTTTATTCAGGAAGATATACTTCTGGAAAAACTTAGATGCTACACTAACCCGATGCTAGATGAACATCACAGGCTTTAACTAGGATAGCTTAAAATGCCCTTCCACTCTTTGCCACACACTCTCTAGTCAGAGAGAGAGAGAGAGAGAGAGAGAGAGAGAGAGAGAGAGAGAGAGAGAGAGAGAGATCACATTGGGCCAATCTGAATACAATAGCATCGATTTGCAAGATATAGAGCAGCTGCAATATATTCATCTACCAATAGGCAATTTGAGTTTTTCAAGCATTGGCTTTTAGTAAATCTTACCTTTATGTGCATCGATGACGAACCAAAGCTAAAATCCACTCTAATAAGTTGCTCTCTTCTTTCAATAAGGGTTATTGTACTAGATATACTATGTGCACACAATTGAGATCGACTATAACATATTTTTTGTAAATGTCTAAGTGTCGGTGCAATTTGATGGTGAATGCCTAACTCATATATAGTTTCGTGGGTCGAAATACTGACGCTTGACCTAGAATCTATGGGTACATTATCTAAAATACAACCATTGATTAATATTTGAATTTTGGATTGGCCTTCATCGCCATAATTCACTAGTCCTACATCCACTGGTGGCAACTTAGCTTTCTTTCTTTTCTTCTTTTGTAAAACTTAATCTCCTTTTTATAATACTGGTTATCTTCTGATTATTGTTTAAATGTTATATTTGGAATTCTAGAAGCAAAATCTTCTACCATATCATAAGAGCGATTTTAAGCGATGATGGATCTCTAGGCAATTCAATGTTTATGATTGGATTTGCAAATGTCACCTTCTTAACTTTCTTAGCCTGTGAACTAATATCTACTTGATAATACTTTTCATCCAACCGATCAAAGTCTAGATCCTTATTAAGAGTAGTTTCTAAGGGCTTTTCTACAATTTGCATCTTGTTTGTTGCATTTTTTGCGCTTTTCGCAAAATTTGCATTTTTTACCTTCATAATTTTCTTCTTATCTCGAAGAGTTAAATTATCTTTCCTACTTCTAGTCGTAACTTTATTTACATCTGATTCCAAATCGGGCCAATCCTGGTCTTGATCTTCTAGTATCTCTGATTCTACTTCTATTCTCTAGACTACCATATCAGGACTAGACTTAGATGGTCGAGGCTCATCTTCCCTAGGTGAATTTACAAACCGTGGTTTAGACCTCGGTTGTTGTGATTGAGGACATTCTGCAGTTACATGTCCTTTTCCCTTGCAGTTAGGTCCAACGGAGATAGGGGAACGAGATTGAAAACCGTACAAGAGCATAAAAGGACTAAAATCAGTGGCAGAATGCTTCATACTATTGTATGTGAACTCAACCATTGGGAGCCATGTTCAGTCTGACCATCGGTTTCTGGGTGATCCGTAGACAATAGACTTAAAGTAGTTTCCAGTCTTTCAAAGACCGCCTGCCAAAATTTGCCAGTGATCTTGGAATCACGATCACTAACAATATCGTTCGACAAACCATACAACCTGAACAACTTTTCAACGAAAAGTTGAGCAAGTTCAGAAGCTTTGACAGTAGTTTTTGTTGGAATAAATTGTGCCATTTTGGTTAGTCTGTCAACTACTACCCAAATAGCATCGTGACCCTTCCCTGACTTGGGAAGTTCGACCACAAAATCCATGGAAATACTTTTCCATTTCTTGCTGGGAATTTCCAATGGATGCAACAGACCAGCTGCTTTACTGATTAACTTCTCCAATCCGGCTCAAAGCATCAGCAACACAATTTGACGTACCTCGACGGTACTTAATGTCGAATTTGAACTCTGGAATGAGTTCTGACCAGCGGGCCTTATGAACTTTAAGGTCCAAGGCATCACGGATATACTTAAGAGATTCATGATCTTTCATTACCATGAATTTGGATCCATACAAATAATGTCTCCAGATCTTTAACGCATGGATGACAACAAAAAGTTTTTTCTCATAAGTCGAATATCTACTTTGAGTTGGGTCCAACTTCTTGCTCTCGAAAGCCACAGGTCTACCATCCTGGTAAAGGACTGCACCTATCGCATAGTCACTAGCATCTGTTTTCACTAAGAAAGATCCGCTAGGGTCCACTATGTGTAAGATAGCGGCTGTAGACAGCAACATCTTCAAAGCTTCAAAGCTTTGATTAAGTTCATCAATCCAAACAACAGGAGGACTGATCTTCAAACACTTCCGGCCTTCTTCTTATTACCCTTTTTAGGTTTCCGTAAAGTGGCATAGTGGATAAATAGGATTAGCAATATTAAGCTTTCTTGAATTTTTTCTCTTAAGCAGTATCTTGTTGTATAAGACAACACGTTGGAATAACTCAGACTATGGAGCTCTATCTCCTGTGCTTCTTGGAATGATCAGAGGGAGATTGAGAGAGCTTGTATATCGTGTCTGTATCCTTTGGCTGTTTTCTTTATGTTTGATGACTACCAACAGACTGTCTTGTCTGCATAGATTGAATCTGTTTGTGAGCGCTAGTCTGATACACCAAGCAGACAAATTAAAGCTTCAGTGTGGGAAGTAATGACACTGGACAGGTGAGTGGTCACTGAGTACTACACGCAGTAGTTACGAGCCCAATTGACAGAGAAAAGTTTAGGTGAGTAGATTATGTATGTTAAACCACGGGTAACTTAGTGTAAGTTATGTACGTATTTTTAATGCGTTAAAATCAAGCCTGCATGTACCTATGGAGGATCTGTACAAGATTGCGTCTATCAGAAGTAAAAGACACGGAGAAAGAGTTATGCAGTTCAGCGTGTGTTTCATTTCTGCATCACTATTTTTTACTTGTGCGGATGGTGCGATATGCAGATCAAGTTGTGTGCGCTTTGTCCATAAAAGAAATCAGGAGAGATCTCAACATGCGCTGGATGAAGCAGTCCTCGACAAGGGAGCATGAAGGCAAACAACAACCATTGAGCATAATGCCATAATGTCCAATATTGTTACACACTGAACCAAAAGAAAGCCAGGTATCTCCGGATCAGACGACGCCAGATAACACGATCACAATCACGTAATACAAAACCATAATGTTTTTCATATTATCATATAGCAGCAACATCATTACAATTAAGTATACAAAGTGATCACAACAGCATCACACTAGTCGTAACAACGGCATTCACTACACTATTATAACAAGGTTCTTCGTCATTTTTCTGTTTTTTTAATTTATCTTTTCATTTGTAACATGGTATGGTACTTTTACCATTTCACAATGCTAATTATAAATCGTTATCATTTGGTCTGAATATGGTCACTTGAGTTTGTAATCACATTCAATTGATTTGAAAACAATAACATCGACCTGCAAGATTAAGAATGGGCCCACAAAATCTAAAAATTCAAAATACAAATTAGATATATCTCTGGCCGCATAATCCCACATGCGAAGATAATCATTCTCGAATGTAAATGTGTTGACAGATACCCAACTTGAGAACTAGCAACTAGAGAGCAAAAGAACTCTACAACAACTTGGGAGAATGAGGGAAAGGAAGAGAACATACCTCCTTTAGCCCCTCCCCAAAGCTCCTCTCCACCCTCATGCAAAAAGGACAGGTGGGACCCAAAAAAGGTCCCATTTGTCCCTTCTAGATCTTTCTAGTCATTTGGGGCCAACTCTCATGGACCCCAAAGACCTATGAAATTCAATTCTGACCCTTTCTCCCCTCTCCAACTCCAATGTACCACAGTTCTCTCAACTCCTTTGGAGATCTGCAAGTATAGAGAGTAAGAAAGAAGGACATGCCTCCAAGATTTACCTCAGAATAGATATTTCTAAGATTAACAATCTTAGTGTTAAAAGTTTTAACTTCTAAACATTGAGATTTGAAACTTGAATTTTATTTTATTTTTTAAGACTAAGCTGGCTTTGCAAGGAGAGAAGTGATAGGCTTGTTGGGAGGTGTGCCACTCCCCTCCCCTGTCAATTCACCAACAGATTGTACTTTTGAGAGGAGGGGAGGTATTATTACACTCCCCCCCCCCACACCCCAGTGATCGGGAAACCTCTTTGGAGTTATACTAAATTTTCCTATACACATGTTCATGTATCGGTTTTTTAAAATTAATATCGGTGGAATCCTAGAATTTTTGAAACATAGCCTCGTGAATCCTACAATAATTAACAAATTGTCTAAAAAATCCTATTAAAACAAATTGTCTAAGGTTTAAAACTGTGAAAAGTTTTAGCTTGCCGTCTAATTTCCTGCACTAATTTGTAGTTGTCCTCCACCCAAAAATAAGACAAACAATAGAACCTTAGCATTAAATTTACAACTTACACTAGCATGATCGATTCAACTACAATTATGTTATTGTAACCATGGCAACAAAATTTTGATGCAAAAGAAAAAGTTAAACAATGACTTGAAAGGATCAAAATGAGATATAACAACATCAAATTGCACAGTAGCGGTACATTAGAGGTCTCCAACAAAGACATCCAAACTTTAATCGTCCATCATTTTCATTATCTCAAGAGATGGTGCCATGCCAATGATGAAATACATTAAAAAAAGGCGACATCTATAAATTCATAACAAGGTGAGGCTTGCAGTCATGCCAGAATCCTTCAATAGCTCATAAGAAAAGTATATCATAAACTAAAGCCCTACTTAATGGAGTTCTCGAAGATAGTATAATCAACTAAAGCTGGTATTAAAAAAACACCATTTTAACTTATAAGCTAGACTCAAAACCAGAAAGGATTTTTCCTTGTCTCTTTAAACCATAGACAACACCCATAGCAGGTAAGAGTCTTCCAGCCAGCATGCTCCGTGCACAACATTGCATCATTGATAACATTCTAGAAGAGGATCTTCAGCATGCCTCTTGTTTCCTTATAAATGAGGTCATTGATATGCTTCACAAATGTACCCATACTATATGGTGCAATTGCAATCTTAACTTCCTAGCTGATTTTGTGACATGCCTCAAAAACCTATCAAAATTATGAATGGACAATAGGTCAAAACATCTTCAAAATTATCTTTAGAAATATTTGCTATTATAACACATGCAATAAAACCTATAAAACTAGAAACGTCAACCATTACAATCATGCAAACATTTCTTTAAGAATATCAACAAAGCTATGCAAAAGACTTATGCGAACACAAAAAATTGCAATTAAAAGCTAATTGTATTCAAGATTCAAAGTGCTTTCAACAAATATTTCATGCAAGAAGCATTTAATTTGATTCATTTTTGTTCATTCATTGATGAACTATATTTTCATGTGAAGGATCGACACAGTCAACAAACTGGGTCTTACCAAAACCAAAGATGTGCAATTTGTTAAGGATATCGAAACCTTACTTCCTACATACATATGAGAACACCAATTATGGATCAACATGTGGAAAACAATTACGCATGAATACGTGAACACATGCTTAAGGACAAAAACAAAAGCCACCAATAGACATAACACTTTTTGTAAGATTGCCGCACTTAAATTTCTAAAGCTTATAGAAAAATCTCACAAAAGCCTAAAAACTTACCAAAAAAGTACATTGTCGGCTGAAATGGTGCTTTGAATCATTGTATGAACATGCAAAATTCTATATGTATTGGACAGATTTTTGTCACATCAACTCTACATCAACTTAATACATTCTCGTCACATAAAAGGCACATTAGTTTATACCCACATTTCATAATCTCTAAAACATCTGCTCAATACGAGGAGTCAACAAATGTCTGCAAGAGATAGTGCTTGAAATCATCATGGAAACATACAAAATTATGCATTGACATGAGAATACATGTTGTCAAGCTACTAATGATAGCTACTCAAGTCCAAACATTATAAAAAACAAAAAAGCGCAAATATTTGAGATGGTTTCACCTTATCAACCTATTTTTAAAATTTGAGCACATGCGCTTGGATTGTAGAATGTGAGCACATCATAATGAGTGTTGGTTACAAATTTTGAAATTTTTATAGACTCTCATCTTGCACCACACTATGTGTCAATACATTCACATTCGAGAACGATTATCTTTGGATGCGGGGCTTTGCGGGCAGAGATATATTTGATCTGTATTTTGAATGTCTAGAGATTTTGTGGGCCCATTCTTAATCTTGCAAGTAGATGTTATTGTTCTCAAATCAATTGAATGTGATTACAAACTCAAGTGACCAT